>CP139508.1:118257742-118629910 GCA_021014915.2 Artemisia tridentata subsp. tridentata | reverse complement strand
TCACTGTTCAATTTCTTCCATAGGATCCTCGGCAACCCGGTCGCTACTCTCCTATGTCTATGCCTTTCAAAAAGTGCATCCAGTGCTAACAGTCTGTGTTGGGATGAGCATATCTCGCCCGGGAAAACCCTACAGTCTCTACATGCTCTAAGATCCCTTCTTCGCACAAGCAGAAAGTCAATCTGGGAGTTGAGGCCCCCACTCTGGAAGGTGATCAAGTGAACCTCTCTCTTCTTGAAGAAATAGTTTGCTACTACCAAGTCGTGTGCCGTAGAAAACTCTAAAATCGAGCGGCCTTCGTCATTCCTAACTCCAAAGCCAAATCCTCCGTGGATCCCCGCGTAACCATCCGTTCCCGCT
Organism: Artemisia tridentata subsp. tridentata; assembly: GCA_021014915.2. Taxonomy (NCBI): domain Eukaryota; kingdom Viridiplantae; phylum Streptophyta; class Magnoliopsida; order Asterales; family Asteraceae; genus Artemisia; species Artemisia tridentata. The sequence goes on along the minus strand of CP139508.1, from coordinate 118,629,550 downwards.
CCTATATGACCATTCAAGTCGCCCCCTATAATCAATCGTTGTTCCGATGGGCACTCCCTTACAAGCTCGTCAAGCAAGTCCCAGAAGCTCTTCTTCTCTGCTTCACTCTGGCCCACCTGTGGTGCATAAGCGCTGATCACATTAACTGTCTCTCCATCAATTACCAAAGTAATCGCCATGATCCTATCGTTACTCCTGATCACTTGCACTACATTGTCCTTGAAAATAACTTGAAGCTTCACCACTAGTGGTGTGTTGGCCACTATTCCCAATAATATAGTCATAACATTGACAGAGTGAGACGTTAATGGCAATGAAGTCGTTTGCTTACTCGCAACATTGACATGAGATGTTTATGGCATTGAAGCAAAGGTAAATTAAAGAGAGATAAGTCGAAATCGGGTTCTAGAGGGAGATTGAACTTCAAGAAATTAGCGTTTCTTCAAAATAAGCAACGCCTAAATGACGAACTCTATATGATCATTTGATCGACATGTGTCGCGAAAAAACTTTGCAAACGACGGTAAAAATTATGGAGAAATCATTAAGTTATTAGTTTTTGTTTTAAATTTTTTAAGTTTTAGTTTAATTTAGTAAGTTTATATTTAATGTTTTTTGTTTTTGATGAAAGAGTTTCTCTCATATAGGTGCTCATAAGACAATTATTAAAATAACTATAATAGTAAATATTAAGTTTATTAAATTAAATTTTAGATTTGATACTAGTAAATAAGTATGATAGCAAATATTAAGTTTATTAAATTAATATATAATAAAAGTTTGTTTTTATTGTTTAAAGGGCATCCATTCGACGCATCTTTCATGAAAATATAACTTTAAAAAATTTATTAAATAATTTAAAAAAAAAAAATGAAATGTGGCGAGGTGGTAACCAATACGAATGTAAGAGCGATGGGAATGTGGTGAAGAAATATGCTAATAGGCGTGACATTGAAGACCACACCACTACACCATGCGTTGACTTAAACACAATTAGACCAAACCGTCTATAACTCCATACCACGATCAATTAACTTAGACTTGAACGCCTGAAAGCTTATCATGGTCGGATTTTGAGTGAGATGTTGTTGACATGTCGATTCAAAGGAGGTGACCAAGCTTTTTGATACTTTCATCTTTTGCCATATGATATTGCTTTCAACAATGAATGATTAAGTGTATATGATCATATGTGTATTGAGTTTAAAAAACTAGAGAGTGTTTTGGTTAAAAGAGTTTTGTAAGTGGTGAATGTTTAATACAAACAAGTGTGGTATTTATATAAAGTAGATGAAAAACAATTGCCCTCCCATTTACCTCATGGTAATTTTGAGAAAGCACTCATACACACATAAAGTCAAAAATTTGAATTCTACTTTACTTGGTGCCAACACCAAGGTTCACTCACAAACAATTTGCATTTTGAATTATTGGTTAGAGAAAAATGAGGGAACACCACATTGTCCACTTGAGAAGAAGGAAATGTGAACAAAGCATTGCAAATGAGAGAAAGACAGATAATGCAATGTAAAGGAGATTTTTATTTTGAAAATTCAAATTCAAATAATTCAAATGTTATAATCTTTATTAATTCCACAATTAACTTATAGGCTATAGCTAATTACATTGATGCAACTAAGTTAAATACTTTACATATGTAGTAAACCAGTAACCTACAAGAGGAAATTGCATTTAACTAAATACTTAAAGTGAACTTAACTTATTTGTTCAAAAGATAGTTGACCAATCTACGAGTAGTAATTAGTCAAGTCATAAGTAAGATTATAGTCATTTGTTTATTTTCATTTGATCATTTTACGAAAACATAAAGCTCCAAGTGTTGAACTTGTTTTCTAAAAGGTTTTGAGTTGGAGTTTATAAAAACGATTCAAGATATTCTAAAGGGCTTTTAGGTCTAATGATAATGTAACACTTAACCAAACATGTGCGAACATGTGTTGAAGATCAAACGTTGTCAGATAGGTAGAAGGTCAACTTTGAAAAACTGAGCGCACGAAGATAGTTTCTGGCACACTGGTCGGACTCGCTGGCGCGCTAGTCCAGCGTGCTGGAAACTGTTTTCGTTTGCTTTTGGGTTTGAGCTATCACTAACGATTTTAAATGTCTCATAATATATATATTTATCATCATTAAAATGCAAAGTGTATATATGTACAATATTTGCACCAACAAAGTATATAAACAATTAGCACATAAAATACCATTTATAGTAACAACTGTGTTGTTGAGGTTTTACCTTGCCAAAAAGAAAACAATTATCGGATTTTGAAAATGTCGCCTTCTTCGACTAGGCTAATGCTCTTGGGATCACATCCGATTCTAATCCCCCAACAACCGCATATAGGAAAAGACTCTAAATTCCAGATCTACAAAAGTCAAATGAATACCGCTATAAATCCATACCTACAATAGTTGGAATAATTTGACTAACTTATTCAAGAAATATGAACCTTGAAGGCACACATAAGTCCCAACATCGAATACGTGGGAACAAACTTGGAGCTTCAGTTCAATCCATTGATGTGCTCGAGCCTATGATTCAACACTACATTTTTAATATCATGCAGTTGCCTCAAGGTGTGCTCACCCAGGGAAATTCATTCCAAGCATCAAGATCTTCAACCAATTTCATTAAGGTATCATCAGCAATACTACCTAACTGTGAAAAACTAGAAGGGGGTTGAATAGTTTTTACCTTTTTTAAAATTAATTCGCTTTGTTACTTAACGTGATTTCAAAGTAAATACACACAAACAAACAATATAAGTTAAGTAAGTAAGGAAAGGAACAATCAAACCACAACACGAAGATTTATAGTGGTTCGGCTACAAGGACTCTCTTCCTTGCCCTACTCCACTCCTCGAGCCTCTAACTCGAGAGTTTTTCTTCACTAAACAAACTCCCTTCTCGGCGGAGAAAACCTTTATACACTTCGCTTACACTTTATCCGGTACTAAGCTAACCACTGGGTTCTTTACAAGGGTACAACCACTCCCGTTGGTTCTTTAACAAGGGTACAACCACTCCCGACTCTCTATGTGTTTTGAGGACTAAAACACTAACCGATCACTACTGAATGAATGGTATAACAATGACGTGTAAACACTACTAGATCACACAGTAACTAACTAATCAAGACTTGCAACACAGTGTTGAAGCTTGTTGATGCTTGATCTCTTTTGCTACAAAAAGAAAGATCACTAAGAATGAAGTGAATGAATGAAATGGGTTAGTAATGTATAAATGAATGAATGTATAATTTATGCTATGTAAGTGATGGTTGCCCTTGAATGATCAGCTTGCTATTTATAGGCAAAACTGAGGGGACAACCGGCGGATTTGGCGGATCCAATAAAAGGGATCCGCCCTTGTAGTTGTTTGGTTCCGCGGGAACCAGACAGCTAAGATTTTTACAAATCTTTCCATATCATTCTATATCTTGACAAGTCATTTCAAGATCTTGCAAAGTCAACTTTGTTACTTAAAGATCTTACCAAAATATTTCCCAAATCCTCAAGATATCAAAATGAGGTATGCCATGATGTCATGTTAATATTTCTAATTTAAGAAATAAAAGTAAAACATGTAAATGTAAAATGTATGTAATATTATTCCTAGTGATTATGTAATATGTGTTTTTAAAATACTTGTTACTATAAATGTAAAAGACTTTAACTTATATTTATGCTTTGCTAAAGATAAACCTTATAATTGTCATTAACAAAATAAAGCAAAGATCGTAAAATATAAATAACGTTTTTAGGACGATATTTGTATTAACAATCTCCCCCTTTTTGTTGATGACAAAACATAAAGTTTATTTTTAAGCAATGAAATAAGTAAAATGAAAGTCTTTTAAAAATATAGATTAAGTTAGTTTTATGCAAGTTTAAAAACTATTTTAAGCATGAAAACATGTACTGTGATGTAAAAAATATGTACTGTGATGATCACAGTGATGTATAAACTTAATCCTATCTCCCCCTTTTTGTCGAAACAAAAAGAAGATATGCGTAGCGGAATGTGGTGAACATTTCTTGGTTATTACTCCCCCTAAATTGGAGTACCAAGATTGTTTCAATGATTTTGAGAACTTTAAAGCTCCCCCTTGGATTATACTCCCCCTAATTGGAGTGCCAAGGTTATGATGCATGAACCTACAAAACAAATGGTTAGAATAAGATATTCTTCCCCTCGATGTATACTCCCCATTACTAGGGTACCAACGTATACGTTTCAAGGATGAGAAATGCTACAAAATAATGAGTTAGTATAAAATATACTCCCCCTTGATCTATACTTCCCATTGCTAGGGTACCACGTATATGATTCAAGGTTGAGAAAAGCTACAAAACAAAGGTTAGTTGTGAATCAATTCAACCAAGTAGCATAATGCATATGTATAGGTCAACGAAACATGATAGTTCAACCCATTTGACTTTAAAAAGTCAAAAATACGTGTCTGATAAAAAATGCACCTAAGTATAAGTGGTCAAATCATTATGAAAATTCAAACCAACCATACAATAATGTTAGTAAATCAAACAAACTAAGATATTATGCCAAATAGTGATCACCCACAAGCATAGATATAACATCCATTCATTGAAAATTTGTTTGTGTCATAAGTCACAAAACATGATGTTACAACATAAAAAGGAAAGCAATCCTAAAAATCCTAAAGGTTCTTAAGGAGAGAAACTAAAAGTGCCTATTGCGGAGGATTGTTTTGGTTTGATGAAGATATGATGGAGGCAAGCCAAATGGATTCTAAATACTTTGTATCACGTAAGTTAGAGTTCATCATGTTTAAAGAGGTGTTGAGAGGATCAAGTTCCTCATTGCCTTGAGTGTTTGGTTGGTTGAGCCACATTGATTCATCAATGGTTTGGAGTGTGGTAAGTAAATCATTTGGTTGAAAGTTGGGTGATTGTGGAGGTGATGATGATTTTCTCATTTGAGATGGTATGGGTGGTGGTGTGCTAGCCACTGGTGTTGTTGTAGGTGATGGTGATCTTGGTTGAGATGGAGTAGGTGATGGTGTAGAACCTATTGGAGTTATGGTAGGTGATGGTGATCTGGATGGTGGAATTGGAGCGGGTGATGGTATGTTAACTACAGGAGTTATGATGGGTGTTGTAGTAGAAGTGGATATGGTAGGGAAGTTCATATTAGAGATGGGATTTATGAACCAATATGGTCTGACACTAATTCTAGCTGTCCTTCTGTGTGGTCTGGATATGTGGGAGTTGTTTGATTTATGCATTGCGAAGTTGTTTTAGAAATGTGCAGGTAGTTAGAAATGATGATAAAATGTGAGTTGAGATCATCCTAAAGCTTCTAATTTATAGTCTCTAAGGTTCATGGAGATTGGTGTTTGGATTTGATTCATAAGGGAATGTTGATAACCAATGACTTGGAACAAGAAAAAGTTGTTTGTCATTTTATCAAAGTCAATCCATAGAAATGAAGTTGACATGAGGATGATCAGTGAGTGCAGGAGGTGACAGAAAAGCTTGTTATGTGATTGATTCACGGATTTCAAGGAACCAATTAAAGGGATCCTTAGGTGTTAGAGAAAGGTAACTTGGATAAAATTTGAATATTCAAATTTTGGTGGGAATTTTATTTCTTATGGTACTAAGTGTTTTTAAATCATTTTAATGATCCTAATGATCAGTAGAATAATCCTAAAAGCCAAAATCAATGATCTAAGAATCGAGATTAGTCGGGAAAATTTTGAAAAAGTTACTGTTTGAATTGGCGGATCCAACCGATAACAAAGGCGGAACCAAGATTTTGGTTCCGCAGAATCCGTGGTGTTGAGATTGGCGGAGCCAAAGAACACAACAGACGGATCCCATATTTGGGTGCTGCCATATCCGCCATATGGAAGAACTAATTTTTAACAGAGAGCAATGCATATTTCCCGATAACCGTTCAAATCTCAAAAATTCACCTAAAACATATGTAACTACTTATATGTGATAGAAAAATACTACAAACACAGGTTCTAACACACGTTTACATATAGATTAATCCGATGATAATGACTTACCATAACAGGAGGTTAAGCCAAACGAAAATTGATAACAATAAGTGTTATCATCCTGCAACATTATGTTAGTTCACATAAAAGTCGAATACCAACGTAATATTCTAAAAGACACACAAGTTTATCACATCATTGTTTGAAAATGTCCTAAACCAAACACTCCCTAACTCTTACTTCTTGTTCATCTTCTTGTGGAGCTTCATGATCCACCGGCCTAAGTTCTTCATCATTCCTATAGTTTGTCGAAATTCTTCAGATTGGTTCTCGTAAGTAGGAAGTTGACTCATGTATTCTGGTGGAGGAATCCTAGAATTGGGCAAACCATCTTCGTCACTAGCTGATGATGATGATGATGATGATGAGGTAGGTGGATGAGCTCGCTTTCCCTTTGCTACGGCTACCCTATGATCACTAAGTGGAACAAAGGTGTGTTTAATCTCGGTGTAGTTAGGAACAAAGCCTCTAGAATTTTGAGGGATGGGTGCAAAGGCTCTATAGAGACGGTTGAGAAGCATCCCGTAGGGTATGGCGGTGGTGCCTTGAACCAGAATATCGGCCATTCTTTTGGCGATATAGTAAGCGAGGTTGAAAGGTCGGTGGTTTGTCACACAATACATCATGTAACAAAGGCTTGCATTGACATGATCTCGATTTCCTATGATGCTTATGACATTTGCTCTAAGGACTTCTTCTAGCTTCTTAAATTGGGGCCTAAGTTCATTTAGCTCCATAGCAAATGGATCTCGATCTACTTGACGACCTCGACTTAACCTAGTTTGGTTGTTTCTAGGAAAGAAAAGATGATTACGGATGTCCTCTTTTGAGATTAGAGGTGTGTCGTATGGATGTATACGATCAAGGTTGGATTCGAGAATGGACAATGACCATTTGTCCGAATAGAAACAATCTCCATGACTTGGAACACCTAATACATCTCCGAATTGATCTAGAGGAATGTTGAATTGAGTTTCGTTTACTTTGAAATGGATGTTCATGTATCCATAATCATTTGTGCTAAGACCTATAGTTGCATAGAATTCAAGTATGAATCTGGGGATTATGAGTTCATCGATGTCTAGGAGACAATCGAATCGAATGGCAGCAAGTTGTTCTCTAAGAACGGTTCCTTCTAGGAATGAGGGGTCTATGGTTCTACCCTCATGTACATAGCGTTTTTCTAGGGCTTTGAATATTTCAACTTGTTCCTCACTAAGTCCTTTGGTTTAGTGATGTTTAGGTAGGTATTTGACGGTTTCATTGTGATCATAATAATTCGCGGGAGGCATGATTATCCTAGACACAAAAATTTCATAATTTAGTTAAAACTATCGAAACTAAGTATATTAATTTCTAGTGTGTGCCTACATGGGGACAATGTGGAGGTGCGGTTATCTCGACTCCTTTTGATGCATGAAAATTTCGTTTATGCAAGTTTTATGATAAAACAAGAGATAACCCAAATGCTCCTACTTCAATGTGGCTACGATTGAATGTATCCGAAAATACATATTAGTTATGTATTCCCTTTAGCATTCAAGAGACATTATGCAGGTGATGTTTAAAACATAACGTTTTTGTATTTGTATGAACAATGTGCTAAAAATCATTTTTCCTAGTCGTGAGAAGATTTTTGCAAAAATTTCTCATGGGGTTTTTGATGAATTATGATAATGTACTACAAGATGCAATTCCTAACTAAGGAAAACATGATTTGTGATGCAATTCAGTAAATATGTTTCATGATTTAGCTAAAAATATGCATAAACCCCAAGTTTTGATTTTGTGCATGAAATAGAAATCCTAGACTCAGATAAGGAATGTAGACGTGATTAGGATACTTACATAGATGATTAGAGCACAAATTGATGGAAGGAGATAACCTAAATTTTGAGTTTGGTGTGATAAGGGTCGAGTTCCAGTAGGATGTATGTTTTTGGGGAATGTGATACACTGTATAGGGTGTTTGTTTAATGTACTAAAAAATTAGCTCAGTAGGCCGCGGATCCGGTGGAACCCAAACAAGGGATCCGCCCTTGTTGTCATTTGGTTTCGCAGGATCAAACTCAGAATTTGGTTATAGCCGTGTTTGGTTAATCTAAGGTTCGAGCTAAGGTTTTATCTACTCACTAGGTTTCATTAATCTTAAACCAAGCCTAAGAAAGTTGAAAGGTTCTCTCTTAAGAGGTTTTGTAAGAATGTCGGCAATGTTGTCCTCTGAGGATACTTTCTCGATTGAGATGTTTCCCTTCTGAACATTGTCGCGTAGAAAATGGTGACGTATTTCTATGTGTTTGGTTCTAGCGTGTTGAACCGGATTTTTGCTGAGGTCGATAGCTCCTTTGTTGTCTGATGCGTGGTTTTGCGACCTTACAACAGGTTTTACCTCTCGAGGGATCTCAAGAGGCTTGCAATCCCCACCAGGCAGTGTACCTGACCGATGTAGTATAGTGTAGTGGCAAGTACCGGGGGATTGATCATTCTCTAGGGGAATAGTGTCGTTAGGATTGAAAAACTACTCTAATAGGTCTAAGGGTGAGGGAAGATTCTTTTTGTATTTTTATATTTTTATGAAAGCAAGTAAAATCTCGGGTTTGAAGGAGTGGGCGGAATTAGTTGCTAGTCAACTAACCCAAATAACTACAAATGCAAATAAAATAAAATAACTGAAAATAAAAAGGTTGTGGAACTTATATGGAGAGAAATGTGTTTACTTAGATTTCCTTACTCCCTAACTATCTTTTACCGGTTGATTAGTGTGTATTAATTGTGTGGATGACGGGTGTATTCCTTAATACCAATCGTGGGGTGGCGTACGTACTTCCCCAACTCTAGAAGCTCCTACTTCACTCCTATGTCGAGCCGGCTAAGAAGCTCCTAACATGGGATCACTAGAATTCGCTCATGCATTAAATACAACCATAAAAACCTTAGTACGCATTGGTTCATGTTTCTTAAGACGTTCAAGCAAGTTACCGTATAGGAGGTTAGCCAGTTTTCTTAAGCCTAACATCGATAAAAAATCATCCAATACAATTAATAACACACCAACAACCAATAATCAATAGTTAGGTTTCATTAGATCTAAGCAAACACAAGATAAATCTAGCCTAGCATGTTAAATAAAAGACAAGAACAAGATATAATCAAACAACACATAGACATATTGAATGATTAATTGATTACTTATCTTCAATTAAACATGGGAGATCCAAGGGTATAAAACCCTTAAAAATGGCAGAAAATTCGTCTTAGGGTTTCTCTTCACAAAGTTGCACACTAATGACTAAAAATTGCAAAACTATATATAGAATTTAGGGGCTGACGGCGTCACGTTGTAGGAGGTGACGCCGTCACCTCACCGCGGCTAGGGTTCCCGGATGGTCTTTCTGACGCCGTCCCTCTTTTATCCTCAAAAATCCACTCTGGCGCGTCAAGGGTTGACGCCGTCACAATTGTGCTTGACGCCGTCTCTCTTTAACTTAAACCGTGACGGCCTTGATCACCTTAAAGGGTGACGCCGTCAGACTTCCTTTGTAAAACTTTCTGGCGCGTCACGTGTATTTGTCATATCCACCTCTTTTGCCAAGCCGTGACGCCGTCAGGAGCAATCCTTGACGCCGTCACGTGTACTTTTCCAGCAGCTTTGGAGACTTTGTCGTTTTCTTCACTTTTATGCTCCAAAAATGTCCAAAATGCTTCCTTTTCCAGATTTCTTCTCCAAAGTACCTAAAATGACAAAAGGAACGATTTAGGGCAATATTTGATCAAATAAATACGATTTAGGGCTTAAATGACCCCCTAAAAGCGGTACACTTTTTGCTTCATCATTGTCGCAAAGAATGGGAATGTCGTTGAGTTCAATTCCATAATCAACGAGAGATTGTTTCATCCACAGAGCTTGTTGGCAAGCTTTTCCTGCTGACACGTACTCGGCTTCAGTTGTTGATATTGCGAGGGCCGTTTGTTTCTTAGCAAACCACGAGGTGAGACAATGCCCTACAAAAGTACAAATACCACTTGTACTTTTTCTATCGACATAGTCACCGGCATGGTCTGAGTCGGCATACACTATGGTTTCTACACCCGTTCCTTTGGGATACCATAATCCTAAATGTGTAGTGCCTTTAATGTACCTAAAGATCCGTTTAACAGCTTCAAGATGAGATGTTTTGGGATCTTCTTGAAAGCGTGCACATAGATAAACACTAAACATAATGTCCGGTCTACTAGCCGTGAGGTAGAGTAAACTACCATCATTCCTTTATATTTAGAGCTATCTAGGGATTCACTTTCGTCATCCTTGGTGAGTTTGGTTTCGGAGGACATGGGTGTTTTCATGGGTTTCGAATCTTCAAGACCAAATTTCTTAAGCATATCGCTTATGTACTTAGATTGGTTGAAGAATATCCCATATTCTAATTGTTTTATTTGGAGACCTAAGAAAAAGTTTAGTTCCCCCATCATACTCATTTCAAACTCATCATGCATGATTTTCGAAAATTCATCGCATAACTCTTGACAAGTTGAACCGAATATAATGTCATCCACATATATCTGGACTATGATAATATGTGATCCCTTTTTCTTGGTGAAAAGAGTGTTGTCTACTAGGCCCATGGTATACTTATGGTCAACTAGGAAAGTCTTAAGTCGATCATACCAAGCTTTTGGTGCTTGCTTAAGTCTGTATAATGCATTCTTAAGTTTGTAGACATGATTAGGTTTTTCAAAATGGGCAAAGCCGGGAGGTTGTGCAACGTATACTTCCTCATTAATAAAACCATTTAGAAAAGCACTTTTAACATCCATTTGGAATAGTTTAAAGTCGTGTACACATGCATATGCAAGTAATATTCTAATTGACTCAAGCCTAGCGACGGGTGCAAATGTCTCGTCGTAATCTATACCTTCTTGTTGATTATAGCCTTGAGCTACTAGCCTAGCTTTGTTTCTAGACACTACTCCATTTTCATCCATTTTGTTCCTAAATACCCATTTATTTCCAATTATGGTTTGATTTTTAGGTTGAGGTACTAATGTCCAAATGTCATTCTTAACAAACTGATTTAATTCTTCTTGCATCGCTATGACCCAAGATTCATCTTATATGGCTTCATTAACATTTTTAGGTTCAATGGTTGAAACAAAACAAAAGAAGTTACTTTCGTTTTGGGCTTTTGACCTTAAGGTTCTTTCGTTAATTTTTCCTATGACGTTGTCTAATGGATGACTTTTGGATTCTTTGATGTTGACAATTTCTCTTTTTACCGGTTCATCTTCTTTGTCATTCTCTATGTTTTCTTGGTTTTCAACCATTTGACTTTCAACTAAGTCATCATCTACCAAAGGTGATGTCTTAGAGGGTGGTGGACTTTCGTCGAATGTTACGTTCAACGATTCCTCGACTCTTGATGTTTCTTTATTCAAGACAATATATGCTTTACTATTTTGTGAATATCCTAGAAATACACCTTCATACGACTTTGGGTCGAACTTGGTGAGGTAATCCTTAGTGTTTAATATGAAGCACTTGCTTCCAAAAACTCTAAAATATCCTAACGTAGGCTTTTTGCCTCTATAAAGCTCATATGGTGTTTTATTTAAGAATGGTCTAATTAGGACTCTATTTAGGATGTAAGTGGATGTGTCAACGGCATTACACCAAAACTTTTGGGGTATGTTTTGCTCGTTTAACATTGTTCGACTCATTTCTTGAAGTGTTCTATTCTTACGTTCTACTACACCATTAGATTGAGGGGTTCGAGGAGCCGAGAAATTATGTGTTATGCCATTAGCATCACAAAAAGCTCCGAATTGGATTTCGTTATCGAATTCACGACCGTGGTCGGTTCTAATTGACACTATATTATTTCCTATTTGGTTTTGAATTATCTTACTTAGAATTTCAAATTTATCAAATGCCTCGTTTTTAGTTTTCAAGAACTTAGTCCAAGTATACCTAGAGTAATCATCTACTATTACCAAAGTATAGAAGTTTCCCCCATAACTTTGTATAGCGGATGGACCAAACAAATCCATATGTAACAATTCTAGACACCTAGATGTAGACACCATGTTTTTAGCCTTATGGCTATTATGAACTTGTTTCCCAATTTTGCAAGCATCACAAAAGTGTTGGTCGTATTTCAACTTGGGTAGGTTCCTAACGAGTTCCTTAGATGATAAGGATTGGATTAGCCTCATATTGGCGTGACCTAAGCGTCTATGCCATAGAGTTGAGTTTTCGTCCAGAGAGGTGAGACAAAGTTTGTCTTTAGGTGTTTTGTCTAATTTCATAACGTAAACGTTATTCTTCAAAACACCTCCGTCGTACACTTGGTAGGTTGAGAAAAGGCTTTTGTTTCCCGTCATGTGTCTTGAACACCCACTATCTTTGATCCACTCATCTGGTTCTAACCCAACTTTCAAGCACACCTAAGTTAAAGAAAAACTCAAGCGTTTGGTCCCCAATATCTCATGGGTCCATTTGGGTTAAACATTACATTATCATGGTTCATGTATGGAAATGGTGGACAAGTGTTCCATGGCATGTAGTTGGGACCTTGAAAGTTCCTAGACATGTTTTGGTTCCAACTATTTTGATGATGATGCTGTGAGTTAAGGTTGCTCTTAGGAAAGGGGTGTTTGGGAAAACTAGTTTTAGGCCTCTGTTGAACCATTTTAGTCCTAAACTCATTTTTAACTTGACCTTTTCCTATAGAGACTACTGGCCTTTGTTTGTTAATAGTTGTACTAGTGCTAGGTTTCTTTGTAACTTTTACAAATTCAGTACGATCCGAATTACGAACCTACTGTTCATCAACAGTATCCGCGGAGCCTTTTGGCACAACTGGTGGAACCAGATTTTTGGATCCGCCAGATCCGTGGTTGTCTGAAGTTGTTGAAACAGGTTCTTGTACTTTCACCGTTTGTTTCTCAAAGTCACTTAAGTTTCTTAGTTTCATAAACTGCAGCTTTGTCTTATCAAGTTGAAACTTTTGATCTTTCATTATATCATCCAAACAACTAATGTGTTTATCAAACCTTTTAAATTTAGAATTTAGTTTTGTTACACCCCGTTCCCGATTAGACCAAAAATTAAAACCTTTTAACGCGGAAACGCTTGACTTTTACGGACATCTGGTTACTCTTTTGTCTACTGAAAAAAATTTATAAACAATCAGACCTTGATACTATTTTTAAATGAAACTAGACTCAATTACCTTCAAAACGACGGGTGGCACGACCCATGACGACTTACGGATCAAAAGATATGATTTTTCAAAGTTTACCAAAATCTGTCATTTGGGAAATTTGGTGCCTCCAAACCGAAATTTCACCATTTTTGACAATAAACAACCCATGCTACCTTATTTCCACGCTAAACTCACTCAACGCCATTAACATCTCATACTAGATCGTTTACATAATCAATCAACCCGTTTACTACTCAAAATGAGTAAAAACACTCTTAACCCAAACACCCCTTTAACTGCATAACCCTTTTATACATCTCTTCGACCCATTTTCCGAAAAGACAACTTCTATGACCCGACAATTAACGAAACTTTCCAGATTTACTTCTTAAATCATTGGGCTCATTTCCATATAAAAACATTCACCGTTTGACCTTCCGAAATAGTACTTTACAATTTAACGGGTTATGCATAAAACCCATTTTGACCCATTTACACTACAAACCACTTATACCACTTCATTTTCTTACCAAAATTAACCATTATCATTACTTTAACATATAAGACATGATCCGTATACACTTGACCCGTTTACAACCCAAAATGGGTATTTTTACACATTTGCCAAACATCCCCTTAACTTTGACTATAAACACATAAAACATACTTTGACACATTGGTTGACCACCAAATTGCAAGGACAACCTTAACATACCATTTTCCACTCGGCTACACTTTACCAACCAATAATAGACCAACGGGGGTACAAACTTTACACATGAGCTCGGTATTCTACCTAAGCTCCTAAACACATACTACCTTAAATCTTGCATAACCAAAACCTTAATCCACATATCCAAGCCATCCATAAGAACATGCCAACCTACAAAATGGTTAGAAAACTAAACCATAAGCACAAAGGCTTAGTAAGTAAAACGATAATAACATATCATCATACTTCAATCAAACATACAAGCATCACATATATCCAAACTCTTACTTGGCGGCTCAACATTCTAATTCTTACTTTAACATATAACATCAACTTACCCTAACAACCATAATCATCACTTAGATCACATTCATCATGGCACATAAGCACATCTCAAGTTCCTTATTACTAATCACAAAACATACATAACACATATATGTTAGAAATCCATATAACACATGCTATCATCATTTTACTTACCTTAGCTCCAAGCTAAGCATATCAAGTCAATATCATCATCATCATCAACATCATCATCCTCACCCTATGTCATAATCACCATTAATACAAACACTTAACACATAACACAATACATCATGAACAAAGGTTATAAAACCCATCAAACCTACTCATCTTCCTTTCTAAATCATCATATGATCATACCTTGATCATATGATGATTTCCCACTTTAATCATAACTCTTAACCTTATTAATCATCAAATAGAAATACTTACTTGCATGGGATAATTGTTGCTATAGCTTATCTCTTGATCTTGGATCTTAATCTCTACACTTGATCATCAAGACTTCCATTTCCCTCCCATTTTCTTCTCTAAGAACCGGCCTTCCCAAAGACCCAAGAATAATATGGAATTCTCTGGAATTCCTTGGTTATACTTGTCTAGACATAAGTTTGGGCTAATGGCAAGAATGGTCCCTCAAGTCTCATTCCTTATTTTTTAGCCACAACACACTTTATAACATCTTTAACACTTGACACCTAGGTCCCTTAAGTTATACATCATATTTTACATAACCACTATAGTCATATTTTGACTATTAGGTTTGACCACAGCGCAACATTCGTTGACTGGCCAATCACGAAAGGCCTTTATCCATTTCATCTAGGGTGGGGTCCAAGTACCCGGGAGACGGGTCTAACAATTCTACCCCCTCTTATTTAGATTTCGTCCCCGAAATCTCTCGTCTAATGCTATCCAAAACTAAATCACAACATACACCCGTTCTCATACTCATGCTCTCTAAGCCATAACCTTACAACAATCTAAATGATCTTGCAAATTCTAAACTTAGTATACATAATCATAACTTATAATCCACTATAATCAACACTTCTCATCACAAGCTTATCTATACTATTTGACTTTATATAGGTCAAACTTCGGCACTATTACTACATCAATCACCAAATGTCATAACACGACTAAAAGTCATATACCAGTTAATTTCATATCTTACATAATACCAACACTTATCTACTTCTAAACCGGTAACTTATTACAAATTTTACAAAGTACCATATAAACGGCACCTTCAAAATCTCTCTCACGCATCACTTAAGCAATATTCTTATCAAATTTTAGGAATGTTCACTAATTAACTTATCAACTTAATGCATAACGCATTCTAGGCGTCTATCTTTAGGTTCACCCATGAACTTAATGTTACTCTCGATTTTAATTCATAATTATCTTTTCTTATGACGTCTAACCTATTTTAGTTTTCACATTCTATTATTACTATCCGTACTCATGTCATATCGGCTACACATAAGCCCACTCATTTGTAACTCTTCATTTACATAAAAAGGCATCTCGATCTATGTAAATCAAGAAATACAAATTCATGGTTCGGTGATTTACGACTTCTTTATTCGAATGAAAAGGCGTCCCAATCCATTTAAATAAAGAAACCATAAACCATCCTACTTACATACTTCCGACATAACACTCGTACTTACTTCACTTTCCATCTTTTCTAGCCTTGGATCCAATCTCACTAACTTTCCATCCATGCCATACAGGCAAGCTATCCACCATGCCATAAAGGCAAGCTAAACATCCATGCCATAAATGGCAAGCTATACTTCCATGCCATAAAGGCAAGCTAGGCCATCTCAAAGGATGCCAATCACATGCCATGAAGGCAAGCTAACAACCATGCCCTGAAGGCAAGCTAACAACCATGTCATGAAGGCAAGCTAGGCTATCCCGAAGGATACCATACATACATGCCATAAAGGCAACTAACATCCATGCCATAAAGGCAAGCTGGGCTATCCCGAAGGATACCATAACTAGAGCATTGGATCCAAGCTATATCTATATTATCATCTTTACTCAATTTATCTTTCATGCACTTTTATCATTAGGCACACACTATCATTTCATTTATTCTCATTGCCTTAAGCAATCTTAACATTCACTATCACGCTTACTTTCATCTCAACAAGTTTCAATATAATACTTGTCGATTTATCATATTTGCATTTCCACATTGCAATCTATTATTTATCCGTCAACCCCAAGTTGACTCACATAATCACTACGTGCCATCTTTATTTTAGACAAGTTCTATATAATGCTTGTCCATTACAACTTACACATTTTCTATGTGTTCTTACCACGCACTTTTACTATTACCCGTCAACCCTTGTTGACCATATTCTCAACTCATACTATCACTTCATTTAGTCTATATAATTTTTACGCATATAAACCTTACATAGGTTTATTCTATAACACTCTTATAAACCTTATCATACACATTTCAATATATTAACATGATTACATTCATGTTTTACAATTCTCTCTAGCGCACTTCATATCACTTATGACTTCTAGCGCAATCTATATCTCATTCATCACTTCTACTCATCACGCTTAATCATCTATTACTAATGCGTTTAACTTATCATGTTTTATATGATACATGACCTCATCACATCTTAACCATACACTTTTACTTTCTCATTTTATTTAGCATATAAGAACTCATGCTTCAAGCATATATTCATTCATGTCTTTCTAATCATTAAACTACAAACATACTTCGCTATTCATTTCTTACTTTATATCACGCTTTCAAAGCATCTATGCTTTTTCAAACAATTATCACGCTTCTTAACTCTTTTCACATATCAATGTATTCTCTCAACTTTCTTTCGACACTAAGTCATCACATAACATGCATTCCAATGCATCTATCTCAACTCATACACTTCTATGCAATCGTGCTCTCAAGCACACCACATAAAACTTGGACATATAATAAACTACCATAGACTTAACATCACATAAGCAATAATATCATAACACTTAACACTTATCCGACAAGTGTTAAAACATTCAAAATCAAAATCAACTCACATAGTCTATGGTTCATACATTGCATTGCACAAGCAATCTATGTCTAAGCATCAACATCTTGGATTAACCACAAACACTAGTCTACCTTATAACTAAGGCATCATAACACTTTAATTCACTTACTAGCCCGTCTCTAATACCACTTAGCATTTCTACTCGCATGCCATCACCATGACTCTACTCTACATTCACATGATCGCAATAAAATCACCGGCACCAACCGAGGTGCTCGGCCAACCAATCATTCAAGCATCTCAAGTCCCCATGGACTTGTATCTCATACACACCAACACTATTAGATACATACATCACCTATCATCAATAAGCTCAACTAGCATAAAACATAATCCGTCTAACACTAAGCAATTACTTTCCGCGTGACTAACACTTACGTCCAAGGCTTCTACGTGTGGTTTAAGTCTAGGCAATCCTAAAGAAAACCTAATTCACTTAAACCGAGGCTCTGATACCAATTTGTTACACCCCGTTCCCGATTAGACCAAAAATTAAAACTTTTTACACGGAAACGCTTGACTTTTACGGACATCTGGTTACTCTTTTGACCACTGAAAAAAATCTATAAACATTCAGACCATGAGACTATTTTTAAATGAAACTAGACTCAATTACCATCAAAACGACAGGTGGCACGACCCATGACGACTTACAGATCAAAAGATATGATTTTTCAAAGTTTACCAAAATCTGTCCAAATTTCGGTACAAACCAAAATTTGGGAATTTTGGTTCCAAATTTCGGTACAAACCGAAATTTGGTGCCTCCAAACCGAAATTTCACCATTTTTGACAATAAACAACCCATGCTACCTTATTTCCACGCCAAAATCACTCAAAGCCATTAACATCTCATACTAGATCGTTTACATAATCAATCAACCCGTTTACTGCTCAAAATGAGTAAAAACACTCTTAACCCAAACACCCCTTTAACTGCATAACCCTTTTATACATCTCTTCGACCCATTTTTTGGAAAGACAACTTCTATGACCTGACAATTAAAGAAACTTTCCAGATTTACTTCTTAAATCATTGGGCTCATTTCCATATAAAAACATTCACCGTTTGACCTTCCGAAATAGTACTTTACAATTTGACGGGTTATGCATAAAACCCATTTTGACCCATTTACACTACAAACCACTTATACCACTTCATTTTCTTACCAAAATTAACCATTATCATTACTTTAACATATAAGACATGATCCATATACACTTGACCCGTTTACAACCCAAAATGGGTATTTTTACACATTTGCCAAACACCCCCTTAACTTTGACTATAAACACATAAAACATACTTTGACACATCGGTTGACCACCAAATCGCAAGGACAACCTTAACATACCATTTGCCACTCGGCTACACTTTACCAACCAATAATAGACCAACGGGGGTACAAACTTTACACATGAGCTCGGTATTCTACCTAAGCTCCTAACCACATACTACCTTAAATCTTGCATAACCAAAGCCTTAATCCACATATCCAAGCCATCCATAAGAACATGCCAACCTACAAAATGGTTAGAAAACTAAACCATAAGCACAAAGGCTTAGTAAGTAAAACGATAATAACATATCATCATACTTCAATCAAACATACAAGCATCACATATATCCAAACTCTTACTTGGCGGCTCAACATTCTAATTCTTACTTTAACATATAACATCAACTTACCCTAACAACCATAATCATCACTTAGATCACATTCATCATGGCACATAAGCTCATCTCAAGTTCCTTATTACTAACCACAAAACATACATAACACATATATGTTAGAAATCCATATAACACATGCTATCATCATTTTACTTACCTTAGCTCCAAGCTAAGCATATCAAGTCAATATCCTCATAATCATCAACATCATCATCCTCACCCTATGTCATAATCACCATTAATACAAACACTTAACACATAACACAATACACCATGAACAAAGTTTATAAAACCCATCAAACCTACCCATCTTCCTTTCTAAATCATCATATGATCATACCTTGATCATATGATGATTTCCCACTTTAATCATAACTCTTAACCTTATTAATCATCAAATAGAAATACTTACTTGCATGGGATAATTGTTGCTATAGCTTATCTCTTGATATTGGATCTTAATATCTACACTTGATCATCAAGACTTCCATTTCCCTCCCATTTTCTTCTCTAAGAACCGGCCTTCCCAAAGACCAAAAAATAATATGGAATTCTTTGGAATTCCTTGGTTATACTTGTCTAGACATAAGTTTGGGCTAATAACAAGAATGGTCCCTCAAGTCTCATTCCTTAGTTTTTAGCCACAACACACTTTATAACATCTTTAACACTTGACACCTAGGTCCCTTAAGTTATACATCATATTTTACATAACCACTATAGTCATATTTTGACTATTAGGTTTGACCACAGCGCAACATTCGTTGACTGGCCAATCACGAAAGGCCTTTATCCATTTCATCTAGGGTGGGGTTCAAGTACCCGGGAAACGGGTCTAACAAGTTTGATAAGATTTTCTTGTGTGGACTTAAGTGTTTCTATTTCAAGTTTGAGTTCCTGACATGAGACACATGTTTCTTCAACATCTTTACCCTTTTCTAATTTTAAAGCTTTTTCTTTTAACCAATATACTTCATTTTCCAAGAATTCCTTTTTGGTTTTTAAGAACTTGTTTTTTTTATAATTTTAAGGGCAATTTCAAACAGTTTATTATATTCTATTTCTACTGTGTCATCATCAATAGAAGAGTAAGATGAGTCAGATAGTACCTCGTTAGAGTCATTAGCCATAAGAGCAACTTCGTCATTCTTAGACTCATCGTCATCACTTTCACTGTCACTCCAAGCTCCACTAACAAATACTTTTTGAGACTTGTTCTTTGGAGGCTTTGGACATTCTCCTATTAGGTGACCGGAATCTCCGCACCTAAAACACTTTCTATCTACTTTTCCTTTCCTATCATCACGGTCTTTCCGAAAGGGTTTCTTTTCTTCACGAGGTTGTCTTACGAACTTACCTCGTCTCCTGAAGAATTTCTTGAAATCTCTAACGGCCATGGCATACTCTTCGTCTTGGCTATCTGAGCTAGACTCTTCATCATCACTTGACTCTACCCTAGCTTTTAAGGCAATGGACTTCATCTTCTCCTTCTTGCCTTTAACTATTTCTGAGTCTTTTTCCATCACCATTTCGTGAACTTTGAGATTTCCGATGAGCTCGTCCAGTGTCATGCTTGAAAGATCCTTGGATTCTTCAATAGCTTTCACCTTTGCTCTCCACTTTGGATGAAGTGCTCTAAGAAATTTCCTGACAAAATTCTTACTAGAAAAAGATTCGTCAAGTGCTTTAAGAGATGTAATAATAGTATTGAACCTAGAAAAAGCACTATCAATGGTCTCATCTTCAGAGATAACAAATTAACTACACACAAACAAACAATATAAGTTAAGTAAGTAAGGAAAGGAACAATCAAACCACAACACGAAGATTTATAGTGGTTCGGCTACAAGGACTCTCTTCCTTGCCCTACTCCACTCCTCGAGCCTCTAACTCGAGAGTTTTTCTTCACTAAGAAACAAAATCCCTTCTCGGCGGAGAAAACCTTTATACACGTCGCTTACACTTTATCCGGTACTAAGTTAAACACTGGGTTCTTTACAAGGGTACAACCACTCCCGTTGGTTCTTTAACAAGGGTACAACCACTCCCGACTCTCTGTGTGTTTTGAGGACTAAAACACTAACCGATCACTACTGAATGAATGGTATAACAATGATGTGTAAACACTACTAGATCACACAGTAAATAACTAATCAAGACTTGCAACACAGTGTTGAAGCTTGTTGATGTTTGATCTGTTTTGCTACAAAAAGAAAGATCACTAAGAATTAAGTGAATGAATGAAATGGGTTAGTAATGTATAAATGAATGAATGTATAATTTATGCTATGTAAGTGATTGTTGTCCTTGAATGATCAGCTTGCTATTTATAGGCAAAACTGAGGGGACAACCGGCGGATTTGGCGGATCCAATAAAAGGGATCCGCCCTTGTAGTTGTTTGGTTCCGCGGGAACCAGACAGCTAAGATTTTTACAAATCTTTCCATATCATTCTATATCTTGACAAGTCATTTCAAGATCTTGCAAAGTCAACTTTGTTACTTAAAGATCTTACCAAAATATTTCCCGAATCCTCAAGATATCAAAATGAGGTGTGCCATGATGTCATGTTAATATTTCTAATTTAAGAAATAAAAGTAAAACATGTACGTGTAAAATGTATGTAATATTATTCCTAGTGATTATGTAATATGTGTTTTTAAAATACTTGTTACTATAAATGTAAAAGACTTTAACTTATATTTATGCTTTGCTAAAGATAAACTTTATAATTGTCATTAACAAAATAAAGCAAAGATCATAAAATATAAATAACGTTTTTAGGACGATATTTGTATTAACACTAACTCTTTACCTATATGACCTCTAAAACTAACAAAAGGCACACACGTATTGTGTCTTTGTCAGAGAGGTTACCAATGTCCTTTTCATCCTCAATAAGAGCACAAACATCTAAGTTTCTAATGTTCTCCCCTACCAAATGTGGAAATACCTTATCACGGAATGGTATATCACCCCTCATATATAATCCAAAATTGACCAAACCAAATCGAAAGCGGTTATCATGCAAATTTCTGAAATACCAAATTGAAGAATACGGCCATGAATACATTAGAGGCATATCAAAATTAGATTAGAAATTACTTTTCTCTTGGAGCTTGTAGTGGACCATATTTTCCTCATGGCTAATAAATGAGATTCCAACCATTATCCAAAACAAGTGATCTTGAACA
The DNA here is from genome assembly GCA_021014915.2 of Artemisia tridentata subsp. tridentata. Classification (NCBI taxonomy): domain Eukaryota; kingdom Viridiplantae; phylum Streptophyta; class Magnoliopsida; order Asterales; family Asteraceae; genus Artemisia; species Artemisia tridentata. Next base: position 118,607,293 of record CP139508.1, on the reverse strand, counting down.
ATGTTTTTCGATTTTCATCCAGTCTTTTATTTATTAACACAGACTAATCCAATTTACTTCTAACAATTCACTTTGCATCATAATCTTATAATAAGCAACAAATACACATAAATAGTTTGAAAACATGAATACAAATCATCATATAAAAGAACCTTTAAAAAATTAAAAATCTAAAAAACTACCAAAAATTCAGAAAACATAAAGACATGACAATCATTTAACATAATTGTGCTATAAATTTTCATGGAATGTGACTATTTAATTCGAAATATTTTTGCTAAACCAAACACATAAGTTATCACACAAGAAGGATATCCAAATAATAAAAGATATAAGCAAAAACAAACATATAACAAACTTAAAAGAGAAGAAGATTGCATACCCTAACATATAACAACATGTTATTAGCACAAACAACAAATCCTTAACAAAAGTATAGGTCGAGTTTGAATGTATGTGTTTTTAGAGGTGTTTAGAGTTTAAATGTATGTGTTTGTAGTGATTGAGTGTTTAGAGTTGGGCGGTTAAACATTGACATAGAAACATGTGTAATTATATATATATATATATATATATATATATATATATATTATATATATATATATATATATATATATATATATATATATATATATATATATATATTACATTTAGCGGGATTCATTTAACCCGTTTGTTTGTCCAACCCGCTCCATTCGTGACCCGCTTATTAACTTTGTGATCCGGACTGTTCATCCTCACTCACAACCATCTTTCTTCTTTTAGATCCGAAACATGGTGCTCCACGACCAAAACCCGATGGCCATTAAACTTTCTCCGACCAGCTCTTTGCCAGCTACAGTTTCCTGTGAGGGGATGAACAGGAAAAGCAATAGTAACCCAATTTTTCATTTCTTTTGTGGCTGTTATTACGCCATTTGTTACTGATACATTATCCCATTAGTTATAGCCACATCTTTGGATCTGATCTTATCGGGATTTCGTTATTTTTGATAAAAAAAAAAAAAAAAAAGTGGTTGCGCTACGCTGTACGTTTCCCTTTCTTATGATCTTTTTTTGTGTTTAGTTGTTGTTGTTATTACTTGGTTCACGATTTTCACTATTGGTAATTTTTGGATGTTAGATTTAGGGTTTTGTTGTTGTTATTACTTGGTTCGCGGTGTTCATTTATTTAACTGTGGGTTTTATTAATTTTATAGTCTCAGGTTTAGGGTTTTGTTGCTGTTATTGGTTGATTTTGGGTTCTACTGGATCACTTGGTTAATTATGTTTGGTTGGTCTTATTTTAAGCGCTTCAGAACTTATTTTAGTAGTCGAAAGAAATGGAACACTTTCAATGTGTTTGCTAAATGTTATGTCAAAAGTATTATCATTTTTGTGAACCAGATATGATAACCATTGTTTTTTGACTCATTTGTTGGAGGTATGGTTAGATTACGTTATTTTGTTACTGTAATATATTCATAACCCTTAAACAAACATAAGATGTGATCTTGGCCGATTGGTTTAGAGAGAGAAAGAGAGAATGAGGTTGGGAACTTTAGAGAGAGAAAGTGAATTAATATTAGATTTAGAATAATGAGGAGTTCCAACCCTCTCCCTAGGTGGAGAGGGGTATTTATACATACTAACATATGTGCCCTGAGTGGGCTGTAGAGTGAGCTGTCAGTGGGTAAAGACCCGACCCACTCCACAAATACTAATGGTAACTAAGCTAATAATAATAATACTAATAGTTCTACAAGCTTGTTAATGCTAACAGATACTCGGGATGACCGAGTCTTTACATGAATATTTATATTCCTAACAATCTCCCCCTAAGGGAGGTCACCCCGGAAATAATATTTTGACTTCTAGCATTCTATCATGTGTGTTTGTCTTCTTAGCTCGTAGTTCTTGATTCTTCAAAGTCATTGATCTTTGTGCGTTCAGCAGCGAACTTTTGATGACTGATATTTTGTCTTGGATGATCTTTGAGGATTCTTTGAGGTTATCATCCAACATACTTCTTCAAGTCATCTTGTTGCAGCATCGTCTCCATGTGAAGTTGTGATCTTTGAGCATTCTTTGAGATCATCAGCCACCATAAATCTCCAAGCTCATCCGTTGTAGTAATATTGCCTTCATGTGATTTGTTGTGACCGTTGGACTGCATGCTCACACTTTTCTGGATCATGATAACTATCATCAGAGTTGCAGAAGCTGTGTTGTAGGTCTTTCATCTATCATGATGTCTTTGATAATGATTTGTAAGTGTGACCATGGGGTGTGGATTGACATGTCTCTACTGGAATCAGGAACCACCATCACCATCTTTATATGAATCTGAAATAAAACAGTTAGCAATAAAGTTGGGGAACGAATATGGCTTTGTCATTCGCCCGGTGTGGTTGGATTAACCTTCGGTTCCGTGAGGACCGACCTGTGATCAGGTAGAATCCCCTTTAAAGAAGATTCTCCTTGACAGGAATTTCCAGCTTGTAGTAATGAGTCTTCCAACAAATTAATGTCAGAATCATCATACTAAGCATGTTCTCATACCGGAACGTCTCAAAGCAGACAACACGGTAGAGTGAATCAGTGAATTAAATACCCACTGATTGACGAGAAATTGATTAGAAAAAATCACTCGCGTGTCACTGGATAAACATTTTATGCAACACGACGAGGGTTTTATAAATTTAATCATATTTCTGTCATAAACACTTTTGTTTGAAAATTTTCACAATCAATGTGCTCGAAACTCAGTTGGTGAGCACATTGAAAGGTTTTCCAAAAGCATCCGTCAATCCATTTCCTGGAACAAGTTTGATTCAAATGTGAATCGCCCCATCGTTTCTTTCCAGTTGTCACAAATTTGATCCATGAAGGATCTCACATGTCACCTACCAAGAGCTTGTTTGATGTTGGCTCTAGAAGGATTTCCATCTTCATTGTGAATACTTACTTATCACTCGGATGTTCTGGCAATACCACGAGGATAATGCGTAGGACTCTTCATATATATTTTCTTACTTTTCACGGTGTATGAAACAGCAAGCATATTGGAAATGTGTCCTAATGAGATTTATGGATGATCTCTTGGCTCTAGACTCAATAGTGTGTTTTGATTTAGTGATCGGAGGCTGGAGAGGACTGCCACCTTTTCAATATCGTCTAACTCGGAGTGAGAGAGACGATAGACATGTATTGATCTCCGTGACAAATGAAACAAGAGTCCTTTGAGGGACCTTGAGTGGCTAGGGAGGGTTGTGCAACGTATCACTGGGTCCATGATACTTTGTATTCAATGTCAGCGATCAACTTAGTGATTCTGACAGCATATGTATTGACCCGGTTTCTGCCTAAGGTGTAAGGAGGGCTTCTTTCTTTTCACCCTTTATCTTTACATTTCTTTTTCATTCTTCAACCCCCTTCAGCGCTTACCGAGACTTCATCACTAGCACCTTGTTGGGTTTGTTCCAGTACTAGCTCCATCTCAGTCGGCATTCTTCCCTTATTCACACTTTTCTACTTTTTAATCATGCCTAAGGACTTCTACACTAACTAGTGGATTGTCCCTGGGTAGATCCCTCCGGTTCTGGCTGGATCATGGGAACTGATACCTAACCTTACCATCCTTATAACTCCAGTACATAAAGTAAAATGGTCGGTCATTGGTATTCTTCCACAATTGCCATCACAAATCATTTGCTCCCCCTCAATATGTGCATCGATATACGAAAGAGTTTAGCACATATGGGAGAGCCTACACTTGAGTCCAAAAGATCACATTTTTTATCAGATTTTCATATTTAAATCACATTCTCTCCCCCGATCAAAAATTTCAAACCATTTGAGATTTATGATCCCAATTGATTTAAATATGTTTAGAAAATTTGGGAGAAAATGTGGTCAGGTTTAACATATATTCTGATAATGGAACATTACGATGCTCCCCCTCAATCTATGAGGGAGAATGTTAGTGTCAGGTATGATAAGTTTGGAAGATTTTGAATTTAACAAAAATCATACGCTGACACATAGCAACAAGTTTCATAAAATTCACTGCTTATTTGGTACAAAGTAACATGTTTTGATGATAAAGAATTTTGAAAATCATCACTCTCCCCCTCAATCGATGACCCATCTTCTAATGGAATAGCAGTAGTCATTGATTGAGTGATAGATTTTTATGAAAAATTCAATTCTGATTGATATTCAAAAATCATGGTACCACCAAGTTTTCATACAACTACTTTCCTGAAGAATCATAGATTGGAAAGTACTTGCGAAGTAAAGAAGACTTCTATTCTTATACGAGGAATGATGCACTGAAACGTACATCAGATCGAGGAAACATGGATATAAAGTAATCCATGCCCAGGTGAACTTCACCCAGTTGGAGGAACAGCCGTCTTTTTGGCGACATGCTTTCCCCATAATAAAGCACGGGTTGCAGTCTGAAGTAACCGCAAGCCGATAAGACATGTTTTAACCACTTAGTATAACTTCTGCTCGAGCTTCATTTAAAGACCCGTGTCATTATTGAATGACATTTCTAGGACCGTAAATGTTATCAATAAACAGAAGACATGCCTAGAAGAACTATTTTTGGTAATTTTTTGTTTTTCTGATTTTTATGGTTTTTATAGGTTTTATATTTTTCTATTTTCTTTTTGTTTTAAGATATATACAAATATATACAAGGATATGTGAAGCAAATCATTTACTCCTCTTTTTCTTCTTGAAGACACTTGAGGGTTTCAGGTGTCAAACTCTTCATGCCAAGTCGCGGGAGAATAAATTGAAACCGTTCTCTCGGAAGTGCCTTGGTGAAGATATCAGCCAACTGAAACTCCGTCCTCACGAAGTAGAGTTCAACGATCCCTTTCTCAACCTGTTCCCTTATAAAGTGATGCCTGATGTCGATGTGCTTTGATCGGGAATGTTGGACATTGTTGTAGCAAAGAGCGATAGCACTTTTGTTATCACAATACAGAGGAATCTTGTTGTATGCAAAACCATAGTCTGATAGTTGTGATCTCATCCAAAGAATTTGAGCACAGCACGCGGACATGGCAATGTATTCAGCCTCTGTGGAAGATATTGAAGTACTCATTTGCCTTTTAGAAGACCAGCTAACCAACTTTTCCTCAAGAAACTGAGCACCTCCCGAAGTACTTCGACGAGTATCTTGACACCCTGCATGGTCCGCATCTTCATAAGCCGTAAGTACCATTGTGGTGTCCTTAGGATACCAGAGACCCATGTGAACAGTCCCTTGAAGATATCTGAAGACTCTTTTTACCGCTTCCAGATGCTTTTTGGTGGGCTTGGACTGACACCGAGCACACATACATACAGCGAACAAGAGATCTGGCCTACTAGCAGTGAGATACATTAGGGATCCAATCATGCTCCGAAACTTTGTTTGATCAACCAGGATCCCAGAGAGATCTTCATCCAACCTTGATCTCTCAATCATACGTGTGTCAACAACATCACTTGAGTCAAATCCAAATTTCTTCAATATTTCATTTGCGTATTTGGATTGGTTAATAAATATGCCTCTGGGACTTTGAGATACTTGTAAACCCAAGAAGAACGACATTTGTCCCATCATAGACATTTGGAACTTAGAACTCATCTCGTTAGAAAACCTATCACATTCGCTAGGATCAGAAGAAGCGAAGATGATGTCATCTACGTAGATCTGAACAAGAAGTAGATGTTTGCCCGATTTCCTAGTGAATAGTGTAGGATCAACAACACCTTTGGAGAAACCATTAGCCAGAAGAAACTTTGATAAAGTATCATACCACGCCCTGGGTGCTTGCTTTAGCCCATATAGAGCCTTCTTCAAATGGTAGACGTGAGTAGGACGATCAGGATCCACAAAACCTTCTGGTTGATTGACATAGACTTCCTCTTTCAGATCACCGTTGAGAAATGCTGTCTTTACATCCATTTGGTAGACAATCATATTCTGACTGGCAGCATAGGCTAGAAAGATTCTGATGGCTTCAATTCTAGCAACCGGAGCAAATGATTCTTCAAAGTCTATGCCCTCTTCTTGTCGATACCCCTTTGCAACAAGCCATGCCTTATTCTTTAAAACATCACCGTGCTCATCGAGTTTCACTTTGAAGATCCACTTTAGAGCAATAATCATTGCACACTCTGGAGGAGGCACTAATTCCCAAACTTCAAGTCGATTGATGAGTGTGTGAATACTCATCATTTTTACCTAATCTGAGCTGCCAAAACATCCAAAAACACTCAGAAATGCATCATAATACTGAAATTATCCCAGAAATGTGTTTTATATGTTTCAGATGCAAAATGTTTAAAAACAGATAAAAAACGAACAAAGTTTGCATAATTGGCAGTTTCAGTCCCTCAACTTTCAAAAGTTGTCAAAACTAGTCCCTGGTTATTCTAAAAACAGGAAAAGTCATCAAAGGTCCTTTAAGAATCATAAAATTACATAATAAGTCCTTTGGTGCAAAGTTTCATAAAATTACAAATTTAGTCCCTCAACTTTGCAAAATGACAGAAATGGTCCCTGGGATGTAAAAAACTTTGAGAAAATCAGTTTTGGGTCTTGTACTACTAATCTTTGGCAGGAATGGTCCTTGGATGGAAAATTTGGAGAAAGTACATGTTTGGTCCCTGGAATTACAAATTTGGCAGATTTAGTCCCTGGAAGGGTAATTTTGGAAAGAATCAATTGTGATCCTCATATTATGCATACTTGGCAAAATTAACCCTTGAAACAACTTTGGAAGATTGCCAAGTTTAACCCTTCAAGAATTCAGAAGTTGCAATTTTGGTCCTTGTGATTATACTACAAACCAAACCGGACCATAAACATTAACTAAACCCAACCCTCAAATAAAATACCCAACCCACTACCCTTATTAATAAACCCAGTTACCACCCAAGCCCAACACACCCAAGCCCACCAACCCTTCTATTAATAAAAAGACCCAACCCGGCCTGGTATTTAAAACCAGAGTTTGACTCTGGTCAAACTCTTCTTCCTCACACAAACCCGCCAAAACCATACCACTACCACCCATAGTATTTCTTTGCCACCTCCCCCTCCTCCTCAGCAAGTTACCTAACATGCCAAAGGGCATTTAATGCCTCTTCTCCAATCACCTCAGACCAGAGATAGTGGATTTTTCCACTATCTCATTTTGGCGCCAAAAAGTAAAATCAAAGGCTGAGATCGATTTGATGCAATCCAAGGGTGCAGAAGAGCTCAGAGATGTCGACTAGGGTTTTCCCATTTCAATTTTGTATATATAGATCAATGTAATAGGAAATTAAGTAGTAGTTAATTTTTATTAAATCGTCTTTTATTTAATTGTCTTTCCTTATTGTAATTTTCATTTCCAGTCATCAATATAGTCAATTTACAGTCATTTTGATCTTAATTTAATATATCTTGTCTTTAATTTCAGTCACTTTACAATTTCATGCTTTACTGTGATTCGTGTTAATTTAAATGTTGTTTGGAAAAGCTATCTATCTGTTTACATAAGCTCATATAAGCTAACTATAGCTTACTGTGAGCTTATGTTAGTATAATCAGTGCTAAAATCAAGATTTGAAGAAAAGTCAAAGGAAGTCAACTGAGAAGGTCAAAATAAGCTATATGGGGATAGAAGCTAATCTGGATGGTGTTTCTGGTTTCTAGCTTGTTGACAACAAGCTAGGAGTAGTTTCTGGTCCTTGTTCATCTTTTTATAAGCCATTTTCAGTTGTAAGCATTTTCAAGCATTTTCTTAAAAGTTCTAAGTTTACTGTTACACTGCTTAATCTCTGCTTATTTGCATAAGTTCTTGCTTATTTATAGTTCTTAAGTGTCTTTTATTAGTTAAATCAGTATTTAATAGCTTGTGTCTTAGTTTTACTTAAAAACTCTAAAAAAGTCAAAATCAGTCAATTCTAGTATAACTTATTAGATTGCTTATTGTCCTGTTATAAGTTGCTTATTATAGTTAGTATAAGTTATTTAATCAATAAAAGTCAGTATTTATAAGTTAATTTATCTGTTTCCTTTGAAAATCCAAAACAGACTCAACCAAAGGGGTGTTTGGTTTAATACAGTCAAACAGGTCAAACTTGGTCTTACTGTAGATTTACCATTGTCCCAACTTTGATTAAGCTCATTTTGGCCATTATAAGTTGTTTTTAGGATTTAATAAGTCATTTCAATAGAAAATCCACATTTGAGTGCCCTTTGCAATTTTCAGACTTTGAAAAGCTCAACTAAGCCATTTTAAGCCAAAAGCTCATTTTGTCCTTTTTCTTGGCTTCTCTGAGTCCATTGTGATCCATATTGAGTAGTTACAAAAGTTGGATTGAAGCCCTTTGGTTTGCACAACTCTGCACAGCCCTGCATCAGCACAATCAATATATACTGATTGCTGAGGCTGCTGATCTAGCCTCATTTGTGGCTTATTTAGAAAACCTATGACCTTGCTTTTTGTTTCTATGAATAGCCAGTAGTACTAGCTCAAGTTTGCCCCCATAAGTTTGCATCTCAGTGCTTATTTAGAGTGCTTAAATTGCCTTGAAAGTTGGCAATTTTCTGAGGTTTCTACTGAAACCTTGTTACTGCTAATCTTATTATTCGCTTAATTCATAGTGCTTATTTATATTTTTCAGTTGTTTTGTGTTTATTTAAGTATATTAAACCTTTCCTGAGCATTTGGTTAAGTTTTGTGCTCATTAGCTTATTTCTAGCTTATTTGCTTATTGCTTATCTGCCCAAATCAGCTCTCCAGGCTTATTAAACTTTTGATTTTATTTTTCCTATCTTTTAAATATTAATTCTGACTTATCCTGAATTTTTCAGATTTTTCTAAAGTCATTTAATATTTTTAATCTTTTTAATTAGTTTCTAATAGTAATTAAATCATAATAAATAGAATATTAATCAGAAAAATATAAATCTAATTTTCATAATTTTCTTTTGTCATTTATAATCTAGGAAAAATATAATTATATTTTTAGACCTTAATAAAAACCAAAAATAGAAATATAGTGATAGCTTCTATTTAATAGAATTTATCTTTTTAAATTTTAATTAAGCATTTTTCATTTTTATAATTTTCTTAGCTTCTATTTACTTAATAATATTTTTAGAAAAAGTTTTAGATTTTTCTTTGTTCATTTAGTATTTTTTATAAATTTAAATAGTTTAATAAGTAAATTAAATAATAAATAATTAATAATAATTAAATAAAAAGTGTTAAAAATATAATTTAAGTTTTTAAATAAGTTTTAAGTCATTTTACATTTTTAGGTTTTAAATTTCATAAATTTCAATTTTTGTCCCATTTTAGATTTCCTGTTACGCGTTTTAATTTATTAATTCGCGTTTTAATTTTCTTGTGCATATTTGTTTATCATTTGTTATTTAGAATTATTAAAAAAAGCAAAAATCCAAAATATCTAATCATCAATCACTCTAATCCTAACTTTTCACAGTTGCCCATTCACACCTCGTTGGGAAACGATTCGGGTAATTACTTACCTGACTACATACTACACACGAACGTGAGTTTTTGCAAGTATCCTTTTTCACAAAGGGGTAATTTTTAATTGTTCACGAGCATCCGCCGTCTGCATTTATTTATAAGTGTATTCGGCACGGATCAAATTTTGGCGCCGCTGCCGGGGAGGTGTGCTGCGACAGTTGTGTAAGTTTTAGCGATTAGTGATTAGAGATCCTTCTTCCAAGAAGTTCCTATTTCCCAAAAACAATATAAAAATAAAAAAATATTTTTCTTTTCTTTTCTATATATAATTATTATTATTATTATTATCATATAAAAAATTAAAAACCCAAAAACATTTTTCTTTTTTCTTTAATAATAACAAACAATAAAATTAACCATCGAGAACCAAGACAGAGTATTACCTAACTGGGGGTACGGCCATAATAAGTTCCCAAACCAAAGATTTAAAACTTGCCTTTGTATCACTTGCGAATATCAGCTCACCTTTAATTGATAAACAAACTATAACGGAGGTTTAAGGATAGTCTGACATTAAATTGTCGGACTGAAAGAAGCGGGTTTTTAAGGAGCATTTAATTGCCCACCTCTGCTTCTCCGCCACTCTGTGCGTTTATCTTTTAGAGAGCTACCGTACGCTTGTTGATTATTGGTTTAAAGTTCACTTGTGTTTTTTCTCGATCTTGATTTTAATTGAAATTTTTTGCTAAAAGTGCATGCGCACTCGTTCTTCTAGGTCATCAAGCCCTCTTCGTGAGCTTGGAAACATACCTCGAAGACGTCGTAGACGTTCTGCTCCATCAGTCGTACCCGAGATACGGACTGATCCCATAACCACTGACATCATGGCTGAAGACCGTCCTATGAATGAGCTGCTCCAAGCTCCCATCAATGGGTACGGAGATGCCATTGTTGTTCCAGCCATCGTGGCTGAGAATTTTGAGCTTAAGACTGGGTTGATAAGCCTGGTAACATCGCGTCAATTCTATGGTTTTGACAGGGACGATCCTCAAGATCACATTAGATGGTTCAATAAAATCACATCTACCATCAAATGCAAAAGTGTCCCTGAGGAATCAATAAAACTTCTTCTTTTCCCGTTTTCCATCGAAGGGGCAGCCCGAATTTGGCTTGACAAACAACCCCCTCGATCGATAACAACATGGGAAGATCTTGTTCAGAAATTCGTGAATGAATTCTTTCCTCCGTCTAAAACCACGTACCTCAAAAATGAAATCATGAAATTCTCTCAAAGGTTTGATGAACCATTTGGAGAAGCATGGGAGAGTTTCAAAGAATTGCTCCGCAAATGTCCTCATCACGGTTTTACCGATTTAATGCAAATGGACACTTTTTACAATGGGTTAAACCCATCTGACCAAGATTCTCTTAATGCCTCAGCTGGAGGTAATTTTCTGAGCAAATCCACTAAGGAAGCCATTGCACTCATTGAAAATAAGTCAAAGGTCCGCACTGCACGAGCCAGACCATATAATTCTCAGGCTGGTGCTGGTCCTTCCACTTCATCTCCCGTGAGTCAGTCTAGTACTGATACTCAGCTTGCTGAACTCACGAAGGTTATTCAAGCTTTGGTTTTCTCCACACAAAAGAAAGAGTCCGCTCCGCAAACTTCTCACACTGCTGAAATAAAAAAGGTAGAAGTTTGTGTTACTTGTGGTGGTCCTCACGCTTACTACAATTGTACTGCCACCGATGGCAATGCATTTGAAGTTAAAGCTTTAGCCGGATCTTCCAATCAAGGAGGTGGTCAATACCATCCTCAAGTGGAAACTAATTACCGTGCTAGCAATCAGCATGGACCACCCGGCTTTCCTTCTCCTAATAATCCAAATAGGAATAATCCTAATCAGCAAAGAGGGCAAAACACGCAGAATCAATATCATGCCCCGAACAATCAATACCCACCCCAAAGGGGTAATCAAGGGTATTCAGCTCCTAATTCCCAAAGACCTCTCTCAAGTGAGCTGGATAGCTACATCAAGGTTAATGAGACCAATATGAAGGCAATGCAAAATCAAATCTCTAATTTGAAGAATGAATTTCAGTCCTCAATACACAAGCAAGGGACTGAGCTTTCAAACAAAATCAATCATTCTCAAAGCGAAGTTAAAAATATGTTTGCCAGTCTCATGGACCATCTCAATCCACCTTCTACCTCGGGAGGTCTCCCAAGTAACACTGTTGTTAACCCTAGGGGTGAACTCAAAGCTGTCACTACACATAGTGGTAAAGCTCATGATGGACTCAAGGTGATAAAGGACCCGGTGCTTCCCACTAACAATGGAAGTGCTAAATACGTCCAACCTTTGGTCATCCAAAATTCTACACCCACAATTGCTCCTCAACCGTCAAGAATAGATCCTACTCTATCACGATTTACGGTTAAAAGTTTGTCAACCAAACTTAGTGAGAAAAGAACAGCCAGATATTATTCCGATATGCTCAATGCTGTTCCTGTCAGTGTACTTGATGACAGTGATGATGATGAAGATACCACTTTCGTCAAAGCTATCACCACTCGGAGTGGTGCTGCTTATGAGGGACCCTCTGGTCCTATTCCTCCTCCGTTGTTTGAAATGGAAAAAGAGACGGAGGATACTGTTAAGATTCCTGAAGTCCATCCTCCGGGTGTCCCTTAAAAGAAATCCAAACCACGAGTTGTCTTTGAATATGTTGAGACTCCTGAAGTCATTGTCCCTAAATCCAAACCTTACATTCCTTACCCATCGCGCTTAAATGAGCAAAAGCTCCGTGAAAAGGCTAGTCAACAAATGGACAAATTCTTTCAAATCTTTAAAGAATTACATTTTGACATAAGTTTTGCGGATGCTATCATTCTGATGCCCAAGTTTGCATCAACAATCAAACACTTGTTAAGCAACAAGGAAAAACTGATTGAAATGGCTAAAACTCCATTAAATGAGAACTGCTCAGCGGTTATCTTGAAAAAGCTTCCAAAGAAGCTTGGAGATCCTGGAAAGTTTCTACTACCTTGTATATTTCCGGGAATGGTTAAATGCTATGCCTTAGCAGATCTAGGTGCAAGCATCAACCTGATGCCTCATTCAGTATGGAAGAAACTTTCTCTTCCGGCTCTTACTCCTACCTGCATGACTCTAGAGCTTGGAGATCGAACCATATCTCATCCTTGCGGCATTGTCGAAGATGTGTTTGTGAAAGTAGGTAAGTTCCATTTTCCAGCTGACTTTGTGGTTGTTGAATTCGACGCAGATCAAAAGGTTCCTCTCATTCTTGGAAGAGGATTCCTAAAAACGGGCCATGCTCTTATTGATGTATTTAAGCATGAGATCACCTTGCGTGTGGATAAGGAAGCTGTTACCTTTAACCATGATCAAACTTCGAGGTACTCCTCAAATTATAATTCTGCATCGGTTAACCGAATAGATGTCATTGACATTGCTTCAGAGGAGTACTCTCAAGAAAGTCTAGGTTATTTTCATAATTCTGTGAGTGGTAATCCCACCACATCTTCTCTACCTATCATTTCCGACTCTTCCCCTTCTCTCACTCCGTTTGAGGGAAGTGATTCCAATTTGGAAGAGATCGAGGCTTTTCTCAAGTGTGATTCATTTCTGGAAGGAATTGATAACGCTGAGATTGATCTGGAGGGAGATATTCTTCTTCTTGAGAAATTGTTAAATCAGGACAATTCCCCTCCTCTCCCTCCCGTTGAACTTCATAAATTTCCGGAGATCAAGATTAAGGACTTGCCTCCTCCACTTGAAAATGCAATTCTTGAGGAGGAAGTTCTTATCTTAATTGCTATTCAGATCTCTCTTCTTCCCTTCACCTACCCGGTGATTTCCCCTATCTTTCACTCATTCGGGAGTGAGGATATTACCTTTGACCCCGGCATTTTCCATTTAACATTGGTTTAAATGCCGGATTTATCTCATCGGTGTGGAACTTTCTTATGCTCAATTGGTTATCCAAGCATCTTGAAAGAAAGTCCGATGGAGATGGTTTCTTCCACTTACTTCCCCATGAACCAATGAATTCGGGGTCGAGTCAAGCTAGCGACTCGGTTAATAAAAACAGTAGCAAGATATGGGTTTTCACCCATATCTCACCCAAGTGTGGGGGAGATGCCCCACATGTTGTAAATATGTACAGTAAAAAAAAATAAAAATAAAAATGTGTGTGTGTATATAAAATAATGGCTATTAGTATTTCCCTTTCACGTTCTAAGTGTTGGTTTAACAACCGGTTCTTTGAATATTGAGGACAATATTCAGTTCTAAGTGTGGGGGGGAATTCTTGCGAATTTGATCAAATGTACCATCTAGTACCCCCATTTTAGCCAAAATTTTAAAATTTTTTCTCACTTAGAACACAACAAATGGTTATCAGTCCGCCATGTCTAACCCACATAAGGATTGGCTAATCCGAGAGCAAACGGCTCTTGGTAAAGATGTCTCAAATCCGTTGATGGCTTACAATTTGCCCAAAATTGTATGGTATTCGACTCACCATATCTTCATAAGTGAAGAGTTGGCTAGCCCGCAAGGTTATGGCTTGTGGTTAAGGTAGTGAAAATCCATGATTGGTAATCAGCTCACCAAAGATAATAGTTGTAATTTATCTAAGAGTTGGCTAGTCCAGAAGCAAACGGCTTTTGGTAAAGACAAATCAAAACCGTTGACAGCTGATGATTTGCTCAAAATCATTTGGTTATCATTGTACCAAAGTATTACATACTAAAACATTGGCTACTCCAGAAGTAATGGCTTTTGGTAAAGAGAAAAATCCATTAAAACTTCATAAAAGATTGCTAGGGACTCGCAATAGTTTAGTGTGGGGGATTGATGAGTGTGTGAATACTCATCATTTTTACCTAATCTGAGCTGCCAAAACATCCAAAAACACTCAGAAATGCATCATAATACTGAAATTATCCCAGAAATGTGTTTTATATGTTTCAGATGCAAAAATGTTTAAAAACAGATAAAAAACGAACAAAGTTTGCATAATTGGCAGTTTCAGTCCCTCAACTTTCAAAAGTTGTCAAAACTAGTCCCTGGTTATTCTAAAAACAGGAAAAGTCATCAAAGGTCCTTTAAGAATCATAAAATTACATAATAAGTCCTTTGGTGCAAAGTTTCATAAAATTACAAGTTTAGTCCCTCAACTTTGCAAAATGACAGAAATGGTCCCTGGGATGTAAAAAACTTTGAGAAAATCAGTTTTGGGTCTTGTACTACTAATCTTTGGCAGGAATGGTCCTTGGATGGAAGATTTGGAGAAAGTACATGTTTGGTCCCTGGAATTACAAATTTGGCAGATTTAGTCCCTGGAAGGGTAATTTTGGAAAGAATCAATTGTGATCCTCATATTATGCATACTTGGCAAAATTAACCCTTGAAACAACTTTGGAAGATTGCCAAGTTTAACCCTTCAAGTATTCAGAAGTTGCAATTTTGGTCCTTGTGATTATACTACAAACCAAACCGGACCATAAACATTAACTAAACCCAACCCTTAAATAAAATACCCAACCCACTACCCTTATTAATAAACCCAGTTACCACCCAAGCCCAACACACCCAAGCCCACCAACCCTTCTATTAATAAAAAGACCCAACCCGGCCTGGTATTTAAAACCAGAGTTTGACTCTGGTCAAACTCTTCTTCCTCACACAAACCCGCCAAAACCATACCACTACCACCCATAGTATTTCTTTGCCACCTCCCCCCTCCTCCTCAGCAAGTTACCTAACATGCCAAAGGGCATTTAATGCCTCTTCTCCAATCACCTCAGACCAGAGATAGTGGATTTTTCCACTATCTCATTTTGGCGCCAAAAAGTAAAATCAAAGGCTGAGATCGATTTGATGCAATCCAAGGGTGCAGAAGAGCTCAGAGATGTCGACTAGGGTTTTCCCATTTCAATTTTGTATATATAGATCAATGTAATAGGAAATTAAGTAGTAGTTAATTTTTATTAAATCGTCTTTTATTTAATTGTCTTTCCTTATTGTAATTTTCATTTCCAGTCATCAATATAGTCAATTTACAGTCATTTTGATCTCAATTTAATATATCTTGTCTTTAATTTCAGTCACTTTACAATTTCATGCTTTACTGTGATTCGTGTTAATTTAAATGTTGTTTGGAAAAGCTATCTATCTGTTTACATAAGCTCATATAAGCTAACTATAGCTTACTGTGAGCTTATGTTAGTATAATCAGTGCTAAAATCAAGATTTGAAGAAAAGTCAAAGGAAGTCAACTGAGAAGGTCAAAATAAGCTATATGGGGGTAGAAGCTAATCTGGATGGTGTTTCTGGTTTCTAGCTTGTTGACAACAAGCTAGGAGTAGTTTCTGGTCCTTGTTCATCTTTTTATAAGCCATTTTCAGTTGTAAGCATTTTCAAGCATTTTCTTAAAAGTTCTAAGTTTACTGTTACACTGCTTAATCTCTGCTTATTTGCATAAGTTCTTGCTTATTTATAGTTCTTAAGTGTCTTTTATTAGTTAAATCAGTATTTAATAGCTTGTGTCTTAGTTTTACTTAAAAACTCTAAAAAAGTCAAAATCAGTCAATTCTAGTATAACTTATTAGATTGCTTATTGTCCTGTTATAAGTTGCTTATTATAGTTAGTATAAGTTATTTAATCAATAAAATTCAGTATTTATAAGTTAATTTATCTGTTTCCTTTGAAAATCCAAAACAGACTCAACCAAAGGGGTGTTTGGTTTAATACAGTCAAACAGGTCAAACTTGGTCTTACTGTAGATTTACCATTGTCCCAACTTTGATTAAGCTCATTTTGGCCATTATAAGTTGTTTTTAGGATTTAATAAGTCATTTCAATAGAAAATCCACATTTGAGTGCCCTGTGCAATTTTTAGACTTTGAAAAGCTCAACTAAGCCATTTTAAGCCAAAAGCTCATTTTGTCCTTTTTCTTGGCTTCTCTGAGTCCATTGTGATCCATATTGAGTAGTTACAAAAGTTGGATTGAAGCCCTTTGGTTTGCACAACTCTGCACAGCCCTGCATCAGCACAATCAATATATACTGATTGCTGAGGCTGCTGATCTAGCCTCATTTGTGGCTTATTTAGAAAAGCTATGGCCTTGCTTTTTGTTTCTATGAATAGCCAGTAGTACTAGCTCAAGTTTGCCCCCATAAGTTTGCATCTCAGTGCTTATTTAGAGTGCTTAAATTGCCTTGAAAGTTGGCAATTTTCTGAGGTTTCTACTGAAACCTTGTTACTGCTAATCTTATTATTAGCTTAATTCATAGTGCTTATTTATATTTTTCAGTTGTTTTGTGTTTATTTAAGTATATTAAACCTTTCCTGAGCATTTGGTTAAGTTTTGTGCTCATTAGCTTATTTCTAGCTTATTTGCTTATTGCTTATCTGCCCAAATCGGCTCTCCAGGCTTATTAAACTTTTGATTTTATTTTTCCTATCTTTTAAATATTAATTCTGACTTATCCTGAATTTTTTAGATTTTTCTAAAGTCATTTAATATTTTTAATCTTTTTAATTAGTTTCTAATAGTAATTAAATCATAATAAATAGAATATTAATCAGAAAAATTAAAATCTAATTTTCATAATTTTCTTTTGTCATTTATAATCTAGGAAAAATATAATTATATTTTTAGACCTTAAGAAAAACCAAAAATAGAAATATAGTGATAGCTTCTATTTAATAGAATTTATTTTTTTAAATTTTAATTAAGCAAGTTTCATTTTTATAATTTTCTTAGCTTCTATTTACTTAATAATATTTATAGAAAAAGTTTTAGATTTTTCTTTGTTCATTTAGTATTTTTTATAAATTTAAATAGTTTAATAAGTAAATTAAATAATAAATAATTAATAATAATTAAATAAAAAGTGTTAAAAATATAATTTAAGTTTTTAAATAATTTTTAAGTCATTTTACATTTTTAGGTTTTAAATTTCATAAATTTCAGTTTTTGTCCCATTTTAGATTTCCTGTTACGCGTTTTAATTTATTAATTCGCGTTTTAATTTTCTTGTGCATATTTGTTTATCATTTGTTATTTAGAATTATTAAAAAAAGCAAAAATCCAAAATATCTAATCATCAATCACTCTAATCCTAACTTTTCACAGTTGCCCATTCACACCTCGTTGGGAAACGATTCGGGTAATTACTTACCTGACTACACACTACACACGAACGTGAGTTTTTGCAAGTATCCTTTTTCACAAAGGGGTAATTTGTAATTGTTCACGAGCATCCGCCGTCTGCATTTATTTATAAGTGTATTCGGCACGGATCATCGATCAAACTCATGATTTTCATCTTGCATAGCAGTAAACCAACAATCTTTGGACATGGCTTCTTTGAAGTCTTTTGGCTCGAATTTGGATAGTACGGAATTGAAGAAGCACCACAGTGCAACGGTGGCAAGTTGCTTTCGAGTGGATACCGGACGAGAAGGATTACCAATGATGTTGTCAATTGGATGATCATTGGTCCATTTTCTGAGATGATCATGTGGTTGAGGATATTGAACTGATGTTGCCGTGTTGTCATCTCCTGAAGAAGATGTCTCTGTAGAAAATTCAGGAGCGAATAC
This sequence comes from Artemisia tridentata subsp. tridentata, assembly GCA_021014915.2. Lineage (NCBI taxonomy): Eukaryota > Viridiplantae > Streptophyta > Magnoliopsida > Asterales > Asteraceae > Artemisia > Artemisia tridentata. The sequence goes on along the minus strand of CP139508.1, from coordinate 118,589,173 downwards.
ATTCTCAAATGGAACATCATCAGCAGGAGCGAAAGGATTCACTTCAAAAGAATTGTCTACTACAGAACCTTGCTGCACCACAGGAGATTGTATGTTTGAAGATGATGGTGAGTGACTGGCAGATGGTGCATCCTGACTGATTGAGACAGATATAGATGGACCCTCTGAGTTTTGTAGAACTGGAGCATCAACAACTGGAGGTACCGGTGGAGCTTCTGTTGTTGTGTCTCCCGTTGGTGGCTCAAAATATTCATCAAACATCGAATCAAACAACTTCTTCAACTCATCACTGGTTGGGGGTACATAAGGAACTGCAGGAGTGGGATTCTGTACAAGACCTGAACTAATTGGTCCAGGTGTCAATAAATTAGGTACGGGTCCAGAACTGGTTTGTCCAGGAGCCATTTGCTCAGTCAGCTCATCGAATGTCACGTGAATAGTTTCCATGATTTGTTGGGTTCTTTTGTTGTAGATTCAGTATCCCTTGCGATCTGGTGCATACCCAACGAAGAAACCTACGTCTGCTTTAGCCTTTAGCTTTCCCAAATCTTGACCGTCATTTGTTGGATAACACAGAGCACCGAACACTCGAAGAAAGGAAAGATCTGGTTTCTTGCCATGTATCAGTTCGTAGGGAGTTTTGTTGTGAAGAGTATGTATCAAGGAACGGTTTTGGGTGTAACACGCAGTAGTAATTGCTTCTGCCCAAAGAAACATCGGAGCCTTAGAATATATTAGCATAGTTCTTGCAGCTTCCACTAGGGTACGATTTCGTCTTTCAACAATGTCGTTCTGCTGAGGAGTGCGTGCAACACTTTTCTGATGAGTTATGCCAATACTTTCATAAAATTGACTGAGTTGTTGGTTAACAAACTCAGTTCCATTGTCCGTCCTGATGATTCTGACAGTTTTGTTCAGCCTTACTTGTAACTACTTGATTAGTTTGATGATAACCTCTGGAGTTTCATCCTTGGTTCTCAAAAAATTTACCCATGTAAACCGAGAGTAGTCGTCGACCACCACAAGAACATATTTCTTTCCATTGATACTCTGAACTCTCATTGGTCCGCATAGATCTATGTGAAGGGTGTGAAGAACTTCCAAGATGGTATTGACAGTTTTGGGTTTGTGAGTATGCTTCTTGCTTTTGCCCAGTTGACATGCAGAACAAAGATGATCTTTCTCAAACTTTAATCTGGGCTTGCCTCGTACAAGATCCTTGCGAGAAAGGTCATTTATAGTGCCAAAGTTTAAGTGGTTTAAACGACGGTGCCAAAGCCAAGATTTAGTCTTTGAGGCCTTTGAAAGCAAGCAAATAGGAGAGGATCTCATCATTTCTTCAATTGAGATGGTATATAAGTTGGTGCCACGACTGCCTTTGAGAAGATCAACACCATCCAACTCTCTGACGAAAAATGTGTGTTTTCTGAATGCAACTTCAAGATCAGAGTCACAAAATTGACCAACAGAAAACAAGTTATGCCCAAACCCTTCCACGTAGTATACTCTGGAAATTACACTGTCACCAAACACATAATCTCCATAACCCATAATTGCCCCAAAATGGTCGTTCCCGAATCTAACTGTCCCGATAAACTTTTTCACGAAATTCTTGAGCCGTGAGCGATCCCCAGTCATATGTTTTGAGCAGCCTGAGTCCAAATACCAAAGGATGATTTGTACGACCTGCATTTGAAAACAGACAACGATGGATAACTGAAAAATGTGGATCCCCACGTACAGCTGGGGTCCGTTTGGTTAGCACACACAAATTCTGGAACTACAGGATTCATAGATGCTACTGCATTTACAGTGGAAACTACACTAGAAGCTGCAGTTAACCTAGTTGCAGGGCATTGTGTCACTAAAGGCAAAATTCGACCAGTTGGCTTCCATTCCTTAACCTTCACTATTTTATGATTATTCAATCTAGTTAAGGGGCACTGATCTCCTAAAGTGAATTTCCTTCCAGTGGGTCTCCATTGATACCCGACATTAGCAAACGTTTTTCCTGTTGCTTTCCAAATTTGCTTACTTATTTCAGTTTTCCTAACATTCTTAACTTGGGATAGTACAGGAGACATCAAAAATGACACAACACATGTATTACAGACAACATTAGAATTCGAATTAATTACAGTACTTTTAATACTAGAATCAACACGATTCATTCCATTCATTGCAAACTTATTGTTCCTAGGTTGGACTTCTACTTTCTTCTCGTGACCACTTTTAGCCGGCGCAGTCCTATCTTTCCTTGCATTGCCTCTAGGCTTTGACCCGCTAGCTTTGGTGTCACAGTTTACTCCTGTAGAAGTAATGATGGGAACATTAGTTTGTTTTACTGTCATTTGTTTTCCTGATTTTGATGTGCTGGGTTCAGATGTTCTCAGTGGTAGATCAAAGGTTACATGCTTGTTCTTAGTCGTAGAGGTTGATGCAACAAATCTATCTCTTTTGCTATCAATCTTAGGGCCTGTGCCAATGACATATTCTAGAAGTTCCTGAGACCGTTTAGCGAGGAAGCAGGCATCCACAACTGCATTATCAAGTGGTTTTTCTATCCTATCCTCTTCTACGATCTCACGAAGGGTATCAAGGCTATCCTTAAGGTGATTGAGATATACTTGATGGGCAGACCTATTGTTCCTAAGGGGAAATGGAATAGGCACAACATCAACAGCATACTTACTACAAGCAGAAACCTTTGGAACAACATTTTCACAAGTGATAATTGGCATTTTTCCTTTCACCTGAGTCTTAAGATTCTCGATTTCATTTAACAAAGAAGTTATCTTATCATTGTGACAGTTTCGTGTGACTTTAATTGAGTCATATAACTCTTTGTATTGCTGTCTGATTTTTGAATTTTCAGTTCGAAAACACTCATTTTCATAGTGTAACTTATTGATGGTGTCTTAATAGTGAAAATTCTGAGAATCTAAAGACGATGGTTTATTGGAGCCAATTGCTTCACTTTTGTTAGACTTTAGTTGGGCAATTTGGGTCCTCAATTGTCGAATCGTGTTAGTGTGAGCTTGAATTTTTTCATCGCGTTTGCCTAATTCAAAATATGTATCAAATTCAGGAGCATCCAAAGATGTCTTGGCATTTGATAGTTTACATCTTTGTTCTAAGTGTTGATATTTTAATTGAAAATTAAGATGATCAACCTCTAGTTTTGAAAAACCCTTGACCATGTTATCATGGTCATCATTTTGAATTTTTTCCTGCAATTTCAAATTCTCCCCCTCAAGCTCAACAACACGATTCTGGGCAACATTCAATGCAATAGAATACTCATGAAATTGACAGGCAGTTAATGCAGCATCAGTAGCAGTATAAAATATATCATATGCAATACATCTAGCGATCAAATTCTCATTGGTGATGAGAATATTCTTTCTCTCAATCTCACGACTCTTAAGTTCTATCGCATTTTGAGCTACCTCATTTTCTATATCTTTAAACACTACTTTCATCTCATTAACTTCAGTTTTAATTGTTTTTTGCATCCCTTCAAAATGTTCTTTGAGTAGTTTAAAGAATGGAATGACCTCAGTTAAGTAACACCTTTTTGTTTGTTCAAAACCCCTTTCCCCCTCAGTAATTCCTGTTGGTGTAATTCTCTTCTTACATGTTTTATCAAAATCAGCAAATAGTTGACAAAGTACATATATGCTAATTAAGGTTTTACATTCTATGGGAAGAGTTAAGGGAACTAAATGCCTAGGTGTATTGGGAGGATACACAGTTGCAACCGCAATTTTCCTAAGGGATGGAGTTTTGTCGTTAAGTTCATCGGCCTTTCTCTTTTCTATGTCTAAAGACCAAAATATTTGTTCAGGCGTTAACTTCCTTTGAGGTGCAAACACAGTCAATCGATTCTCCTCATAGTAATCATGGGGTTTGACTATGATTCGATTGGCTATACATTTGGGATCCTTCATTTTCTCAGTCATTCTTTCTCTATTTCTCACTTCTATCTCATTACTCTCTTCTAATGATGAAACATCAGGAGGGGCATGACCAGGCATAATCATCACATTTGCATCATATAAGGCAGGTTGGGCTACTTTAGCATTCCTAAGGAGAGCTAATTTAGGTTCACCTACATTACTTTCACTATGCTTATCACACAACTTTTTGTGCTTTTGAATCATTTGAGCAGTTTGTCTGGTTTGGTCTTGTGTGTACAGTTTGTTTTCGAGCTTATTCTTTAACGTTTTAAGTATGGAGAAATCATTTAAGAGTTTTGTTTTTTTTTCTTTGAAATCTTGTTTTAGTGTATTTACATGCTCTTAGGCCTCCTATTTTTGTTTAACAGTCTGATCCAACTGTTTTTGCAAAGAATTCAACTCTTGTTTCAATGTTTCTTCCCTTAAATTACGCTCAGTTATAAGTGTACGCATTTGACTATCCATTTTCTGCTCACGTTCGGTAAGCTCAAATTTTGCACATTGTTCATATATGGCCACCTGATCTTTATAAATGTTAAGCCTAGTGGTCAAGGTGTCATCTGGGACAAACATAGTGTTTTCATGCAACTCACAAGTATTGTTTACAACACAAACATTATCTACAACAGAAGATGCACAATTTGGTACATCAGTCACGTTGTTGTGATTCACATATTGTTCATATGAGATAATATTACAATTTCCCACATCAACAGTATCTGAATCAACATCATCTGTCTGTTGTACGTTGTTGGGAATCTTCTGTTCATCTACCACATTATATGTGTCATAAAGCTTTAGTACCTCAGAAATCATAGATGCATTGGAGGGACCAGCTTGTTGAGGTGATGAGACAACAGAGGACAGATTAGCCATGAAGATCGTTTGAGCAGTTGGTTCATCATCCACATCAGAGTCAAAAGCATAACACTCATCAGCTTGGAAGATGTTAAGATCATTTAGTGCAAGGTCCTGAACTGGCTGCTCATCCACATCGGCATCAAAAGTATTTCCCCCATCGCCAGCAAGAAACAACAACTCTTCTTCGTCCAACACTGCTCCATTCTCTTGAGCTTGCATCAACAACATCTTGTCCTTGAAATAGTCAGCGTTCTGTGGACGCTTTGGCTGATTGCAGTTTCTGGCAATGTGTCCAAGTCCACCACAGTTGTAACACTTGGGTTGCTTCCCCTGCCCCTGATTTGCATTCCCTACTCTGATCTGCACATTACCTCGACCCATGTTCCTTTGATTCAAGTTCTGCCTCCCCTGAACATTCTGAACCACAATTCTTCCATCCTCCACAGTTGCTTGATTGCGTGGGTTTGATGAAGTTCTGAGTTGATTGTTAGTTTGAGGGAGTGTTGCTTTGAATTGTTGAACAAGTAAGGAAACTTGGTTGGTGAGGTTATCAATCATTTTGTCGGTGTGAGAGTACCCTGAATCCAATTGTGGATTCATAGCAGATGGTGATGAATAGGGATGATGATAAGCTTGATCAGATGAAGATTGGTAGATTGGCTGAACATTTGCAACAAATGCAAGTGGATCATTTGGTGCAGTTGGATTGAGTTTTTCTCTCAACAGACGATCATAAGCAACATGCTTTTCATGTTGTTGTAGGTAGGCATACAGCTGTTCATAATTTGTATCTCTCAATCCTTTGTTGAGTTTCACTGCAGTAACAAATCTGTCCCATTCTGGTGTCATGTTGTTCACAAACTTTGAGTTGAGTTGGATGTTTGGCATTGTCATCCTGATAATTCTCATGTCGTTCACCAGCTTGTGAAATCTCACATAGTAATCCGTGATGTTTTCACCAGGGTTCATCTTGAAGTGCTCAAAGTCATCATACAATTGCGACTCACGATCTTCTTTTGTAAGTTCTGATCCGTCCAGAAGCATTTTGACATTGTCCCAAACAGCTTTTGCTTCAGTGTTGAAGTTGATGAGTTTATAAACATCTTTAGGCAAGCCTTGAATGACAATGTTGGAGGCTCTAATGTCTGCATCATACCTCTTCTTTTCTTCCTCATTAAGATCATTGTAAGTTCGAGGCCTGTCGATTCCAAAAGTGACAGTTCCGTCTTCACCGGTAGTAACAGCGTCTCTGGTGGTGCCCATCTGAAATGGTCCTTCATCAAAGGATTTAAGAATGTTAAATCCATTTTCTTTGCCCAAGCAGTAAAGCCGTATTCGTTGTGCCCATGATTCATAGTTTGTCCTATCAAGCATAGGAGGACGAGTATCAGACCCGGCAGCCTGAATGTCATCAGAAGCTGTGCTCGTCATGATGTAGAAGTGAACGGGATTTTACAATTCTTTGATTTAAACCGAGAAATAGGTTCTTTCGCGGGATTTTACAAAAATCAAGAATAAACCGTTATTAGATTACTTGAGTCAAATCACAGTTAAAAGTATTACTTTAGTATCAAACCGCAACACCCAAACCGCAATCACAGACAACAAACCGCAACGTTTAGACCTAAACCGCAAAGAGTCAAACAGCAAAGACCTAAACCGCAAAGAGTCAAACCGCAAAGACCTAAACCGCAAAGAGTCAAACCGCAAAGACCTAAACCGCAAAGAGTCAAACCGCAACACCTTGGTCAAACCGCAAGACTGGTCAAACCGCAAGAAGTCAAACCGCAATAAGGTTAAACCGCAATAAGTCAAACCGCAACACCTCAAACCGCAAGAAGTCAAACCGCAGTGCAAAATGACAAACCGCAAAAGACAAGAAATGACAAACCGCAGCAGCTACAGGACAAGACGTCACTATCAGTCCTTTTTGTCGTGTTTCCCGTAATGGTTAACCTCCAAACCGCAGTCAGAATTTCTGGCCAAACCGCAAACAATAATTTCCTAAACAAACACAAACCGCAGCGAAGAATCTTTAACGAGGGACAAACCGCAGTGATGAATGTACGACCGAGACACAAACCGCAGTCAAGAAAAAACTTTGAATCTTCCAAGAACCACACCAAATCAACTGTAGGATGCCAAGAAACTATGCTAAAGATCGATGTGAACACAAAAGTACCAAGTTTTAACGTTTTACACCACAAACAAAGATCAAACCAATGTTTTCCTTTCTTTTCTATTCGACCTACAAAACATAAAACAAAAGTGCCAAAATCACAATACCAATCCGTGAATATGCAATAACTAGAACCTAACCATGGCTCTTGATACCAATTGTAACATATTCATAACCCTTAAACAAACATAAGATGTGATCTTGGCCGATTATTTTAGAGAGAGAAAGAGAGAATGAGGTTGGGAACTTTAGAGAGAGAAAGTGAAGTAATATTAGATTTAGAATAATGAGGAGTTCCAACCCTCTCCCTAGGTGGAGAGGGGTATTTATACATACTAACATATGTGCCCCGAGTGGGCTGTAGAGTGAGCTGACAGTGGGTAAAGACCCGACCCACTCCACAAATACTAATGGTAACTAAGCTAATAATAATAATACTAATAGTTCTACGAGCTAGTTAATGCTAACAGATACTCGGGGTGACTGAGTCTTCACATGAATATTTATATTCCTAACAGTTACCTTATGACCTAATGCTAATGTGTTTATTTTATGTCATCTATAAAAGTCTTTAACTGTTTACCATGTTTGCTTTGTAGGTTAATGTATGTTAGTGGAATAGCAACTTTTGACAAGGCTTTGTGGAGCTCATTGCACTATCAATGGGTTTGATGGCATAACAACGATGGTTGTGTTCGTTGCAAGAATGAATTATGAGTGTACGAGGTAAGGGGATTAAAGTTTAGGTGGTCCATATCTTGGCGGGGCAGGTCACTAGATCTGCAGCCATGGTGGTCATATCCACTTTTTTCGATTCTTAGCAGACTTATTTGTTGTAGGTGCATACCAGTTTTATTTACATTTGTTTTGATTGAAAACAAATGTTGTTGCTTTACGTACATTAGGCCTATGATGATTAACTCCTATTTTCTGACACAGATTAAATGGTCCATGAAATATTGGACCTGTAACTTGGCTGGGCAAGGACCGGATGGCATCATTATGCAACCGTGTTTCTTTGTAGCCACGACGGCGTCTAGAATTTTCCCGCCGTATTTGGTTTACAAATCTGAGCCTAATAACTGCTACTTATGTGTTATGGACGGAGTGGGTCTACTGTGAAATATTGGACACGTATGTTGGCTAGGCAAGGACCGGATGGCATTATTATGCAATCGTGTTTCTTTGCAGCCACTGCGTCGTCTAGAACTTTTTCACCGTATTTGGTTTAAAAATGTGAGCCTAATAATTGCTACTTATGTGTTAAGGACGGAATTGATAGGACAAAGAAACGGGTTAGGTGATCCCACTAAATGTAATATATATATGTAATGTTATGTTTATATTTGATGTAAGAATGGACTATCAATCTACGGGGTAAGGGGGTTGTATCTTAGATGGTGCACATCTTCGCGGCCCAGGTCTTTGGATTCTTAGCAAACTTATTTGTTGTAAGTGGCTACTAGTTTAGCTCACATTTGCTTTGCTCCAAAGCACGTTTTGTTGGTTCACGTATGGAAGGGCTATGATGATTACCACCTATTTTCTGACACAAATGAAGTGGGTCATGAAATATTGTGTCCATAACTTGGTGGGGCAAGGGCCGGATGGCATCATTATGCAACCGTGTTTCTTTGCAGCCATGCTGGAGTCTACAACTTTTTCACTCTATTTAGTTTAAAAATCTGAGCCTAAAAACTGCTACATATGTAGATGTTGAACCCGTACTTTTAAAACTCGGTTTACATATGACTGTTGTGTCTGCTATTGTTGCCAGCATAACAATTCTTTCTTAAATTGGGTAGCTAAAAAGTAGCGAACGGTGGTGGTCTAAGACTAGCACTCGATGGTTATTCAGCGGGATTCATTTAACCCGTTTGTTTGTCCAGCCCGCTCCATTCGTGACCCGCCTATTAACTTGGTGTTTCAGACTGTTCATCCTCACTCACAACCACCGTTGGCAGGTGTAGCCTTTCTGTAACATATGCATACTTGGATTTGATGTTAGAAGAATTCTAGAGAGAGAGAGAGATGAGAGAGTGGGAGTTCTAGAGAGAGAAGATGAAGAAAACTTGTGTTGAATGATTAAGAGCTCCAACCCTTCCCATGTGTGGGAAGGGGTATATATACTACAGTGTTTAGGTGCCCCTAGCGGGCTGTAGAGTGAGCTGACAGTGGGTAAAGACCCGACCCACTCCACAAATACTAATATATCTAAACTAATGCTATTAATACTAATAATCCTAAGAGCTACATAAATGCTAAATAGATACTCGAGGTGACCGAGTCTTCACATGAATATTTATATTCCTAACAATCTCTCCCTAAGGGAGGTCACCCCGGAAATAATATTTTGAATTCTAGCATTAGACTTCATAGCTCGTAGTCTTTGATTCTTCAAATTCATTAGTCTTTGTACATTCAGCAGCGAACTTTTGATGACTGATCTTTTGACTTGGATGATCTTCGAGTATTCTTTGAGGTTATCATCCAACATATGTCTTCAAGTCATCTTGCAGCATCGTCTCCATGTGAAGTTGTGATCTTGGAGCCTTTTTTGAGATCATCAGCCACCGTAAATCTCTGAGCTCATCCATTGCAGTAATGCCTCCATGTGATTAGTTGTGACCGTTGGGCTCGCATGCTCACACTTTTCTAGATCATGATAACTATCATCAGAGTTGCGGAAGCTGTGTTGTAGGTCTTTCATCTATCATGATTTCTTTGATAATGATTTGTAAGTGTGAGCATGGAGTGTGGATTGACACGTCTCTACTGGAATCAGGAACCATCATCACCATCTTTATATGAATCTGAAATAAAACAGTTAGCAACAAAGTTGGAGAACGAATATGGCTTTGTCATTCGTTCGGTGTGGTTGGATTAACCTTCGGTTCTGTGAAGACCGACCTGTGATTAGGTAAAATCCCCTTTAAAGAAGATTCTCCTTGATAGGAATTTCCAGCTTGTTGTAGGGAATCATCCAAAGAGTTACCATAGGAATCACCCTTCAAAGCATGTTCTCATACCGGAACGTCTCAAAGCAGACAGCACGGTAGAGTGAATCAGTGAATTGAATACCCACTGATTGATGAGAAATTGATTATAAAAATCACTCGCGTGTCACTCGATAAACATTTTATGCAACACGATGAGGGTTTTATACATTGAATCACATTTCTGTCATAAACACTTTTGTTTGAAAATTTTCACAATCAATGTGCTCGAAATTCAGTTGGTGAGCACATTGAAAGGTTTTCCAAAAGCGTCCGTCAATCCATTTCCTGGAACAAGTTTGATTCAAATGAGAATCGACCCATCGTTTCTTTCCAGTTGTCACAAGTTTGATCCATGAAGGATCTCACATGTCACCCACCAAGAGCTTGTTTGATGTTGGCTCTAGAAGGATTTCCATCTTCATTGTGAATACTTTACGTATCACTTGGATGTTCTGGCAATACCACGAGGATAATGCGTAGGACTCTTCATATATATTTTCTTGCTTTTCATGGTGTATGAAACAACAAGTATATTGGAAATGTGTCCTAATGAGATTAATGGATGATCTCTTGGCTCTAGACTCAATAGTGCGTTTTGATTTAGTGATCGGAGGCTGGAGAGGACTGCCACCTTTTCAATATCATCTAACTCGGAGTGAGATAGACGATAGACATGTATTGATCTCTATGAGAAATGAAACAAGAGTCCTTTGAGGACCTTGGTGGCTAGGGAGGGTTGTGCAGCGTATCACTGGGTCCATGATACTTTGTCTTCAATGTCAGCAATCAACTAAGTGATTCTGACAGCATATGTATTGATCCGGTTTCTGCCTAAAGTGTAAGGAGGGCTTCTTTCTTTTCACCCTTTATCTTTACATTTCTTTTTCATTCTTCAACCCCTTCAGCGCTTACCGAGACTTCATTACTAGCACCTTGTTGGGTTTGTTCCAGTACTAGCTCCATCTCAGTCGGCACTTTTCCCTTATTCACTTTTCTCCTTTTTAATCATTCCTAAGGACTTCTATTCTAACTAGAGGATTGTCCCTGGGAAGATCCCTCCGGTTCTGGCTGGATCATGGGAACTGATACCTAGCCTTAGCATCCTTATGACTCCAGTACATTAAGTAACATGGTCGGTCTTTGGTATTCTTCCACAATTGCCATCACAAATCATTCACTCCCCCTCAATATGTGCATCGATATACGAAAGAGTTTAACACATATTTGGGAGCCTACACATGAGTCCAAACGATCACATTTTATCAGATTTCATATTTAAATCACATTCTCTCCCCCGATCAAAAATTTCAAACCCTTTGAGATTTGTGATCCCAATTGATTTAAATAAGTTAGAAAATTATGGGAGAAAATGTGGCCAGGTTTAATATATTCTGATAATGAGACATTACGATGCTCCCTCTCAATCAATGAGGGAGAATGTTAGTGTCAGGTATGATAGGTTTGAAAGATTTTGAATTAAAACAATCATACACTGACACATAACAACAAATGTTTATTCACTGCTTATTATGTACAAAGATAATCATTATGACACAAATGATGTTGACCTTTTCGCTTCCCTGAGGGAGTCAGTAGTCAGCATCAATTATCCATCCACCAACAAATCTTCCCAAGTATTGTAGATCTCCACTTGGCGAGACCATAATAAGTATTGCTTTGTTGAAATGAAGGTGGTGGTGGTGATGACAGTGTTGTTGTTGTTGTTGCTGATGTTGTTGTTGTGATGAATTCAGAGCCAGTCAATAGAGTTTAAACATCTGATCAAATGGATAGAGCGGGAACTGGCACATTCATATTGGCCATGGAATCTGCATAAAAATATCAACACAGATATACATACATACAGATTCACTTTTCATTAATAGTTGCCACATAGCAACTTGCCAACTCATAATATCAAATTCATCTCATAATCAAACCACAGTCAGGAAATACATCAAATCGCTATCTAGCATGAAGAGCAATCAGCAATTATGAACATGGCAATTCACTCATATTTCAACATTCAACTCAGGATCTTAGGGACATGATTCTAACACGATAGCTATATACCTAAGCATATTCTGAGTGCACAAGCAATAAATCAACAACGATTCAACTAACACAAGTCAATCAACATTTGAAACTCATTCAGTTAAATCATACAAATGCCTGTGGAGTATTCAAGAACATCAATCACAATGGGTTTTCTAACTTCATTTAGATTTTAAGTTTTACAGTATTTAGGGGATTAAACGAGGATTCCAAAGTGACACAAATGAACCTTCTAGTTACATAAAGCTAGGAAACTATAAGCAAATTGCACATAATGCCCTAATCTTTCTAGCAACTAACACATTTGGCCATTTAGATATAAAGCTTAGTAAGTTCCTCTTCAACTAATACCCCATTAACTACAAAACCTTGTCTAACAATTATGAGTTAACCAAGAAACCCATTTGATGATATAAAATTTGAAATCACTCTCCCCCTCAATCAGTGACCCGTATTCTAGTTAAAGAGCTGTAGTCATTGATTGAGTGACAAATTTTATGAACAATCCAAGTTTAAAAGAATTTCAAACAACAAGTAACCACCAAGTGTCTCACAAATAATTTTTAGAAGAATCATAGAAAGAAAACTATTTGCATACAAAGAAGATTTCTCTTCCTTTACAAGAAATGATGCACTGAAATGTACATCAAATCGGGGATGCACGGATATGAAGTAATCCATGCCCGGGTGAGCTTCACCCGTTGTTAGGAATAGCCATCTTTTTTCCGATGTGCTCTCCTCATTTTGAAACGCGGGTTGCAATCTGAAGTAATAGCAAGTCATCAAGACATGTTGTAACAATTCATTTTAACTTCTGCTCGAGCTTCATTTAAAGTCCCGTGTCATTATTGAATGACATTTCTAGGACCGTAAATGTTATCGATAAACAGAAGACATGCCTAAAACAACTATTTTTGGTCTTTTATATTTTTCTGATTTTTATGGTTTTCCTTGGTTTTAATATTTTTCTATTTACATTTTGATGGTTTCATAATATACTATTTACAATTTGGTTTAAGATATGTACAAACTATATTATTCAGTTTAAGAGGATGATGACATGGATACCAAACTAAGGATATCGTTCTTGTACGATGTGGAAGTTTGTAGTCAACATCTCTTAAACTTTCACCGCCAAAGCTTTCGAGGCTCCTGATTAATCGCCTGAGCTTGAGCCTTCTCAATTGTGAAGCTTTGATAGCTTTCCCCCAAACCGACAATCTTCCTTTTGAGCAGATTCAAAGCTCTCTTTCAAGCTTCCATAAGGTAAGTGTACAGCGAAAACCATAGCAAACCACATCAAATATTACTGCTCCTTTTAAGAATAATCATCGTGATTCTCCGTTCGGGGGATCATCAAATAAATCAGCAGTGTATCATCTCACACTTGAATAATTCTTCTTACATTTCTTCCCGCTGAATTCTGAAATAATGCATACCAAAAGTATCAAAAAACCACTTCCCCCAAGTAGTTGAAGTGATGCAATCAGTCTCATTGTATGAAGCTCAAAACCCGAAGTACACACTCAATCCCATTAATGAAGTCAAAAACGTAACATCAAGATCAATTAAGACCCGGAAATTCCCTTTTCTCCCTTCAGGGAATTGCAGATGAGAATTGTTACACCAAATTCAACTAAGTCCCGAGTGTAAGCAATTTATCCCGTTTGTAGTCGAAATGATAACACCAAGGCAGTACCATAAAAGCAACTGAGTACCGGATGTACACATTTCCTTCAGTAGGATACCGACTAACCATAGGAATCATCATACAATTGTATACCTCTTTTATCATCAGAAACTGACTTTCTCTTCCCCCATATAGTTGGAATAATACACCCAAAAGCTACGAGTTAAAACACCGATTTTCTCTACGGTTATGACATTTTTTTTCCCGGAATAACTTCAATTCAGAAGAAGTATAAAGTTCATCACGTGTACTCGTTGTGCATTCAGATGTATGTCTCCTTCCCCCTTGCTGGTTTTAATACCTCAGAATCAACAACACATTTTACACACATATTCTTGAGATCTTGTGAGAAGAACAAAATTGGCTCAAATGTATCAAGTGAGAATCAACCGCTACCGAAACTCTCTCTGACTATCTTTACCAACCCTCAAGTAGGCAATTTGATGTGATAACTGGTGGAGCAAACCCGATATACCAAACTTGACACTGAAGTAGAATTCCCCGATCTCGTGACTTAAACTTGCACTAATGTTGGAAGAACGGTGTAGAGAATTAACGCTCCAAGCAAATCTCTAAGTGCTCAATACCCAACCAAAGTATGAGACGTTAACACCTCTTGCGATTATCCACAACGTCATCGGCGTGTGACACTGAGTACTACAACGTAACTCCTTTAACTGATAGTTAACCAGGTCGTCAAACATTTACCCCGACTGCTGGTAACTAGATAAACTAAGTCTTCAACTTAAATCTTAAGCACGAGCAAGTTATCATTGAAAGTCATGCATCCAACCAACCCCGACTTCAAGATAGAATAAGATCACGCCTTTGAGAAAGTCAACTTCAACCTCAAATAAGTGATACCTGATCAACTCCGTAGTCACAATTAGATGTCCAACAAGTGAGTGAACAAACAATCAAATGTGCGTCGATCCACTTGTTCACACTTCTCCCCCTCAAAAATTGCATATGAGAATGCCATTTTTGATTGAACAAGTGCATATGAGGTTGATCTAATGTTCACACTTCTCCCCCTCAAAAATTGCATTTGAAGTTGTCATTTTTGATCGAGTGAATAAACGTCCAATCTGATGGAAGTAGATCCACTTGATGTCTGAACGAGTATGGAGCAAGTATGAAGTTTTTTGATGAGAATAGTCAGAAACAAGAAGATTTCTCTTCTTCTGAAGATAAAGCGCACTCAAGCGTACGCCTTTCTTTTCTTTGATGAACAGGGCTTGAAGTGTTGTCTGCAGACGCCATAATGTTGACATTGATGCCCGAGGCTTGAACTGCAGTGTTCAAACGTCATAGTCAATGAAGAACGAGGCGTGAATTGATGTGAACATACATCATTGTCGTTGATGTTCATCAAGCTTGAATTGTTTGAACCGCTACTTCATGAGATATCAATCTTTTCGGCACCCAAACCCTGAGTCTTTCCTTAATAGGAGGGAACGATGTACCTGCACTTAAGTAAAGACTTCCTGCATTGACATTAAGAGTTTGTTTGCATTTATATGGGTTAGTGATATCAGCATTTAAACCATTTGGGGTTTCACAGTCAACCTTGGTTTTGCACTCAGTGAACATCTTTCTAATAGGTATCCATCTAAGACCAACAATCTTAAAAATTCTACCCGTCGGTATCCACCTAAGGCAAGAGCTAGGAGTGTTTGGTTTCTCATGTACAGTGGAAGACTTGTTTAGAGAAGACCTTTGTCCTACAGCAATCTGCCTACCAGGTTTCTGAGTATACCTCTTTGGTTCTACGGGCTTGTTGTTGTTTCTAGTCTTAGAGGATTGAACCTTATTACGAGCATGTACTTCCTTCAGGAATTTTGTTATACAATCATCATGGTTTGCATTAAACACACATTTCTGACAAGTTGAGAAAATATAGTGTTTGGAGTCAGAAAAAGATCTAGGATTCTTAGAGTGATCAGCTACGGGAATCGCTTTAATCGATACGTAACTACTCTTAGAAGCAGGCAACTTCCTAGTCTTTTCATGTGTGTTTTTCTTAGCATCCTCTAGGTTGTGATTCTGAACACTGTTTTTATGTCTAACATGTTCCTTTGGTGTCACAAATGACACACGCGTTGAACTAATCCTAGAAGAACTATATGCACTCATATGATGAGGTTTTGCAAGCGTACATTCCTTTTCATTAGATCTAGGCTGTGAAGTGACTGGTTTTGGCAAAACTTGTTTCGCATCAACTTGGGAGGCAAACCGTGTTTTTAAAAATTTTGGTCGTTCAGATTTAAACGCAGTCGGTTGTCTAACAACTGATTGGTTTCTAAGTGGTGGTTTCCCCAAGATTGATGGTTTTGCAAACTTAGTGTTCACACTATTTCCTGTCGATTTTCTTAACTCGTTTTTTAACGCTGCAATTGCAAAACCCTTTTCCTGAAGTTGAGCTTTGAATTCATTATTTTTAGCAATCAAAGAGGTTGTTTGCTCTACAGTCTTATTTTTATCTTCTTTGATTGAGTCACACAGTTCTTTGCAATGAATTTTCGAAGTCTCATTTTCATAAAGTAATTCAGCCACTTTATGTCCTAATTCAGCATTTTTTGTTGCAATAACATCATTGTCATGTTTGGCCTTAACTTCATTACACATATCATTCATCTCAGCAATACGTTTTTTCAGGTTGTTGATCTTTAAGTTTTTGGCTTGTAGCTGAGCTTTCAAATCGTTTATCATAAAAAATTCACGAAATTCAGGAAATTCCTGATTTTTAGATGGTAGTTTAGTTTGAAGACTTTCTTCCTTTTGTTGCATTGAGATTTCAAGATCAATACAATGTTTTTCAAGTTGTAAAAATCTGTTTGAAAGTTCATTATAAACTACTTTTTCAACCATATCATTTGATTTGAAAAACTCAGTCATAAGCGAAGAACTTGACGCATCATCATGTTCAGCATCCTGATCAATTTCTCCCCCTTATGACTCATATTTGTTGAATCAGAGGTGATATTGCTATCAGTCTTTTCTAACAGATATGTGTCATAAGTAGGTTTAATTTGATCAGTATGTTGTTGTACATTAGAAAGAACATTATGTTGATCAGACAGATGTACCTCAGCAGATGGTACTTGGTGATTTACTGGACTGAGATTTGCATCCACACTATGTGTGATAGCAGTCCCTGAGTTGTTGCTATCATCATGCTTATTTGATTCTGTCCCGTTCCCCATGTGTTGTGCCCTTTCATTAATGAACTCTTTAACATTACTCATGAGTTGGAGTAGTGTAACTCTGAACATGCCAACCTCGATTCCTGTGTAATTAGCAAAACACTTTTTTGCCATTTGACTGTCAGAATCATAGTCCTCAGTGTATTGCGAATCAATGAACACTTGGAGTTGGTTGTTGACCACACACAAGGCAGCCATGGATCTATCTTCAGAAAATTCTCCTTTGTCAAGTTGTTGTTCAAGTTGATCCAGATACAGAATCATTTTGACTGTGAAAGTCTGAACATCTTGACCAAAGAGTGATGCGAATGCACGTCTGTATCCTCCCAAGTATCCAGATTGTTCAAAGAGAACCTTGAGATGTGAATGAAGTAATCGAAAACATTCAATGCAACTTTCCTTTGCATTAGGCAACATTAGTGACTGAATCAACTCTCTCTCTTGCGAATTCGGGCACGAAGATTCCACATTAGTATTATCAGCATCACCCACGTTTATTTGTTGTACAGAATTGGAAACCTTTTGTTTATCATACGTGTCGTACAACTTGAGTATCTCAGATATGAACGAATCTGGGGTGGTAGACATGATTTAAACGTGCACGGGATTTTACAATTCTATGATTTAAACCGAGAAATAGATTCTTTCGCGGGATTTTACAAAAATCAAGAATAAACCGTGAAATGATAACGAATACTTGAATGTGTTATGATTATGATTTGGTTTGGTTGAAATGAGTTTAAGTGATGAGATAAACAAGTCACAAGTGAATTTCAGACAACGCACGTGTTTTGAAATCCGAATAAACCCCGTGGCTTACCACTAGATCCAATAAACCCGAAAATATCTCAACCCAAAATTAAAATGAATCTCGGATAATTGAAGCTCAATGAAAATCGTTGTCCAAAATTATACCACAAATAATCCAAAGACCAGCAATAGCACAAAAGAAAATCGTCCTTATGTAGACCGTTCAAAACAAATAGTCCCAATGACACAAGCAGACTAATTTATCACAGCCCAAAAGAAAAATCCAATTTAACACGGCCCAAGGAAAAGCATGTACAAGCCTAATCCAAATACTACAAACCCTAATTTTTAGTATATAATACCCACTAATCCCTTTTACCAAACCCTAATCACCAATAAACCGTTAACTAAAAAAAAACTTGCGCCTCTTTTTCTCTTGTTAATCCGAACACCACACTAATCCTAAAAATTTCATACGCAGCTCCCTTGTCTGTTCCACCTTAATCTCAAACCAAACGCATAAAAAAATTAAACCCGCAAGACCGGCTACAAACGCATAAAAAAAATTAAACCCACAAGACTGGCTACAAGATCTCTTCTCAATGAGGTCAGTGGTAGGTGTTTGATTATGTTCCTTCTTTTATTTATTTATTATTAATTTTTTCGATTAAACCGAACGGAAGGAAAGATGAAACGCACGAGTTTTGTTCTTTCTTTAATATGGTTCGAACATTTAAAGAAGTTTTGCATCAAACACGGATCTGTGATGATGAATCTCTTGTGAGTTTGTCT
The DNA here is from genome assembly GCA_021014915.2 of Artemisia tridentata subsp. tridentata. Lineage (NCBI taxonomy): Eukaryota > Viridiplantae > Streptophyta > Magnoliopsida > Asterales > Asteraceae > Artemisia > Artemisia tridentata. The sequence continues at coordinate 118,570,682 of CP139508.1, read as the reverse complement.
TTGGACGAATTTTGGATTGCACAACGAGATAAACTGAGATCTATGATTTGTTTGATGATAGATGGTGAGGTGGGATTGATGACAGATATGTTGTAATTGGAGATGGGTATGATATGTTGTTTAGATGGCTGTCGATGACTGGGTTTAGTATTAGATTGAATATGTTGTGGTTGTTGTGAAATGGGTTGTTGAAACGCACGAGTTTTGATCTTTCTTTTCTTTGATTATCTGAGATAGCAGTTTTCTTTGTTGTTATTGTAATTGTTGTAAGCAGTTTTTGATTTTTGGAATGAATTTAATTTATCTGTACATCTTTGCTTCTTGATGTTATCTCCTTTTGATTTAACAAAGTGTTATAGTGTGATATCTCAAACCGCTAGTATTGACAGAGTCAAACCGCAATTGACCTATGATTTTGGCAGAGTTTGGTTTAGGTTGACCCGAACACAAGTTGCAACCGGCAAACCGCTATCACCAAACCGCAGACGAAGTCAAACCGCCAGACCTTTTGGTCAAACTGCTACCGGTAACCGACAAAACAGTCACTTTCAACAGCTAGTTGTCTTTTTCCCGTTTTGGTTATAATCCAAACCGCACTCCCAAGATTCACAAAACCGTAACAACAACTTACCAAAATAACACAAACCGCAGCTAAGAACACTATACCGAGAGCCAAACCGCCAGCAAGAATGTGCACCCGATATTCAAACCGCAGTCAAGAAAAAGTTAATCATACAAGAACAGCCACTTTCAACCAATATTCAGAACCAAATCAATAAAAATGAGCAAGCACAAGAAGATGGACTTGTAAGTAGAAACATATGTTCGAACCAAAAACAGAACCAAAAGTAAAAAATTAGACAAGTAACCTAGTCCTTAAACTGTTAGTGGGCTTTGTAAATAAAATTGTTAATAACAACTATTAAAGCCCAAAACCAACCTTAGTTTTCAATAGATTGTTTCTTGAAATAGTGTTCGAACCAAAACACAAAAAAAATGAGAAAAATGTTCGGACCAAGACACAAAAATGAGAAATATAGAAACCTCTAATCCAAGCACACACAATCAATCGAACCTAACCTTGGCTCTTGATACCAATTGTAACATATGCATACTCGGATTTGATGTTAGAAGAATTTTAGAGAGAGAGAGAGAGATGAGATAGTGGGAGTTCTAGAGAGAGAAGATGAAGAAAACTTGTGTTGAATGATTAAGAGCTCCAACCCTTCCCATGTGTGGGAAGGGGTATATACAATACAATGTTCAGGTGCCCCTAGCGGGCTGTAGAGTGAGCTGAAAGTGGGTAAAGACCCGACCCACTCCACAAATACTAATATATCTAAACTAATACTATTAATACTAATAATCCTAAGAGCTACATAAATGCTAAATAGATAATCGGGGTGACCGAGTCTTCACATGAATATTTTATAGGTGATGTATGATACGAAATAACAATTAACAACATAAACACAACGGAAAAACATCGCCAACAAGGATCCATATAGCCATATGATCAATCATAATTAAAACAAACAAGTTTTATACCTTTGTAGCGTGATTGGTAGAAACGTATGAACACCTTCACCAATATGCACGAATCACCAATGAAACAAGTGATCAAAGGAGATCACCTCTATGAATGTCCACACTACACTTCACCGTATACCAATGGATGCTAGTCCTTTTAACCCGTAACCTTTCTAATCTCCTTTGAATGAACAAGAATCAAAGAAGAGATGAAGAAAACAAAAACCCTAGGTTGGTTATTTGTTTTTCCATACAATATGAGGGAGAGAGAGATCCAGATTATTTTGGTTAGTTATCTAATTAATAGGAGATCAATTAGCATTAAAACCCTTGACCAAAAAATCAAAACTAATCCCTCCTTTTTAGCCTCCATATGGCCGGCCCCTATTGGGCTCAAAATGGGCTTCCCATTTTATTTCCAAGTCCAATAGAATAAGTCCATTACTTAGTCATTAGAAGCCCAATAGTGGTTCCTAGTTACGTACGGTTATTTATATATCGTAAATACAATAAACACGATATATAAAGTGGCACCTCAGTGTATATGTGTGTGACCCCATAGGCTCACATATGTCTAGCCATATAATTAGTTATTATGACACGAGCATACTCCAACAGCTCCCACTTGCGACGTCATAATAATCAAGTAATTATACAAGCAATGGTTAGCGTCTAGCAACACGCCAATGCCCCTAGAAATATGTGAGGTTAGTTTCTTAAACGTCTCATTTTAAATGGTTTAAATGTCGTCTATCCTTTTGTTACAGATACCATGTTGAACATTAGACATGGATCAAATGTCATTCTAATTGTTCAACTATTATGTTTCTCTATATAGATATTTAACAAGATTACCAAGTGGATCAAGATTCATCTTAATCTCATTTGGGTACGGCCATACAAACATCTGTCCAATTCATCGAGGGGCCCAATAGTATCTAACTCCATAACATGTGGAGGAACAAATCCTGTTTTGACTACACGTGTCATTCACATGCTTCATATCACTCCTGATAATGGCTTTTATAACTACCTTATTCAGGACAACGTTTAACCATATCAAAGAATAAAATTCCACATATGTAAGACCTGCTTGCATCTCAAGTCTAAGGATGAGAGACATAACCACTTGCGAGATTCACTATTGATGACGATCCATGTAGTGAACACTCGTAGGTTGGGTCAATCCAATTTTCATCACAATGAACAACATGCGAGTTTGGCAAATAAATCACCAACACGCTCACATTTGCCTTAATTTGATGATACTCCCGTATCGTCAACCGACAATGGATAATTTTAGAATAAATAAATCATTCATGGATTAAACATGCAAATATAGAACACATTTGATATGAATGAAAACGATCATAACCAGTACATCAATTCATTATAAATATAAACTGTTTAATGTTCCAATTATTCAAATACTAAAAAACAGATCTACATGAGACTACTAGCTAGTCGAAGTCCAATGCTCCTAGCATGTTCGACATGTTTGGCACAAGGCATTGGTTTCGTAAAAGGATCAGCTATGTTGTCATTTGTGTGAACTTTGAGAAGACGAATATCACCACTTTCGATAACTTCTCGAATGTAGTGAACTTTCCGACGAAAATGTTTGGCACCCTTTTGAACACCTGGTTCATTGGCTATGATAATGGCACCTGTATTGTCACAGTACATATCCATAGGTCGTTCATTGCTGGGGACAACGCCAAGCCCAGAAATGAATTTACGTATCCAAATTGCCTCCATTGCAGCTTCAGAAGCAGCTATGTATTCAGCTTCTGTAGAGGACATCTCGATAGTGCTTTGTTTGGCACTCTTCCAGTCAACCACACCTTCGTTCATGATGAAAACATATCCTGTCTGGGATTTGGTGTCATCACGATCCGTCTCCCAGCCTGCGTCAGTGTAACAAGTAACACTGAGCTCACGCTTGACATCACCACCATAAACAAGAAACATTTCTTTAGTATTTCGTAGATACTTTAATATGTTCTTAACAGCAGTCCAGTGACATTCTCCTGGATTCTGTTGAAATCTACTCGTTAGGTTCTGAGAGAACGCTACATCAGGTCTAGTGCACCTAACCGCATACATTATGGATCCCATAGCCGAAGCATAAGGGACTCCTTTCATCCTCTTCACTTCAGTAGGTGTGGAGGGTCCTTGAGCTTTGCTCAATTCTGTATTTGGTTGCATTGGAAGACTTCCACGTTTGGAATCTTGCATCTTAAATCGCTTCAGGATTTTGTCAATGTATGCACTTTGACACAAGCCGATTAATCATTTTGATCTATCCCGGTAGATCTTGACTCCAAGTATGTACGCGGCTTCTCCTAGATCTTTCATGGCAAAGCAACTTCCAAGCCAGGATTTTACATCTTGTAGCATTGGAATGCTGTTTCCCATGAGTAATATGTCATCAACATATAAGATTAGGAACACGACTATACTTCCACTAGTTTTCATGTATGCACATGGCTCATTGAGATTTTGAGTGAAACCAATTTTCTTGATTTCCTCATCAAATCTCTTATTCCAACTTCTGGATGCTTGCTTTAATCCATAAATGGATCTTTGAAGCTTGCATACCTTAGTTGGATGTTTAGGATTCACGAAGCCCTCGGGTTGCACCATATAAACGTCTTCGTTCAGGTGGCCGTTCAAGAAAGCTGTCTTGACATCCATTTGCCAAATCTCATAGTCATAGTACGCTGCTATGGCTATAAGAATCCTAATTGCTTTAACGTCTGCAACAGGCGAGAAGGTTTCTTCATAGTCAACCCCGTAGGTTTGAGTGAAACCTTTTGCTACTAGACGAGCTTTGTAGGTGTGTACATTTCCATCCATGTCGGTCTTCTTTTTGAAGAGCCACTTGCTCCCAATGGTTTTAGCGTTAGGAGGTAGGTCGACTTCGACCCAGACATCATTGTCTTTCATGGATTGCATCTCCACATTCATAGCTTCGATCCATTTATCGTGTTCAGGACTCGATAATGCATCTCGATAGTTAGCGGGTTCACCATGATCCCCTAACTCATGTTCCTCAGCATCGACATAGAAACCATATCGCTCAGGTGCTTGAGGTATCCTTGCGGATCTACGAATGGGAGCAACATCTTGATGAGGTTCAACATTTTCATGTTCAATCTCATTTTGATGCTCACTAGTGTTACCAGAAGGTTGTGCATCTTCCTCTTGAATTTCATCAAGGTCTACTTTGCTCCCACTTGCTTCTTGTGAAATGAGACTGTTCTCAAGAAACTCAGCATACCGAGCAACAAATATTTTGTTCTCGGGTGGGTAGTAGAAGTAGTAACCCATTGTTTCCTTTGGGTATCCTACAAAGATGCACTTGATTGCTCTGGGCTCAAGTTTTTTAGGCGTGTCTCGTTTCACGAGAGCCTCACAACCCCAGACTTTCAAGTAAGACAAATTAGGGACCTTCCCATGCCATATCTCGTATGGTGTCTTATCGACCTTCTTGGTTGGAACCATGTTGAGAATACGTGCAGCAGACTCTAGAGCATAACCCCAAAAGGACATTGGCAATGTTGTTAGACTCATCATAGATCGAACCATGTCTAGCAAAGTTCGATTTCTCCTTTCAGATACACCATTATGTTGTGGTGTATATGGAGGAGTGAATTGTGAGACGATCCCACACCTTTTTAGATGATCTAAAAACTCTTGACTCATATATTCACCTCCTCGATCCGATCGAAGAGCCTTTATGGTCTTGCCGAGTTGATTTTCTACTTCATTTTGAAAGACTTTGAACATTTCAAAGACTTCATGTTTATGTTTAATCAAGTAAACATAACCATATCTACTGAAATCATCAGTAAAAGTAATGAAGTAGTTAGCTCCTTCCCTAGACGTTGTTCTAAATGGGCCACATACATCAGTATGTATGAGTCCAAGTAGATCTTTAGCTCTTTCTCCAACATGGGAGAAGGGCTTTCGTGCCATTTTACCAGATATACAAGAAATGCATTTATCAAACGACTCATGGTCGGTTGACTCTAAAAGCCCATCGCGTTGCAGCTTCGTAATGCGTTTCTTGTTTATGTGGCAAAGACGACAATGCCATAGAAAAGTGGAATCTAAGTTACGTTTAGATTTCTTATTGCTAACATTATATATAGAACTATCGTTTGAAATAGAATCACGCATATCAATTTCAAAAATACCATCACGAGGAATAGCATTAAAATAAAAAACATTATCCTTATAAACTGAAATGCCAAAATCCGTAAAAGTATGAATGAAACCATCATCCTTCAAACGTGAAAGTGAAACAACACCTCTAGTAATAGTAGGTGGAAAATGGAAATTATTTAAAACAATAACTAAACCATTAGGGAGGATGAGATCAAAGCTCCCTATCGCTTCGACAGCTGCACGGTTGCCATTACCCACGTACAGATTCAAAGCTCCTTGCTTCAACTTTCTGCTTCCCCTAAGCCCCTGCACATTATTACAAATGTGAGTACCACAACCTGTATCATATACCCAGGATTTGTTAGGAAAAGTATAGAGTTCTATAGTGAAGATACCTGATGTGCTAGCTCCGCTAGCTTTGTTCTTCTTCAACCCTTCTAGGTAGGACGGACAGTTCCGCCTCCAGTGCCCCTTCACTCCACAATGGTGACAGGGAGAGTCCTTGGCCGGATGCTCCTTCTTGGCAGGTGGGGGGATTTTTGGTTTGGGGGCGTAAGCAAGCTTACTCTTGCCCTTACCTTGTCCCTTGCCATTTGCCTTCGGCTTGTTATTTTTCTGGATTCTGCCTTGCTTGATAGCTAGGACCATTGGAGCCTTCTTGGGCATGCCCTTTTCTGCAAGTTTGAGCATGTTGTGCAGTTCAGGGATGGTCTTGCCCATGCTGTGCATGTTGTAGTTCTGCACAAATTGGTCATAATCCTTCGACAGTGAGGTAAGAATCAAGCTCACTCCAAGGATCTGAGGCATGGGGTATCCCAGACGCTCCATTTGGTCTAGATAGCCTTTCATTTTCATGACATAGCTACTGACCGATTGGCCCTCCTCCTGCTTGCAAGCATGAAAAGCTTTGACAGTGTCAAACAGTTCTTGCTCAGCTTGCTGTTTGAACATGGTTTTCAGTTCTCTCAGCATATCAAATGCTGCAAGGTCCTCTAAGTTCTTTTGGAGCTCAGGGATCGTGCTTGCAAGCATGAGACAAGCCACTTCTTGTTGCTCTTGAACCCTACGAGAGTAGGTGTTACGAACAGCAAGAGTAGCATTAGCAGGAGGTGCTTCAGGTAAAGGTCCTTCCAGATGGTAAAACTTTTGTTCAGCCTTGAGGACGATCCTCAGGTTGCGATACCAGTCCAAAAAGTTGTTACCATTCAATTTCTCTTTTTCAAGAATTGATCTGATGTACGAGTTGTTCGTGGTTTGATTAGGAGTTGTCATCTACAAAACAGACAAAGTTCAAATTTTAGTAAGTTTCAATAATTAACCCTTTTTAAAATTAACTACCCAAGTTTAAGCATATTAAACAATTAATTTTACGAAAAGGCTAAGATCCTCATTGAGGTTCCACCATCACATCAGTTGATCTGCTAGCAACGGTGGATTCAATAGGTAGGTAACGTCGACCAATTGCATTACATGTGCAACCCTTAGAACTTTATGGGACTCATGGCACTAGTGAACAAGCAGCTAGTATCAAGCTGGCATGTTTAGTCCCATCTTTGCCTCGGGTCAAGGTCTAACCGCTTAACTCGATTAAGTCATCCAATTTGAAAACGTGTGTGAATATATCTAGGTCCCACGCATAGAGAATAGTCACCTTGGGTTACAATTCAACCTAGGTCCCACGCATAGGCAAAAAGTAATTGCAAGTGTTCTCAAAATTGGACGGCATGACTTAAATTTTGACGGGTAAAATATTTTGATGTGGATCAAAAATGTGTACGAAAGAAGCATGCATTCATTCTTCGTAGCACAAGTTAAAAACTTTTCTTAACTTAAGTCTAATCATTGTTTTAATTTATGTGTGTCAAGTTGTCCATTTTCAAGACTAATATAAATCCTAAGTGGATTACTATAAGTTTGGACAATACAATAAACAAATAAACAACTTAACTAGTTTAAGTGTCATTTAGAAAACAATGATTTTAAGTTTCAAATCTATATTTAAACTTAGTTAAACTAAATCATAAGACTTAGTTTAAATTGGTTTGTGTTTCGTTTCAAGTTTAAGAAAACATTTTCCGTTTTACATATAATCATAGCATATATAAAACAACCAAACAAACACACAACCACAATATGCAAAGCCTCAACCGATGAAAATCCTATGCTTGGCCTCGTGAGCCATCACGAGAACCAAGAGTCAACTAGGGACATAAACCACAACCACACGGAGGACTCCCACTTGCCCCAAGATGATCATGGGCAAGTAAAAGCCCATTATGCACATGGAAAATCGATTCTGTCAGCCCAGAATTTCTGTCTTTGAAGGCCCAAACGGCCTGGAAGATGACCTCCTCATGCTTCGGCCCAGTTGACAAAGTTGTAGGCCTATGTCTTGTGAACCTGTACAAAAAAATTCAGCCCAAAATACCTTACCAATCTCCTGGAAATCGCATTTTCCCAGCAGGTGTCCAGCAGCTACTTTTGGTCCAAAGTCCTTCGTTCTTTCGCCATTTGATTCCAAGCTTTTGATTACATGATATATGAAATAAAGTACAACTAATCTACTTCCTATCTAATGTAAAAATGCCCAAACAATGGCAAAACCAAAATGAATTACTTTACAAAAGTGCCGAAACAATGGCAAACACCAAAAATCAAGAAATCAACCAAGAATCACAACATCACAAGGCACAAGTGGTCTAGGTTTTCATCGGCTTTGCATATACTCACAATAATACAATAAAATTATGATCAAAACAAGGTGTTGGCTAACTCCATGGACAAACATGCATGTATTTGCCATGGATAACAAAATAAATGACAAGAATTAAATTGTTAGCCAACGAATCGAAGAAATTAATTAACAAGAATTAAAACCCCGATTGGTACACGTGTCAAATGGCCTTAGGTTCAAAACCCACTGATATTAGGACCTTCTTAACATCATTTTATCACAAAAAATTAAGCCTCATGGGCTGATTTGAAATCGTGTCACAAATCTTACAAATTAATGCGTTTTAGGCCATTTTACGGGTACCGAACAAGTAAACAATTAATGTATGCATAACAAATGGCCATGGGATCAAAAAGTCCAGATTATTAGACCCCATATGGGTCGACTTATATGCAAAAAATAAGCCTTGGGGGCTGTTTTGAAATCAACCTTTTAAATCCATTAAAAACACACGTTTTTAGCCATTTTTACGCATACTAGATGGTCATATGACATCATATGATGGCTCGTGATACCACTATAGGTGATGTATGATATGAAATAACAATTAAAAACATAAACACAGCGGAAAAAACATCACCAACAAGGATCCATATAGCCATATGATCAATCATAATTAAAACAAACAAGTTTTATACCTTTGTAGCGTGATCGGTAGAAACGTATGAACACCTTCACCAATATGCACGAATCACCAATGAAACAAGTGATCAAAGGAGATCACCTCTATGAATGTCCACACTACACTTCACCGTATACCAATGGATGCTAGTCCTTTTAACCCGTAACCTTTCTAATCTCCTTTGAATGAACAAGAATCAAAGAAGAGATGAAGAAAACAAAAACCCTAGGTTGGTTATTTATTTTTGCCGTACAATATGAGGGAGAGAGAGATCCGGATTATTTTGGTTAGTTATCTAATTAATAGGAGATCAATTAGCATTAAAACCCTTGACCAAAAAATCAAAACTAATCCCTCCTTTTTAGCCTCCATATGGTCGGCCTCTATTGGGCTCAAAATGGGCTTCCCATTTTATTTCCAAGTCCAATAGAATAAGTCCATTGCTTAGTCATTAGAAGCCCAATAGTGGTTCCTAGTTACATACGGTTATTTATATATCGTAAATACAATAAACACGATATATAAAGTGGCACCTCAGTGTATATGTGTGTGACCCCATAGGCTCACATATGTCTAGCCATATAATTAGTTATTATGATACGAGCATACTCCAACATATTTATATTCCTAACACTTTCTTTGCAGCCAGGGCTATGATGACTAACAACTATTTTTTGACACAAATGAAGTGGGCCGTCAAAGATTGGATATGTGACTTGGCGGGGCAAGGACCGGATGGCATGATTATGCAACCGTCTTTCTATGCAGCCATGGGAAGGTCTAGATCTTTTTCACCGTTTTTGGTTTAAGAATCCGAGCTTAATAGCTGCTCCCCTATGTCGCACTGTTGTAAGTCATAATGGCTACATTTGTTGGTTGCATCGAAAGTTGTGGCTATAACTAATAGAAATATTGTATCTTTAACATATGACTTGCTTCTACTATTCATCCCCAATAGGCAATTATAGCTAAAACAAAAAAACATGTATTCAGATCAGCGAAACGTTGATGTCTGGCAGGCTTCGGTGCCATGCTTGCACTGTTTTGGTTTGAATGAGGTGGACATATCCTCTTTTTTGGATCCTTGGCAGGCTTATTTGTTGTAGTTGGTTATCAATTTTATTCACATTTATTTTCCTACAGAATGGCTTTTGTTGTTTAAACTAGGGTAGGGCTATGATGATTTACACCTCTTTTCTGAGGCAAATGAAGTGGGTTGTTAAAGATTGGATCCGTGACTTGGCGGGGCAAGGACCGTATGGCATGATTATGCATCCGTGTTTCTTTGCAGCCATGGCGGGTTCTACCTATCTTTCACCCTGTTTGGTTTAAAAATCTGAGCCTAATACCTGCTACTCTATGTTGGCCTGTTGCAAGGCATAGGTTTCTGGCCGTTCCTGCGTTGCATGATGGATATTGCAGGCAATGATAACAGTTGTTGGCATTTCCTATTATGGTAAGTGTGGCTTACCATGCCCTGTATCTTCACATGCTGACCAAATGGTTATAATCAACAACGGTTTTAGGTGCCACTTCCATAATTGTTGATCTGAGCCTTATTATCTATATTATCATCATGCATTAGGGATACCTGCCTTTTGAGACATAAGCATGCAACTATACACCCCTTCACAGGCAGCTGCGGTTGGCACAAAACCTATATGGACGGCTTGGAAAAACTTGAGTCACCCTCGGGTTTACGTCACGGGGTTGCACGCTTCGGATCTCAAAGCAAAATAAGTACTGTGTGTGAAGATGAACAGTCCAGGTTACCTGATAACAAACTAATTAATTATTTGGACTCCGACTAGAAGCAAATCAGCTCGGGAATTAGGTCTTACTCCTAGAGATGGTGACGACTGGGGATGTTGATCTGGCCAAACCATGCAGAAGTGCTTGGCAAGGCAGGTGACTAGACCTGCAGCCATGGTGGACATATCCTCTTTTTTCAATCCTTGGCAGGCTTATTTGTTATTGTTGATTATCAGCTTTATTCACATTTATTTTCCTACAGAACGCCTTCTGTTGCATCAACTGGGCTAGGGCTATGATGATTTACACCTTTTTTCTGAGAAAAATGAAGTGGGTTGTCAAAGATTGAATCCGTTACTTGGCGGGGCAAGCACCGGATGGCATGATTATGCAACCGTGTTTCTTTGCAGCCATGGCAGCGTCTAGAGCTTTTGCACCCTATTTGGTTTTAAAATCCGAGCCTAATAACTGGTGTTATTGTTTTCAACAAAAGAATCCATTCTGTAGGCGGGTATCTATGTAATGCATGACGAATATCGCAGGCAATGATGACAGCTGTTATTATTTCCTTTTTTTTGGTAGGTGTAGCTTGCCATGGCAGGTATCTTGGCATACCAATCATATGGTTGCAGCCAACGGTGGTTTTGGGTACCGCTTTCATAATTGCTGATCTGAGCCTTATTATCTATATTATCATCATGCATTACGGATACTTGCCTTTTGAGGCATAAGCATACAACTGTGCACCCCGTCACAGGCAACTGTTATTGCTACAAAACCCATATGGTTGGCTCAAGAAAACCTGAATTGCCGTCGGATTTACGTAACGGAGGTTGACGTTTCAGATCTCAAAGGCAAATAAATCCTTCGAGTTACGATGAACAGTATGTCTAAGACAGGTCACGAGGGTTGTCAAACATTGGATCCATAACTTGGCGGCCCAAACACTGGATGGCATAATTATGCAACCGTGTTTGTTTCCCTCAATCGTCATCTTTATATCTTTTTTACTCTGTTTCCTCTAAAAATCAGAGCCAAACAACAGCTACCCTAGCTCGACCTGTGTGAATGCCTGTTGTTCGGTTGTTTTTTTTTTTTTTTTTTTTTTTTTTTTTTTTTTTTTTTTTTAATGATTGCTACTTACATTGTTCCTCTGACCAAAACATTCTATTTTCCCGGCAACTATCTATGTACTGCACGATGAATATCAGAAAAACCGGCTTCAGATACAGCTTTACAACCACATCCGAGTTTATGAGGCCTCAACCCCGGTTCTAGGACTGTATTTGAAAACGGTTTAGATCTCAATATTGATGGGATGGATGTTCGTTCCACTGGTGGCGCATCAACTTGGGAATCGAGTCATACTCCAGAAAATGGTTAATGGGCCTCAAAGAAAACAGACGACATTTGGTTAGAAGATCTGCCACTATCTTCCGGAGTAGGACCCGATTCCCAAGTTGATGTGCCAGCAATGAGGCGCCACTTGGTTAGAGGAGTATTTGAAGAGAAAAGTTATTATAAATGCCTATGTGGTGATCTCAACTATTATGAACTAGAAGATACCATTATGCTTCAAGTCAAACCTCCATTGACTTCCGGTCAGTTTTCATATATATACTTTCTGTGTCTGCCTTGCGTTTACAACTTTTATATCATACTTAGGTTAACTTCTATAAAAGCCTCTCATCATCAGTCTCGCGCATTTGAACAAAGATATATGTCGAACAAAAGAGAACGCTGTGATAAGTGATTTGGTAAGGGGATCCAAGTTGAGATGCTTCACGTCTTGGCGGGTCAGGTGACTACACCTCCAACCATATAAGGCATATCCTCTTTTTTTGATCCTTACCAGACTCATTTGTTGTAAGTAGTTACCAATTTTATTCACATTTATTTTCCTACAAAACCGCATTCGTTGGTTCAGCTAGGGTAGGGCTGTGATGATTAACACCTACTTTCTGAGAATAATGAAGTGGGTGGTCAAAAATTGGGAACGTGGCTTGACCGGGCAAGGACCGGATGGCATCGTTATGCAACCGTGTTTCTTTGCAGCCATGGCCAGTCATACATCTTTTTCACCCTATTCGACAGATGAGACCCTTTGATTTGGTGAATGGTCGTCCTTCAATTTGCTTATGACTGTTGCATGTAATGCATGATGAATATCACAGGCAATGATGAAAGCTGTTACAATATCCTATTTTGTTAAGTGTAGATTACCGTAACCTGTGTTTTGGCATAACGACTAGATGGTTGCAGCCAACGCCGGTTTTGGATACCACTTCTGTAATCGCTGATCTGAGCCCTATTATGTATATTATCATCATTCATTATTGTTGACCCATCATTGATCCTCTCTTACTACTTACTCTTTTTGGAGCTCAAAACTTTTTGTTTCACTGTGTCTCAGTTCATTTGGCACGTTGGTACATAACTAGAACAAAGAAAAGATAAGTATTGCTCTAATTTTTTTATGCGATACTCCAATATAAAACTGCTGCATTTGTATATCCATTCTTATGATATCTTAAATTTATAGGCTTAATCAACTGCGGTACACGAATGTGTTTAGAACTTTTTTTTTTTACTGCCAACAGGTTTTTTATATTCAACAACCTGACTACATACTATGGAGACAAGCTAAATATAAAAAATAGACAGAATATCAATGATGGATGTATTGAGACCGAGCACAGCTATTACTGATTTCGCATGGTCTGTGCAGCCATCATTGATACTTTGTCAATGTTTTTGTACCCCTCAAGTTTTCACGCTCACCTGCCTCAGTACATTATGCTTTAACTCAGATCAAGATCGGCTGTTGGTCAATTGCCATATATATACTTTGTATGTCTGCCTTTCGTTTACCAGTTTTATATAATGCTTAAGTTTTTTTTTTTTTTTTTTTTTTTTTTTTTTTTTTTTTTTTTTTTTTTTTTTTTTTTGCTGGATATCTATGTAATGCATGAGGAATATACCAGGCAATGATGAAAGCCGTTACTATTTTTGATTTTCGTAAGTGTAGCTTGCCATAACCCGTGCCTTGGCATAACGATCAGATGGTTGCAGCCAAGGCCGGTTTTGGGTACCACTTCTGTAATCGCTGACCTGAGCCTTATTATGTATATTATCATCATGCATTATCGTTGACCCATCATTGATCCTCTCTTACTGCTTACTCTCTTTGGAGCTCAAAACTTTTTTTTCGCTGTGTCTCAATTCATTTGCCATGTTGCTACATAACTAGAACAAAGAAAAGATAAGTATTGCTAAAATTTACATGCTTAATCCACTGTACTACATGAGTCTGCTTATATTTTTTTATTTTTTTCCTGCCAACAGATATTATATATTCAACAGCTTCATTGCATACTATGGAGACAAGCTAAATATAAAAAATAGACGGAATATCAATGATGGATGTACGGAGACCGAGCCGACCTATTACTGTATTCGCATGGTCTGTGCATCCATCATTGACACTTTGTCAATATTTTTTTCGCTCCCAAGTTTTCATACTCACCTATCTATACCTTGTATGTTTTACTATATTCGCATTTACTAATACTCTACCTGCGCTTCCTTTTCGTCGATAGACACTGATCACCACTCATTATATTATTGGCAAGAGACACCTTCATTTACTTTATGTGTTTGTTATGATGGTTATCTGCTTATCTAATTGCTCTACATTTTTATAGAAACTGAAATTGTTTTATGCAGGTTGCCAGGTTCAGTCATACAAAAGGGCCTGATCATTGGTCGTGTGCATTTCACCAAAGATAGATGGGAAACTGAAGAGAATGTTGTGACAAGTGATTTGATGCATATTGCTTCTTCGCACCATCCTCTTTTGTTACCCATCTATCTTTGAGAATTGCAACCTATTGTTGATCAGGACCTTTTGTGGAACTGCAACTGTAAATATGCAAGAACAAATTTGGTATGACAAACACGGAACATCCAACATAGATGGTTGCTCTTATCTTCCCCTCGAATTCCTTTTGCTATTTCAACGGGCTACCAATACGTCTGGTGCAGACCATTGTTTAAAGACCGTTTAAATAACAAAAGGTATTTCAGGGGGAGGTCAGCGTTTTCACCTATGATTATTGACACTGCTAATCTAGTTGGTGTACATTTTTATAGAAACTGAAATTGTTTTATGCATGTTGCCAGGTTCAGTTCTACAAAAGGGTCTGATCATCGGTCATGTGCATTTCACCAAAGATAGATGGGAAACTGAAGAGAATGCTGTGACAAGTGATTTGGTGCAGATTACTTCTTCGCACCATCCTCTTCTGTTACCCATCTATCTTTGAGAATTGCAACCTATTGTTGATCAGGACCTTTTGTGGAACTGCACCTGCCAATATGCAAGAACAAATTTTCTGTCACAAACATGGAACATCAAATGTTGATATCAGCAGATAAAGAATACCGTGTAGTCTTCATTTACTAATATTGACACACGATGTACAACATAGATGGTTGCTCTTATTTTCCCCACGATAGTAGATAAAATGTAATCAGTTATGTATGTTAGCCTCAAAATAACATTGTAACACATATTTTCGGCTTTCTGAAGGTGGAGGATACGAGATATCAAATAGAATTAAAACCATCAAGATTTTAGAAACGCTGTCGTTTTAAGATATCAAATAGAATTAAAACCATCAAGATTTTAGAAACGCTATCGTTCATTTTGTTATTGTCAAACAACACAAGTGCCTACAACACTACAAATCAATAATGAAAAAATGCAATCAAATCCAACAACATACTCATAAACCTTATCTATGCAAATATCTTAAGTATGCAAACATGTTACTCTCCTATATGACTACCCTAATGCACATAAACCTTATCTATGCAAATATCTTAAGTATGCAAACATGTTACTCTCCCATATGACTAGCCTAATACATCTAAACCTTTTTTAGAGCTAAATATTTTTTCATGCCATTTCAAGCTTACAACACTAGCAAACACGCCGTCACCTCCTGCTTTAGCAAAACAGCCCGCCGCGAAGCGCGGGTTTCCCACCTCATTACACACAAACCTAGAACAAAAGTACACGTCGAGAAAAAAATTGCATTCAGCAGTAAGTCGCACAAAAAGTTGTGTTGTCGGTCTAGCATTTTTTTTTGTTTTTTCAGAAACAACAAAACAAGATCGCACAAAAAAATTTCTCGACGCCGGTCGAGCAATTTTTTCTGCCGCCAGTCTAGCAAAAAAAAGTCAAACGTGAGACCCACTTTTCAAATAAGACAACGCACTTTTCAAAAATGAAAAAATAAGTCAACTAGTGGGACTCACTTGTCTAATAAGACAAAAATGTCTTGTTGGTAGAGGAAAAAAATGTTGGCACAAAATATCATTTCGATGTACAAAAAAAAATAAAAAATCCACTAACTTTAGGACACATCTAGCGATTTGTATAAAGATCGCACAAGACTAAATTTTAAAATTGTTTTTTTTAACTAAAAAGTAATCACACCAAAAAGGCTTAGAAATTTACATACAAGTATATTTTTCTGTATTTTTGTGTGAATACTTGAATTCTTTTTCTTGAATCTATATGTTTTTTTTAGTATGCTTAACTTGCGACTCTCGCCACAACATCGAAAAATCTTTTTAGAGCACACAGTATGGTAACCCGTGTTAAACTTTAACACACTGCTCTTTTAACTCACATGGGCGTATGGTTAACACACCTTAACACCATAACACACCTTAACTCATATGGGCGGTATGGTTAACACACCTTAACTCACATGGGCGGTATAGTTAACACACCTTAACACACCAAAAAAATATACCTTTAACTCACGTTAAAGAATTAACGTGACCCTTAACACAGAGCTTTAACACACCAAGGCGGTTAACACATGATTAAGACACCAAAATGTAAAACTTTAACACACTAGGTGAGTTATTAGTGCTCTTAAAATTTCTAAAAAGGAAAAGTTATGGATGTCGGCTTTACACAATTATCATGATGGCATTATTTATGATTTGTTGTATCTAGCGTTTAATAGGGTAGAGACCTCGTACCAAAAGCCAAAAACCCTTTTCATTCTCAAGGTTTTTACACTAGTCATTTTTCATCTCTTTCAATATCTGTTTGGGTTTCTCAATAACCATCATTCATAAATGGGCAACAACAAAAAAGAACAGCTAGACATGTCCGATCTCAGCGCCAACCTTCCCGCAGCCGCCGCCGGTACTTTCTCTTCACAAACAACCTTTTTATCAAGATTTAAATATTTCTTATATTTAATGTGTTTTTGTTTATTTTGTAGCTCTTAGTGCTGAAGACCGTGCTGGACTTGTTAACGCTCTTAAGGTTTTAAGTTTTTTATTAGTTTTTGTAGTTTTGTTTTGGGGTAAAATAAGTCGATTTTTAAGGGGGGTGTTTGTTGAAGCTTATTTTTGGGCCTATGTTTTTCAAAATCTGTTTGTTTGCTTATTACGAGACTTATGGACTTTATATAAGCTTAGGGGGTGTTTGTGTAAGCTTATATAACATAAGCCCAAGTGTCAAAATAAGCCACAAAATTGTGGCTTATGTTATATAAGCCGAACTCATATAAGCTAATAAGCCCATATATAAGCCGAAACAAACACCCCTATTGAAGCCTATAAGTTTAAAATTAAGCCGGAAAAATGGGTTTATGAAACATTAGCCAAAACCTCAAAAACTCATAACCCCAAAATAAAGTTAAATAAATACCCCTTAATAGTGCTAATCTGAAACCGAATTATAAGCAGGTGTTTGTTTTAGCTTTTTTTTTTTTTTTGGCTTATGTTGGGTGGCTTGTTTTCTTAAATTACGAGTTTATCTTCTGCTTTTGTAGTAAGTTCTTAAGTTAGGATATAAAAAAAAACTGGGCTTATGAAAATAAGCCAAAGGAAATAACCTCGTAAACCCTGACAAAAAGCTAAAACAAAGTGCGGTGTTTGAGATTGCTTATTTGTTTTAGCAAAACCAGTTTCATGTTATCCATACTGCTTATGCGTATATGTAAAATAAACAGATTTTGATAAGCAGGCAGGGAGCTGCCTATTTCAAAATGCTTATATGAGATGATATTAAAATTATTTTACGCCGTCATATAATATTTTACCTAAAACCTTTTCTAAATGAATTTGATGAAAAAGTTTCAACAAATTGTAATATTTTCAAGTATTATCACATCATTTCACAGAATAAGCAAATCCATACACTATTTCCTTAAGTACTTACTTCTAAGCAGGAAAAAAAGCAATCCCAAACATTCCCTTACTGTTATATCTACCCTAAAAACCTTAAAACATGTATTACATATGCAAACGGGCTGTCCAATTATTTCTTTATATACTAATGAAATATTTATATATTTTCTATGTCATAAGCAATCCCGAACACTCTCTATGAAGTGCATATTTTAAAGCCACGGATAAGCAGAAAATAGCAAATACCAAACAAAGTTACTGTACAGTTTAATGTTATTTACGATGATTTCGTGTGTGCAGGATAAGCTTCAAAATCTAGCTGGACAACATTCGGATGTTCTTGAGAATTTGACTCCAACTGTTAGGAAGAGAGTTGAGGTTTTGAGAGGCATCCAGGTATGGATCTTTATTTACAGCTGATAATTACTACTCTTGATATGTTCTATTACGTTTAACTTGATCTATATTAAAAGAGTGTTTTGATGTTTAATTATTGAGGTTTGCTGTTTCAAGTGGCTGGTTTAACAAGTAAATACTGTTTTTAAAGGTTTTGAACTTCTTAATGTTTAAATCTTGCTTAAAGTATAAGTTAGATTTCAGACTCTGAATTTTCAGGACAAAATAGTATGATCGATAGTGTAAGATTTTTGAAAAATTGCTATCGAGTTATTGACTTGCTGGCAGTATTTATCGATGACGTGTCTGGTATGGGAGTGTGGCTACTTGCTTTTATAGATATATAGATGGAGCATGCTGTAATATCAGGTTCGGGTAACAGTTCAAACCAGAATATGGCGGTTTACATTAAGACCAGATTTTTTATTATTAATTATGTAAATAGCGAGTATTTACATGGTACTTCATGTTGTCCACCATACTTGATTGATGTGTTAATTGTCCACCTAGGAGCAAGTCTCTAAATGTTCGACGTGGTTCTCATTTTGTTGGAAACAATTCTGTTTTCGTAGGTGTAATGTGTTTATTTGCTACCGTTTCTTTCTTCATCTTATAGCTTTAAAGTTGGGATTATTGATATAAACTCTCAAGTGAAACATAATGGAGTTAAGATTCTAGTTGAATATGCATATACTTTATTTGTTATAGGTTATAAGTTATAACTACTTATAAGTTCACATGCATAACCAGTTACTTTTGTCACACTGTAGTTTTATATAATTACTCTTCTGTTAATTAAAGGCTTAAAGCTAACTGGTTTGTATGCTTTATCATATGCAGAGTGAACATGATGAGATAGAAGCAAATTTTTTTGAAGAGAGAGCAGCACTGGAACGAAAATATCAGAAACTGTATGAGCCACTATATTCAAAGGTTTGGGCGTAGTATTCTACTTCTTTTTAACTTGCATATCTGGTCATTATGGGACTGGCATTTATTCAATTACTACATTTACATTACATGCTGAATTTGTAGCCCTTGTGGGTTAGGAGGGTATATGAGTTGTCACGGGTGCAATAATGATGTATGACAACTTAGTCGGGCGGATATCGGGAAACAATAAGATGGAATGTTAAATACTTTGAACTGTACAAACAGAAACAAGTTAACTGTCATGTGAATGATATTGTCATCCAGAGAATGAAAGATTAGATAAGAAAAGTGTTTCGTTCCCCATGTTTCAAGTGGCTAAGTCAGGCATAACAATCTGAACTTCTCACATGTTGTTTGAATGCTTGTATACTTGTTTTGCCCATCTATCTGGCATGTGTTGCATGCAGGTATTTTGAGAGCTATGAGGTATAGCATGTGTCCATCAAAAGATCTGAGACCTAGTTTGTAAACATGTTAATGACTCTGAATTCAAGATGTTTGTTTGAGTTTCATAATTAAAATTATACACCAAAGAACTGTTGTCAAAGCTTAGGTACAAGATAGGTGTACTAGTTAGCTGCTGACAAAGGCTTTGGACATGATTTTTTGTGCCTGTTCCTTTTTATGTATACTGAGCTTATAATTTCTTGAAACTGCAGAGATATGATATAGTGAATGGTGTTGTTGAGGTTGATGAAGTGAAGGATGAAGCTGAAACTGGCGCGACAGATGACAGTGCCAAAGAAGGTAACATACTCTCTATAACCATACATGACCTGTACTTGTATTTCTAATGTCCCCTTCGCCTTTTTCTTGTGTGTAAGAAACCTACTTCATTATTTTGAACAATCTTTCAGAAAAGGGCGTGCCTGATTTTTGGTTAACTGCAATGAAGACCAATGAAATATTGGCAGAGGAGGTATGTACCTGTTATTTGACAAATCCATGGGTTATTCATGGCTTTTACGTATCTTCTGTTTACTGATTTTGATTTTGGCACTATCATTAGATCACAGAACGAGATGAAGAAGCTCTCAAATATCTAAAAGATATTAAGTGGTGCCGACTGGATGACCCCAAGGGTTTCAAGCTCGAGTTCTTCTTTGATACCAATCCATTTTTCAAGAACTCAGTTTTGACTAAAGTGTATCATATGGTTGATGACGATGAGCCAATTTTAGAGAAGGCAATAGGGTAAGTTTTTATATATCTATATTTCATTTCACGTGTTTTAGCATACATCCTTAAAGCTCATGATATGCTTTGTATGTTTCAGAACAACCATTGAATGGCTACCAGGGAAATGTTTGACACAAAAGATCTTAAAGAAGAAGCCAAAGAAGGGATCAAAGAATGCTAAACCTATCACAAAGACTGAAGATTGTGAAAGTTTCTTTAACTTCTTCAACCCTCCACAAGTGCCTGAAGATGAGGACGATATTGACGAAGAGGAGGTAATATTTTGTTTCGATACAAATATTGAGGCCGTGGCTGAAACATGTTTTAACCATTATGAATCTGTTAATGGCAGGCTGAAGAACTTCAGAATCAAATGGAGCAAGACTATGACATTGGGTGAGTGGTAAAAAATATGATTTATATTAACATCTGAAGTCTCTCTCAACCTGACATGTTGGTTTTACCGTTAATGTAGTTCAACCATACGAGACAAAATTATCCCTCATGCTGTTTCTTGGTTTACGGGTGAGGCTGTCGAGGAGGATGAGTTTGATGAACTAGAAGAGGAAGACGAGGATGATGACGACGACGATGATGAAGAAATGGATGATGATGAAGATGAAGAAGATGATGATGACGAGGAGGATGAAGAAGATGAAGAGGAAAGCAAGAGCAAGAGGAAAACAAAGGTGAAGTTTGTTTATATTTTTACTTTTTAAAGTTCACGGTTTTAAACTCTAGCATATACTAACATATCTGTTTTATATTCTGTTTCATGTACTCTTGCAGCCTTCCGCACGTAAGGTAAGAATATGAGCATGTTGTGGTTTCTTCCATAGGTGGTAATTGCGACCCGTTTACTAAAACAGGTCGATTTGAATTGTGCTACATCTGATGGGTCAAATGGGTTAAGTTTAAGGGTTAAACTAAGAAGAAAACAGGGCAAATGGGTATTAATTTGTATAATTCACTTTTTGTAATCATATTTAGCAACATTATCTATCCATATCTTTATAAACATAAAGAAATTTGTAGGCCCACAATTGACTATGACCTATTTGACTCGTTAATTGATCCGTCCATTTTGCCCCCTATGGTCTCTTTTGCACAATTGTTGAATTGATTTGATAGATATAGTTTTACAAGTTAGTTGTGTCTGATGTGCAGAAGGGAAGCATCCCAAACGCTGGCCCTGGTGGAGAAGAACGACCTCCAGAATGCAAGCAACAATAGCTCTGGAGGATGCAAAAGGCGTGGTCTGCAGTTATGGTTGAGGGTTTGGAAGTGTCGGTTTGAGATATTTGGCCTATATTTATTTTAAATTATTTTTTCTTTTTGTGTTTGGAGTTCTACATTGATCGGTTCAAATGTTAAGTTTGTGTTATTAGGTCACAATATTGAAGTGTTAAAAAGGTATAAATATGTATGTTATGTCTCATTTTGCTGGGCATGTTTCGGAAACTGGTGTACCATTTTTGCTTCAACTGTTGATTGTGCAGTAAGCATTACTGTGCAGTCTTGCTATGAAGGTAATTTTGATTCAGGATGGTATTACCGTAACATGTGTGAAGGTCTTGAAATTATAAGTGTGGGTTGATGGTGTTTACGTTTTCTGCATCATGGCAACTAGTTTTATTAAGGTCATTGATAGCTAATGGCTGACTATGTTGTTTAGATGGGGGTTGGGTGTGAATGTTGATTATGGCCAATCGAGAAGTGACTTGGCTTCAGGACGTTATGACAACGCCTTAATGCTGATTATGTACATGGCCTGGATACTGAGTAACGAGAACATAAACTAGTTTCTTTACTTCTAAAACTTAGGGAGTAATATTTTAGATTGATATAGATTTTATACGATTTGAATATTGTCTCTGAAGACTTCACGGGCACCAAACAGAATTTGAACTATATCTCTCACCATTTTAATGATGACAGGTACATACATTTTGCCAATCGACCGATCATTAGCTCATTTTAAAATAAGATTATGCATCATTGAATGTTTCCATTTAGTTAAACTTCATATCAAACAAGTTGATTTTTAGCAAAGGTTTTCAAATAAAACAAAAAACCATAATAAATTCTTTCTAGTGGGGTTTACCCAAACACTCCCTCAGGCCTCAACCACGTTCACATTTTAAACACAGTTACCAAACACCCCCCGAAATCCCACAAACAACGCCCCCTATATAACAAGAGTTTCACCAACACAATAAGGTCGGGTTAGGGTTTTGGTTCTAAAAAAAAAAAAAAAAAAAAAACACTCGGACAAAAATCAAGAAATGAGACAGTACGAGGAACATCAAAATGGTTTTTTTTTAAAGGTTGTTGCCGCCTCTTACTGTCAATGATTTTCCTTAAACCCCAACAAATCTCAACAACCTTAATTTGTGCTTGTGTGAGAGAGTGAAATAAAGACACTATGATGATATTAATGAACGAGTTTTTGTTACGGAGTAGTATTATTTATGGGGCAGTGATGATATTAATGAATTGAGTTTTTTTTTGTCTGAGTGAATTGAACAAAGTTTGAGATTAACCGTATCTTGGCGTGGTAATTTATTTTGCAGCCATGGCGGTTTTATCCTCTTTGTTTGATGCTTTTTTTACTTACAGATCTGAGCCTCCTCAAATCATTTTCATTTTTTACATGTTTTACTACTTTTCTATTTGTTATAAAGATTTGGAATGGACCTGTGGTTTGAAAGCTTGATTCAGATAAGTTAAAAGAAGGTCTTTGTAAATAGTTAAAGTTCTGTTAAGGGGTGTTTGGCTAGACTTATTTCAAAATGAGTATCTTAGCATGTTAAAATAAACTCAAATGAGTTAAGCCAAATGAAGTGCTTATTTAAGGGTTGTCTTTTAATTATTAAAAAACTTAAAATAAGCTAACCCAAACAAAGTATCAATTGAACGATTACGAAGTTTTAGAACAATGAACTCTCTGCTCGCCAATTAAAATTTGAATTCGATAGTTTGTGTAACAGATTTGAAACAATTTACTTGATACTCAGACCAACAAATTGATTTGATTTTGTGTTGGTCTGTACTCTAAAACAAACTTGCTACTAAGGGTGCGTTTGGTATCCTACCTTTGGGTGGGTTTTGATCTGAAATACTTTAAATAGATGTTTGCTTATAGCCTAAAACAAATATATGGGGTTCAAACTTTCATAACTCGACCCCACCAAAAAGGTGGGTTTATACCACTCAGGGCTATGTTTGGCGCGGAGCTTTTTGGGGCGATGAGCGGTGAGCAATGAGCTTTTTGATTTTTATTGTTCGTTTGGCAAAAAAACGGTGAGCTTTGTGATTTTTTAGGAATGCTCATTTTTCCAATGCTTCTTTTAGAAGCTGTGAGCTGTGGCTACTGCTCACCGCTCACAGCTTACTGCTACGGCTCACTCCTTTATGTGAGACCCAAAAATTATTGTATTTATCTCACTTTTATTTAATATAAAATAATATATATTTATGCATAAAATAATTAATACTTCATAATTTTTTTTTAGGTCTGATATTGTTTAATAAATTCTACATCAAATCATAAACCAAATCCAAATCCAACAATATACCAAACGCACCCTAAAATTATAGTAACAGATTCTGATCACCATGGTTGATGTAGAATGATGCAAGTGCTATCTTAAGATATGAATACATATCGGTCAATAAGTTTCAAGTTTAAAGGTTGTATTCTTTGTTAAAAAAAGGTTGTATTCTTTAAAGGTAGTAGTTTATTTATCTGCCATTTTCCTAGCCGAAAAAGATTAAACATAAATAACCTGCAATTATCTTGTCTTTCTTGCGGAAAACATTATTTGGTCCATAACCAAGGGGGATACTTGGCTTATCTCTTTGAGTCCAGTAACGGGATACGTAATCGAGATCATAGGTTCACGATTATTTTTCATGATGTTATACTGATTTAAGCATGATGTTGCACAATTTACTTTTCACATGTTGACCATGAGAACGGTTCGGTAAATCAGTCTTCTATAACAAGATATTTGGCTTGCGTTTACTAAAAGTCACTTATTAAATCAATTAACACATTTGAATTAATTCGCTCAAAATTGTACACCAAACAAGTCGATTTTGAGCTAAATTTCAAATAAATCAAACGTTATATAAGAATCGGCTTATAGTTAGGTACCACTCGGCAAGGTGGTGAAGGGATCACCTACAGTGGCGGAGCCAGGAGCCACGATCAGGGGTAGCGAAATACGAAAATTTGTTTAGGGGTAGCGAAAATTTGTTTCAGGGGTAGCGAAATCGCCAAAAAATGGCAAAAAAATCGCTAAAAATCGCCAAAAATTCCACTACCGGATAAAAGTTCAGGGGTAGCGACCGCTACCCCTGGGCTCTACATAGATCCGCCCATGATCACCTAGCAAGCCATTCTCACGCGCTATCTCCCTTGCACACCTTCCATATTCACGCGGCAATCACAAGGTCCAAGACAAGAAATGGTGATCAGTTCACCGAATTGAAAAAGAAAAAAATGGCCCAACCTAAAAATACAACCGTTGCATTCTTAAAAAAAAAAAAAAAAAAAAAAAAAAAAAAAAAAAAAAAAAAAAAAAACCCACTACATTTTTTTTCTCTCTATAAATACATCAAAACTACACAATATTTATACATATCTTCTCAATATATCATTCAAACAACATATATCTCATTCTTTTTATTTTCCAAATGAATTCCGATACGATTATGTTCACCGACTCAGAAGAAGAACGAGAAGTTACAAGTTGGAGATTCAAATTTATTGCAAGATCGTTGTCGTTTTTTAAAAATACACGAAAAGCAAATCGCCCGGCGATAAAACGCCTTCATCGAGATCATTATGGTGCTCATGAACGTTTAGTCGACGCCTATTTTTCTGAGAACCTGTTCTACGATGAACGTAGTTTCCGAAAGAGGTTCCGAATGAGTCGAACTCTTTTCAACTGGATAGTTCGGGAGGTAACTATTCATGATCCATTTTTTAGTAGTAACCTTGATTGTACCGGAAAAGAAGGCATTTCAGCTTTGATGAAGTGCACCTCCGCAATTCGTCAATTGGCATACGGCGCGGTTCCTGATGCTTTAGACGAATATCTGCAGATGGGTGAAAAAACTTCTCGTCGATCACTTGATCATTTTTGTAAGTCTGTTATGGATATTTTTGGTCCAGAGTATTTGAGAAAACCCACTATGACTGATGTCATAAAGCTTTATCAACATCACGAAGAAATACATGGCTTTTCGGGTATGTTAGGAAGCCTTGACTGTACAGATTGGGAGTGATTTGGTTGTCCGAATGCACACAAAGGTCAATATGTTAGACGTGATCATGGTTCGAATCCGTTCATTTTGCTGGAAGCGGTTGCATAACAAGACTTATGGATATGACATGCTTTCTTTGGTACTTCTGGGGCGAACAACGACATCAACGTTATGGATAGCTCTCCTTTATTTAACGATCTTAAACAAGGAACCGCACCGGAGATTTCATTTGTTGCTAATGGGGTAACTTACCCATTTGGGTACTATCTTGTTGACGGGATATATTCGGAATTGACAACACTCGTTAAGACGATTTCAGAACCAACAGATGATGACCACAAGAGAATAAGGTATAAACAAAAGCAGGAATCGGCAAGGAAAGATGTAGAACGGGCATTTAGTGTTTTGAAGAAGAGATGGGCGGTACTTGCCAATCCTACAAAAATTTTGAAAAAAGAAAGAATAGTTAATATGATGTATATTTGCATCATATTACATAACATGATTCGAAAAGACAAAAAAAAAAAAAAGCAATATCTCCCGAATGGTACCCAGAGGAAGCACATCAACCGGATGACCCCATACGATCTGATGAAGAAATGCGAAAGGTTATTAGGTACATCAGATCCTCTCAAATGCATCAAAACCTTCGTGCCGATTTGGTTGAGCATTTGTCTCGTAATATTTAATTCCAGTTTTTAATTTAGTATTTTTAATTTCTAAGTCTGTGTAATGTTTTTAAGTTATGAATAAAAGTTTTCTATTTTGTATGTATACGTTTTTGTATTTATATTTTTACGTTTACGTTTTTAATTGTATAAGTATTAAAGAAAAAAAAAAAGAGTTAAGGTGAAGATGTGTTTGCCTTGACGAGTAAATGGTGAAGTGAGGTGAAAGGGAGTGAGAGGAGAGAGAAAGCTGACGTGGCGCTGATGTGTATGGTGAAAAAAATTGTATCCTTGCCATCTAGCCTTAGATATCCTTCTGGCACAAATCAGTTAACAAAATAGCTTACACGTTATCGAAACACAATGAAGGAATGCGAAGACCAAAGAGGAAATATGAGGGTAAAATTGTAAATTAGCATAAGCACTTGTAAAAGAACTTATCAAACTATCCTTTTTTTTTTTTTTTTTTTTTTTGAACATTCAAACTTTATTGCCAAAATAAAACTAGCAAGGAGCTAGATAAGTACATGGTTTGTGAAAATAAAAAGACATAATTGACATAATTGAGAGTTAAAAGCTGAAACTAGACCACTTTGTCCATTCAATTCGGGGTGAGTTTGTTCGATTGGAGTACCAGAGAAAGCTAACGGATTTGATCTCCTTTGTTGCGTATCGACTTGAAGGGATCTTGTGTGAAAAAATGCGATCGTTCCGGGTTTTCCAAATGATCCAAATGTAGGAGAGGATGACAAGGTTGATGTGTTTTGCCTTTGATGGATCGATTGTTGGTTGTTTATGGATTTCGAGCAGGTTCCTGATGTTGGAAGGTTTGCCACTCGCTAGTTTGCACCATGCATACCGTGATTTAGGTCCAGATTTCATCAGCAAACGAGCAAGTTAGGAACAGGTGATGTGAGGTTTCTTGATGGTTGTTGCATATCGAGCAGGTTGAGGATGGGATTGCTATGTTTCTTCGGAGTAGGAGATCGTATGTGGGCACACGGTTCATTTCAAATTTCCAGCCAAACACATTGGATTTCAGGGGTGCTAGTTTATTCCAAGGGAAAGACCAGCGTTTAGGCCCATATGAGTCATTTTGGAGAAGGCTTTTCATGGATTTGGTGGTGAAGTTGTTTGATGGATCATGCGCCCAAGACCATTTATCAGAGGAGTCATAGAGGTTGATGTTGTAGACCGATGCGAGTAGCTCCTGGAGTTGGTGCAATTCTATTGGTGTTGATGGTGGTTTCTTCCAATTCCATTTCCATTGTGAAAAAGTTCCTCTGCCTGTGCACAGATCTTTAATTGAGCAGCCTTTGAATTTCTCCAACTTGTAGAGCACGGGGAATGTAATGCAAAATGGTTTGTTGTTAAACCAAGGGTCGATCCAAAATCTAATGGAAGAACCGTTCCCTACAGTACATGTGAACATATGGTGCAAAACAAGATCAAAAGATTCAAGGTGGGAGCTCAACTTGGCAATGGTTAGCCAAGCTCCCACCAAACCTGCTTTAAAAGGGACCGGGTGACATTGTTGTTGAGAAAAATGGATGGAGGTAATGGTGCGAAACCATAAGGAGTGAGGCTTGGTTCGAAACCTCCACCACCATTTTGAAAGAAGTGACAAGTTCTTTATGTAAAGACAACCAACCCAAGCCCACCCGAGTCCAAAGGTGCAACAACCCTATCCCATGAGACCCAAGGGATCTTTTTAGATGTCGAAGACCCACCCCTGAAAAAAGAACGACGAATACTTTCAAGTTTATTTAGAACACTAACCGGTGCCTTGTACAACGAGAAGAAGTATGATGGGAGACTGTCAAGCACAGAGCGGATAAGGGTAATTCTATCACCAATGGAGAGGGTAGAGGCTTTCCACTTGGATAGTCGGTTTTCAAAAGTTTGGATGACAGGAGTCCAATTTTTTATTCGGTTCATGTTGGTTCCGATAGCCAGACCAAGATAAGTGATTGGGAAGAGGCCAATGTTGCGTTTGAGGATGCTTGCTGAGGTGTCTGATTGTGATTGAGTTAAACCAATGCCGTAAAAACAAGATTTATGTAGGTTAATCTTGAGGCCGGATGCGAGGTAGAAGCTTCTCATGATTCTGCTAATATTGGAGAGATAGGTAGTGGACCAATAACCAAGTATAATAGCATCATCGGCATAGAGAAGGTGTGAGATGTTGGGCCTAAAATTGGGGAGTTGGATTCCGTTTATGAGGCCCAAGGTCGCTGCTCTACTGATTACATTGGAGAAGGCCACCATGGCTATAATGAAGATGAATGGGGATAGGGGATCACCCTGTGGAACACCCTATTCGCTATTAAATTTAGCCGTGGGACAACCATTCACAAGTATATCATAACGCGTGGAGGATAGAATCCCTTTCATCCAAGACAGCCAATGGCTTGGGAAGCCCATTTGATTCATGATGGAGATGATAAAATCCCAGCTAAGTGAATCAAAGGCTTTTTCGAAATAAATTTTGTAGCAAAAAGCTTCCCTTTTGCACTTTTTCAGCCATGTAATTATTTCGTTGAGCATAAGGGGACCATCAAGGATGTTTCTATCGGATATGAAGGCGGATTGGTTTGGTGAGATGATCTTGCTAATGATTCTCCTGAGACGGTTGGCAAGGATCTTCGATATAACTTTCTTGATGCACCCAATTAGGGTGATTGGGCGGTAATCATTAAAGGTTTTGGCCGATGAATTTTTAGGTAGAAGAGTGATGAAAGATGAACTGCAGCCATGACTGATTGAGCCTGTGTGATAGAAATCCAGGAGGATATCGAGAAAATCGATTTTTAGGTTTTCCCAGAAACGCTTGATGAAGTAGAAATTGAATCCGCCTGGGCCAGGGGCCTTTTCACTATCAAATTCCCATACATCTTGTTTAATCTCAGTGAGTGTGAAAAGGGCTTATGAGTGTTGCAGCATCATCAGCGGGCAGGGTTTTGAGGCCTTGATAGGTGATTTTGGGCCTTAACTTCATGGGCTCCCTGAATTTTTCTCTTAAGAAATTGAGTGCTTCATCACGGATTGATGGTGGATCAATGTGCCAGGAACCGTTGATATCAAGCCCATTTATTCTGTTTTTGGCTATTCGACTATTGATGAAGCCATGGTAAAAAGCAGTGTTTTAATCCCCATCTTTGATCCATTTGGCTCTTGATTTCTGTTGAAGGTCCATTGTCTTTGCTCTTTCAAACTACCGCAGTCGCTCTTTTGTTATTGTCCATCTTTCCAATTCATCATCTGTGAAGTCTCGATGATCGATGATATCATCAAGATCATTAAGCTGTGCAATAAGGTTGGTTTTTTGTTGATCTTCTTGAGTCTTTGTGTCTTTGAGCCATGATTTCAGGGCACTTTTTAGGTTTTTGAGTTTTGTTTTGAGGATCTGATCAGACCTCCCGAAAGCTATGATCGATTATCTAAACAGTTGGTCACTGTTTGATCGAAACCTGGTTTGGAAGCCCATGACTTGAAAAAGTGAAAAGGGGGTGGGCCGAAATCAATGCTGGAGGTTGTTAGAATAAGGGGGCGGTGATCTGAAAGGGACCTTGGAAGGGCAGTAATAAGTGATGCAGTAGGCCATAGGTTCATGAAGTTTGCATTCACGAGGATCCTATCTATTTTGCTTTTCTTGTTGCCATTATCAGTCACGTATATGAAGGTTTTCCCTTGCATTGTATTATAGATGAAATCATTGAAGGCGGCATCGCATGAGTCCACAAAGTGTGAGTTTTTTCTTTCAGATGGGTGTCTAACGGAGTTAAAGTCTCAAAGGAGAATCCATAGGTCTTGGGAGTTGCTCATGAGTGCGGTTATCTCAATCCAGAGATTTGATTTTTCGGTGAGGCTGTGAGGGGCGTAGACATTCAGGATATGGCATTGAGCGGGGAATCCATTGATGAAACCTGATGTATGGAGGTAGTGCTGTGATGAGGTGATGTTGTTTAGAGTGAAAGATGATGGATCCTAAAGGCTTAGAATACCACCAGAGCGACCTTCAAGGACAGTTGATGGAACAAAGGCATGGTTGAAATTGTTGTTTCCCCAAAAATTGTAGGGAAAGAGACTTTGACCGTCGGGTCTATGTGTCTCTTGAATGCAAATGTAGTCGATATGATGGCTGGATTTGAGTTGGTTAACCCACCTGGCTTTCTCTTTGTCTTTTACGCCTCGGATATTTAAGCTTAGGAAACTCATTGTTCCTAGTTTTGATCACGGTCTGTTGACACAAGTTCCTTAACTTCCTTCTCGAAACCTGCAAGGTGAATACCAACACATTCGCCCACAGCTATGGTGTTTGAGATTTCTTCTTCTAGTGCAGTGGAGAGGTGTTGATTAGAAGGTTGAAGAGTGGTACTATTTGATCTATACCACGTATATAGTAAGTTATTTTTGTTTTTGTAATTTAGGGTTTAGGTTGTTTTGGGGGTTTAATGTTTTGTGCATATCTGTCAATGTTGACTGATAAATCATGTATTTTGTTGCAACAGGGAAATTTCCAAGTGTTTTCTCCCTAGAGATACACCATGGTGGTTCCTTTACTAGTTTACCAAATCGTATCTACAATGGTGGAAAGGTAAATTGGTTTGATCAAATTGATGCAGATGGGTTTTCAGTAGTTGAAGTAAAAAGTATGTTAGCAGGCTTAGGTTATCTCAATCCCTCTATGCAATATTGTTATAAAATTCCAAATGGCAATTTAGATAGTGGTCTTTATATGTTAAGCAATGATAGTGATGTCTTGGAGTTGATAAAGTATGTTGATAGGTTTAAACTCATTGAGCTGTATGTTATACACCCAGTTGATATTCCTAAAGAAACTGACCCAAATGAGAATCCTGACTTAGGAGATGACTTTAATCCATTATTTTGTGACCTAGAGACTGAAATGGGAGAGTCAAGTGCTATGCGTAATCAAACTGACCCAAATGATAATCCTAATGTTAGTGAACCAAATGATAATCCTAATGTTAGTGAACCAAACGAGACAGATGGTGTAGTTAGTGATCACAATCAAGAGAGTGATGGTAGTGAGGAGAGTTCTGATAGTGTTGACAGTGATTTTGATATGGACTTAGAGAATAAGATTGATGATGTTGAGGTAGATATGGAAGATTTTAGGAAGCACACTGATGCTAATGCTGAGTGGGTAGGATGTAATGAGGCCCAAGATGAACCAGTTGAACAAGATGAACCATGTTTAGAAGAAGAAGAAGACTCGGAGGATTTTGGAAGTGCTAGTGACTCAGATGATCCAGAGTGTAATAGGAAAAGAGCCTTAAAGAAGTTAGCAAAAAAACACAAACCTGTTGATGGGCAGATTTACAGTGAAAACTTTTATGTTGGGCAAAGTTTTGGTAACAAAGACTTGATAAAGGAGATGGTTACAAGAATTTCAGTTGATACAAGAAGAGACATATACTTGACAAAGAATGATAAAACCAGGGTAAGGGCTGAGTGTAGAGGAAATGTACCTATTTTTAGTGATGAGAATGCATCTCAGTTTGGGCCTAGTGGGCCAAGTGGATCACAGGTTGATAAGTCCAAGAAGCTTAAGACAAAAAAAAACATGATCTGGGTCAGATTCCCTTAGTCCACAAAAAAAGGTGGTAAACCTAAAGTAACTATTAAAGATGCTCAGTCTTGTCCATGGCTGCTACACTGTTCAATATCAAAGGAAGAAACTTGGTATGTGAAATTTTTTGAAGATACCCATACATGTTTACAAACAAGAAATGTGAGAAAGTGTACAGCTAAGTTTCTTTCCAAAATAGTAAAAGAATCAATAAAACCAAACCCCAAGGTACCCTTAGCTGCTTTGAAAGACCAAATACAAAATAAATTTGAATTAGGGGTTTCAAAAGCAAAAGTCTTTAGGGCAAAACAGATGGCACAAGAGAGGGTTTCTAGAGATTACATCCAACAGTATGCTAGGTTAAAAGATTATGCCCTAAAATTGCAAGCTCAAAATCCAGACATGTAACACCCTCAAAATCATAATATTGCGGAAGCATACACTTTGGGTGCGAACGTATCACAACACAAGATATAGATAACGGATTGAAAATCCGTTTTAAAATACATTACATGTTAAAAGTCATGTTGCCTTTCATAAAATCCATTTCAAATAAAAATGTAGCCCATTAAACAAAGTGGTCCAAATTTCAGAGTTAACGCAATACTAAAAACATTTCCAACAATTACTATGACCATCGCCATGCCCTGCCTTCAGTAAACACACCTCAGTTTCCTTAGAAAAACATGCTAAAAGTCAGCTAACGCTGGTGAGTTCATAGGTTTAAAGTAAATAACACATATGGACCATAGCAATATTCAACAAATAATTCAGCAATAACACACTATCCTGCTATGCAAACACTAAGCCTCATCTAACCGAACTAGACATCGCAGCATGCCAAGCTGGCATTAGCTAGAAAGGGGTGCCCGCGAGTGTTAATCCCCAGACACTCGGCCTAAATTCATATGGTATACGTTCGCATTGACTATGCCGAGCCAACCGAACGGGGGTGTCATCCCCAATAGATCTATTTATATCAAACGGCTTCCTAGACAGGAATTAACGGTTGATGATAGTGGGCACAATGGAATTCAGTTAAACTTAGGTTTCTGCATACAAGTGTGTATAAAAACAAAATCCATTTTTGGTCCATGAAAACAGTTTTGCATGTTTCTCACCCCAAAGCTTATAAAACAAATCGTATAAAAATATGGGGCTATAAACTCACCTTAAAAACAACAGCAATCTGCTAATCAACAAAATAGTGCAACCGCTTCGACACGCAACCTAAATCAGTACGGTAAGTCTTAGCGAAATATTCGTGTCTTATATGTCTTTACTTTATTTGAAAAGTTTACTCGTGAACAGTGCTCGTGTATTTCTTGCTTGCTGTGTGGTAAAGTATATTTCAAAATGATTTATCGTATGTAACTCTTGGTGGTGGCTCATGGTGAAAGTGTATGGTGGGAACACGTGTGACGGAACATCCGTACTAGTATTCATTGTTAAATTTCGCAAGTAATACATATAATCATATATATATATATATATATATTATATATATATATATATATATATATATATATATATATATATATATATATATATATATATATATAATTAAAGTTATAATTAATTAAATAGGGTTTGAGAAATAAATAAAATAATAGTGTTAGTGGAGGAATATTATATTATAAATATTATTTATTATTTATAATATAATTTTGATTACAAGAAATTTAGAAAAATTGTTAAGTATTTAGAGAAACTTAGACAAGTTAAGTATTTTTATCAAAAATACTCTAAGTATCGGAATTTTAGAAAATTTGGGCATGACCCATTCGTTTATACAACATTTCCATTTTCTCATGTGTTGCAATTTCTCAAATAATTCGCGTTGTTAACCATATTTGCAAAATTGGTTCGTAATATACATATTGGTCGTTGTAAGTATTTTTATTGTTATAACTATCGTTATAGTCACGTTTAATTATTAATAATAGATTTCGATACAAAGTCAATATTTAGTCAATATGTTTTCAAAAGTCACCGAAAGTCAATATTTGTAAGGATTTGGTCAAAATTTCATTTTTTCACCCTTTAGGAGACTAACGCGTCTCAAAACAAGTCCAAACTAGTTTTAATTATATATATCGTATCGTTAAGTAATAATATTCATAGTGGGTCGAAAAATATTTCAAATCTCATTTTTGTCATCCGACATACTTATTGGGCCAAAATTTATTAAATGAGCCCAATAGTTCACATTTAGTCCAAAACCATTTAGCCTTTTTAATTTACGATATATATATCGTTAGTTTGCTAAAAATAAATTTAACACATTCGTTACCACATTTGGTCCAAAAAAGTCAACTGTGACGAGTTGGGTTGGGGCTTGGCCCAACCGTCACCGAATGTTCATAAGCCCAAAATCATTAATTTAGTCTAAGGCCCTTTTTAGTTAAAATATATATATCGTCGCGTTTCTAAAAATCAAATTAACACGTTCGTTACTCCGTTTGGTCAAAAAGTCAAAGGTGACCATATTCATGTTGGGCTCGGCCCAACAGTCCACGCACAACCTTTATAGCCCAGTGTACATATTTAGCCCATTATTGATAATTAGTAATATTAATTACGTAACAAATTTTAATTATATCAATTAAGCACTTATAATTAAGTCATTAAGTCAAAAAGTCAAACATGACCAAAATTAATTATGTTCGACCCATATAACAATATACGACCCATTATCACATTTTTTATAAGCTAAACTTAATTAGTTATGGCTTATCCGATAAGCTATTCAAAATAAACTTTTAAGCATTAATTCCACCATTTCACCACTTGAGCCAAAATTTTATGTTTTTCAAAACCCCAATAGTTTTGTAATTTATTTTTAGCCGATTCATATATATGTCCACAAAAGGGTATATATTGCCTTAATCTCACGTAATTAACATTAATCATATTTGTATCATCAAATTAGCACCATATACATCAAGATTTATCACACAAGCAAGAAATACTCTAATATATTCAAAAAATTTATCTAGGTCGAGCACTATATATCATATAACAAGCCCTAACTTTTTCCATTTTTAACAAAACATACACATTTAACAATTTTTAACATCATTAGACATCAAATGTACATGAATTTAACAAGATTAGAAAAGTTGTGATGATTCCTTACAATGATTATATGTTAACGTGAGGTAGGATGAACCAAGAACAACCCAAACTTCACCAAATTTACCCAAACCACGTTCTAATTAACTCGAAACTCTTGAATATACACTCTAATTTACTTGAACTTCAAAGAAAAGTGATGGATCTTAAGAATTATGGTTGTGCTGTGAGTTTTGAGATAGAAAATGATCTAGGAAGTTGGGTAAGAGTAATATGGATAAGTTGGTTTGTTTTGTGTAACATTTAGGGTAATACTTGATATATATAAGATTATAATGAAGTTAGTGGTGAAATTTTGTCTTGTAATGGGGAAGTAACATCTAAGGCCGGGTATGGACAAGAATTAAGAAGAGGGAAAATATTTTTACTCCTCATTAGTGTATCGTGTGTCGGTTTGAGCTTAAACGTTACCGTAAAGTCCCGGTTTGACCTTTTTTGACACGTATATGAAAAATAAAGTTTTTATCCACGTTTTTGTCAGAAATGTAATAAAATATTATTACTGACTCAAAAATATATTTATTTGACTGCTACTGTAATACCCGAAATTCTTAAACTTGCAAAATGACAAAATTACCCTTGGATTTAAAATTTTACTTATTGATTATATAAAACACCAATTAATCCCAAACGCTTGGAAACGAATGCCATATGAAGTGAAATAATTTGTACATGAACATTTTAGCATTTTATATGTTATAAAAATATTTGTAATATTTATATAATGTTTATTTAGCCGAAATTAATTATTATTATGTTATATTTTCTAAATTAAAAATAAAATAAATATAAGATAAATACTAAAAATACAAGATTAATAGAAAACAGATTTTTGACCTTATCACCATGTCTTGGGCCGAAAGTTTATGCCCTCCCCTCCTATACATATACGATCTATATATAAATCCCTAAAAAGATCGACCAAACAACCCTAAAAACTCCCATTCGATTCTGCGACTTCCTGGAGCTGGATCAATAATTTTTGTGGGTTCTTTTAAATGCAAAGATCACTAGAAAAATAGGAGTTCGATTTTAGAAAGCTTGGTTCGCTCGTGTTTGATTTTCCTTGCTCACATTATTCTACCGAGAGGTATGATATTCCTGCTGCTAATTCGCTCGTTCTAAAATCCTTATGGCATTTTTCTGCACTTGTTTAGATCGTGTATAACCTGTATAAAATAGTGTAACCGAACCATGCATGCTTGTTTAATTATTGGAAGTAATTCGAGGATAATAAACCTTAATCGAACATAAATCTTAAATCGACAATGCAAATTTTTGTAAGCCTTGAATATATTTTTAGTTGATCATATACAGTTCATATAACACTAGAAAAATACAACTTGGATTTATAGAAGCTTGTAGTATTGTTTGTCGAATTTGTTTGCAAACCGGATTTAAAAAGAAGGGTTCTAAAAATAAAGAATGGATCGTGCATACTAGGGTTAGGATTTTTGGATGAACTTGAGTTATTTAATATGTATTTAAGGATATATAATGATTGCCAATGATTGGGTAGGTTAGGGTTAAGTTTGGTGATATTATGTAATTACCGAGTTGTGTTAAAAACAATAAGGGGTTGTTTTGTAATTAAATAAACTTGAGGGTTATTTTTGTAACATAGTTTAGGTCAGGGGTAATCGATATAAAATATTATATAGGGGTCCCATGTGTAAATTTTGTAAATTGGAGGTTTAATTGGTAAATTTACTAAACTTTAATTCGATTTGTAAAATAATTAATTGGGAGGACTTGTTTTGTAAATTCTGAAAAGTATAAGGTTAATTCGTGTAATAATTATATAAGGGGTCTATTGTGCAACTTTGGATAATTAAGGGCTTAATGTGTAAACATGAATATTGTAGGGGTTAAAATGTAATTTAATGAACTATAAGGTTTAAATTGTGTAATTAAATAATAAAAGGGTTTAACTTGTAAGTTAGCTAAGGTTAAAGGAGTTGAGTTATAAATATGAGAAACTATTGGATTAAAATGAACATGATTCCATAATAAGGATTTAACCTAAATTGCTAAATAAGGAAACTTGCTAAAAATAGAAGTTACTTAAAATGGAAGATAACTAAGAATCCTTTGAACTTCTGTCTTCTACTCCTTAGGTTCGAGGAAGGAGTAACTTGATCCCTTTCAGCTTTTGTCTTTGTTCTTGCTTGCAAATAAGGTACAAATATTCTGCCCTTCTTGTAAGGTGCCTTCGTTCTCTTGATCTCTTGTTTTGATTCGTTTAGGATTCCCCAAACCATTGCTATGTACCCTTGTTTTGTGAACCTTAGATTTGAACCTTTGTTTTGAACCTTTGCCTTGATCTTTGCCTTGAACCCTGCTATGAACCTTGATATGAACCTTGCCATACACCTTGCCTTGAACCTTGATATACTTGAGATTTTAACGGGATGAGAAAACCTTTTTAATTAATTATGGAGGTGTTTTAAGAAAACCATTTTTAAACTATCTGATTGAAAACTATTTTAAAGACTATTTTTATGAAAGGCCGTTTTAAAAGATTATTTTATGGAAACTATTTTAAAAGGATTGTTTTCAAATGAATTTTTGGATTGAACCTTTACTATGAACATCTGTTATGATCTCTTGTCTCGACCCTTGACCTGAACCTTGATAAACTTGGATTAGAAACTTGACTTGAACCTTGAACCTCGATTTACTTAATATGATAATTGATAAGGAAACCTTTTTGATTATATATGAAAATGTTTTAAGGAAACCATTTTGAAAACTATCATTATAAAAACCGTTTTAAAAAGACCATTTCTATGAATACTATTTTGAAAGATCATTTTTAACTAAAACCATTATTAAAGAGTTCCTTTTAAATGAACTTGTGAAATGAACCCATTGATATGTAACTTGAAACTTGAACTTGACTTGTACACTTGATACTTGACCTTGACCTTGACCCACAGTTTGAGACTACGAGCCATACTAGGCATGAGGGTTTCATGTCCTTGTCATTGATGCACCAATGACTTGACTTTTGGGTAGGAAAGTGATACCTATCCCGTCCCTGCCATGATTTGATAATTGCATTGTACACGTAGATGAAGACATTGTGGCAGCCTACAGGGGCGCATGGATGCATCCTAGATTTGTACTTGACTTGACTTGACTTGATTACTTGAATTGTTTAGTGACATGATGGTTGTGTGCGATACACGTCATTCACTCTTGGGAGCTTGCAACTCCAACCCTTGGAGGTATCCCCTCATATTATACTTGGCATACCGAGGTCACCCCTCCGTATACATGTATACTTGTTTACTTGACTCGATTTGATATGTTCTGGGTTCGTAGTGTATTTCTGTTTCTGTTACCCTAGGACTTGATATTGACTCGACTTGAATTAAACTTGGGCTGGTGGTGGGTTGCGGTTTACTTTACACCTACCTATTGTAAACATTTCTTGATAACCTTTTCATTTTCCTTCCTACTCTTGTTACACCTTGTATTATTCCATTTACTTCACTATTCCTTTATTACTGCTTGTTATCGTTATATCTGTTCACTGAGCTCTCATAGCTCAGCCGCATTTCTTTCCTGCGGCAGGTTTTAGTTTGGAAGCTGGGTTTGAGTGGAGAGTACTTGGGCATTAGAAGACTTTATTAGCTATTGAAGATGAATAGAAGAACCTTAAATTAGACGTAGAAGATATTGAATTGTAACCTTGTAGTTTCAGATTTTCCTTTGTAACCCTTGAATTCTATTGTATTATTAATGTCAAATGCTTGTGTTTGTTATGATATGTAACCATTGTTGTGACATCTCTGCCCTTGTCGGGTCGGGGTGTTACAAATTATGGTATCAGAGCAACGGGCTGATGACTTGTAATACATTTACCCTGTCCTGTGAGTTTAGGACCATTAGGCTTCCACTGTAAGAACATAGGAGAACACCTTGAAGACTTGCTTTAGGATTCCTTATAAGAACTTAAGTTTTGACCGGTGAGGAATGGGTAGACTATAAGGCACTTAGGTATCATCGTTTCCGCATCACTCTGATTCGTGCCTTGTTATGACATTTGATCTTGTTGACCTCCGAGACTATAGAAATACTAGGTGGATTAAGATAGATTGTTCTGCTTACGACTCGAGATAAAGTATGATCATCATGAAGGCATACTTATGTGGTGCTGGTATTATGAACGTGATAATACTTACACCATATAACGTGCCCTCATTGTGGCCATAGGATGTCTTGGGAAGTACCTAAGAAGTTTAGAACTTGATTCCTGTTGGATTATCCGTGATTAAAGAGACTTTAGGTTCATCCTACATGTTCGTATACTCTGCCCTTGTTCATTAGATACCTGGATAAGTTTAGATTCTCGTTTTGCGTTTTGTTGATTTCAGTTATAAATCTTGAACTCTTGTAGAGCTCTCTACTGTTGATGCAGTTAAATTGATTTGAAATCTTGTTCGCATTCCGTATGAGTTACGTTCTATCTCTTTCCTGTTCCCCGCAATTTTCGAGGACGAAAAATTTTTTTAGGGGGGAAGAAGTTGTAATACCCGAAATTCTTAAACTTGCAAAATGACAAAATTACCCTTGGATTTAAAATTTTACTTATTGATTATATAAAACACCAATTAATCCCAAACGCTTGGAAACGAATGCCATATGAAGTGAAATAATTTGTACATGAACATTTTAGCATTTTATATGTTATAAAAATATTTGTAATATTTATATAATGTTTATTTAGCCGAAATTAATTATTATTATGTTATATTTTCTAAATTAAAAATAAAATAAATATAAGATAAATACTAAAAATACAAGATTAATAGAAAACAGATTTTTGACCTTATCACCATGTCTTGGGCCGAAAGTTTATGCCCTCCCCTCCTATACATATACGATCTATATATAAATCCCTAAAAAGATCGACCAAACAACCCTAAAAACTCCCATTCGATTCTGCGACTTCCTGGAGCTAGAGCAATAATTTTTGTGGGTTCTTTTAAATGCAAAGATCACTAGAAAAATAGGAGTTCGATTTTAGAAAGCTTGGTTCGCTCGTGTTTGATTTTCCTTGCTCACATTATTCTACCGAGAGGTATGATATTCCTGCTGCTAATTCGCTCGTTCTAAAATCCTTATGGCATTTTTCTGCACTTGTTTAGATCGTGTATAACCTGTATAAAATAGTGTAATCGAACCATGCATGCTTGTTTAATTATTGGAAGTAATTCGAGGATAATAAACCTTAATCGAACATAAATCTTAAATCGAGTATGCAGATTTTTGTAAGCCTTGAATATATTTTTAGTTGATCATATACAGTTCATATAACACTAGAAAAATACAACTTGGATTTATAGAAGCTTGTAGTATTGTTTGTCGAATTTGTTTGCAAACCGGATTTAAAAAGAAGGGTTCTAAAAATAAAGAATGGATCGTGCATACTAGGGTTAGGATTTTTGGATGAACTTGAGTTATTTAATATGTATTTAAGGATATATAATGATTGCCAATGATTGGGTAGGTTAGGGTTAAGTTTGGTGATATTATGTAATTACCGAGTTGTGTTAAAAACAATAAGGGGTTGTTTTGTAATTAAATAAACTTGAGGGTTATTTTTGTAACATAGTTTAGGTCAGGGGTAATCGATATAAAATATTATATAGGGGTCCCATGTGTAAATTTTGTAAATTGGAGGTTTAATTGGTAAATTTACTAAACTTTAATTCGATTTGTAAAATAATTAATTGGGAGGACTTGTTTTGTAAATTCTGAAAAGTATAAGGTTAATTCGTGTAATAATTATATAAGGGGTCTATTGTGCAACTTTGGATAATTAAGGGCTTAATGTGTAAACATGAATATTGTAGGGGTTAAAATGTAATTTAATGAACTATAAGGTTTAAATTGTGTAATTAAATAATAAAAGGGTTTAACTTGTAAGTTGGCTAAGGTTAAAGGAGTTGAGTTATAAATATGAGAAACTATTGGATTAAAATGAACATGATTCCATAATAAGGATTTAACCTAAATTGCTAAATAAGGAAACTTGCTAAAAATAGAAGTTACTTAAAATGGAAGATAACTAAGAATCCTTTGAACTTCTGTCTTCTACTCCTTAGGTTCGAGGAAGGAGTAACTTGATCCCTTTCAGCTTTTGTCTTTGTTCTTGCTTGCAAATAAGGTACAGATATTCTGCCCTTCTTGTAAGGTGCCTTCGTTCTCTTGATCTCTTGTTTTGATTCGTTTAGGATTCCCCAAACCATTGCTATGTACCCTTGTTTTGTGAACCTTAGATTTGAACCTTTGTTTTGAACCTTTGCCTTGATCTTTGCCTTGAACCCTGCTATGAACCTTGATATGAACCTTGCCATACACCTTGCCTTGAACCTTGATATACTTGAGATTTTAACGGGATGAGAAAACCTTTTTAATTAATTATGGAGGTGTTTTAAGAAAACCATTTTTAAACTATCTGATTGAAAACTATTTTAAAGACTATTTTTATGAAAGGCCGTTTTAAAAGATTATTTTATGGAAACTATTTTAAAAGGATTGTTTTCAAATGAACTTTTGGATTGAACCTTTACTATGAACATCTGTTATGATCTCTTGTCTCGACCCTTGACCTGAACCTTGATAAACTTGGATTAGAAACTTGACTTGAACCTCGATTTACTTAATATGATAATTGATAAGGAAACCTTTTTGATTATATATGAAAATGTTTTAAGGAAACCATTTTGAAAACTATCATTATAAAAACCGTTTTAAAAAGACCATTTCTATGAATACTATTTTGAAAGATCATTTTTAACTAAAACCATTATTAAAGAGTTCCTTTTAAATGAACTTGTGAAATGAACCCATTGATATGTAACTTGAAACTTGAACTTGACTTGTACACTTGATACTTGACCTTGACCTTGACCCACAGTTTGAGACTACGAGCCATACTAGGCATGAGGGTTTCATGTCCTTGTCATTGATGCACCAATGACTTGACTTTTGGGTAGGAAAGTGATACCTATCCCGTCCCTGCCATGACTTGATAATTGCATTGTACACGTAGATGAAGACATTGTGGCAGCCTACAGGGGCGCATGGATGCATCCTAGATTTGTACTTGACTTGACTTGACTTGATTACTTGAATTGTTTAGTGACATGATGGTTGTGTGCGATACACGTCATTCACTCTTGGGAGCTTGCAACTCCAACCCTTGGAGGTATCCCCTCATATTATACTTGGGAAACAATATAAAGATTTGTTGTGGAGGTGTGCAACATCCACTACTGCGCAGTTGTTTAAAAAAACATGGAAGAATCTAGAAGAACTAATAAGGAGCTTTATGATTGGCCGAAGTTGATTCCACCTCAGCATTGGTCCAGGTCTCATTTCTCAGGTAAGAATATGAACCAGTTTGAATGTATATTGCAGTATAAGAATATAAAACTGTTTAAGTATATATTGTAATTTTAGAATATAAACCAGTTTAAGTGTATATTGCAGTTTTAGAATATTGAACCAGTTAAATGTATATTGCAGTATAAGAATAATGAAGCAGTTTAATGTCATTTGATATTCTTAACTAATGCACTATCAATGATATTTTCATTTCAGGAAGACCTAATTGTGATGTTCTCTTGAACAATATGTGTGAGGTCCTCAACAGGCAACTATTAAATGGCAGGGATAAGCCCATCATCACTTGCCTGGAATTCATTAGACACTATCTCATGAAAAGGATAGTCATTGTGCAGCAAAAGATCAACAAGAGTACTTGATCTCTTACACCTAATGCCACAAAGATTTTCAATCTCATTAAAAAAGGAGGCTGCTCAATTCATTGTTACATGGAATGGAGGAGATTTATATAAGCATCTGGTCCTTATGGAGAGCAGCGTGTTGTAAACATGAATAAGAGGACTTGTGTTAGTGCAAATATTACGATATTTAAACTAAACGGTTTCTTCGGTTTTAATAATGACTAATATGTAACTTGTAATGCATAACGTAAAGTGCACAAGTTACTTGTAAACCCAAATCATCAATGCATACTTACATCAACATCTCTCGATGTCTCAAGTATGCCTCAACAGAGTCGTTGATTTCTATCCCGACGTAAATCACTCAAGGTATGAGCAAACAAATTTAAACTTGACGATGATCAAAGAAATAAATTTTTTGTTCTAAACTTCACATTTTTAATGTGACAAAACATTTTTTCAAAAATACATTTTACAAGTTATTTTGAATTATAAATAAATGTTTTATTTTGAAAATTTAGTTTAAAAATCCCAACAACTATTTCCCCCCCCCCCAAATCAGCTCCAAACTTCCCCAAATAAACCTTCACCACTAAAAATAAAAACTGGAGCGTCCCTTGTCTGGCAAGGTACCACGGTACCACTAAATTTAGTTGTACCGTCGGGTATTTAGTGGTACCGTCTGTCTGTAACGGCTAGTTTTTTCTTTGCCTATAAATAGTGGACCATTTTACACTTCCAACTTGATTTTTTCAGTTAGTTTTCTCTGGTCTAATCCTCTCTTATTTAGATCACTTTCTTTGATCATTTAGTGAGTTTTAGTTTGTTTAAGAGTGATCCAATCATCCATTCAAGTGATCACCTTCATTCCTCTATTAGTGCAAGAGAAGAACACATCGTATCACAAAGATACAAAGTGTTATAGTGTTAGTGTGGTGCACTTGTAACATTCGTTACGTACTTGTTGTATCTTGATATATATCAAGTTATCTCTCATCTTCTTTAGTTAGCTCGTGTGGATCATTGTGATCTTGTAGAGATCGGAGAGATCTTGTGTAGCTTGTGTTGATAGTGAGTAGATCGGGTAGATCGTGTGAAGATAAAGTAGATCGGGTAGATCGTGAGTAGATCGGGTAGATCGAGTGTAGATCATGTGGATCTTGTAGCTTGTGTGATTTTTGAAGATCGGGTAGATCGTGAGTGAGATTGGTACTAGCTAGATTAGTACTCGACATTTAGCTTAACGTCGAAAAATAATGTAAGCGACGCGGTTTATGTGTTTAGGCCTCAAAACACAATGTTTGTTATGTTGGGCCATAAAACATAACGGGTTTGGTTGTACCCGAACAAGAACTCGACATCTAGCTTAGTGTCGGAAAATATTGTAAGCGACGTTGTATGGTTTTCTCCGCCAAGAAGGGAGCTTGTTGATTAGTGAAGTAACTCTCGAGTTGGGTACTCGGGGAGTGGAGTAGGGCAAAGAGGAGCTTCGTGACCGAACCACTATAAATCACCGTGTCCGGTTTGCGTTTCTTTACTTATCTCTTTACGTTTATTTTTGCATTTACCGCTTTACATTTATACTTTGCATTGCATTTATGTTTGTGTGGTTTGTTG
This sequence comes from Artemisia tridentata subsp. tridentata, assembly GCA_021014915.2. Classification (NCBI taxonomy): domain Eukaryota; kingdom Viridiplantae; phylum Streptophyta; class Magnoliopsida; order Asterales; family Asteraceae; genus Artemisia; species Artemisia tridentata. The sequence continues at coordinate 118,526,089 of CP139508.1, read as the reverse complement.
CTTATATTGTGTTTGTGTCATGGCATGTTATTAATAATATGTCTAAGTTTGTGTCAATGTGACATGCCTTACTTGTTGCTTTATATTATCTCTAGTTCTTGTAAGACTAGTGTTGACACTTTTCATATTATGTCACACTTGAACGGGTGTTTGATACAAAAGTTTTTAAGTTTTTAAAAGGAAACGTATTCACCCCCCCCCCCCTCTACGGTTTCCACAACTTGCTCATGTAAGAAGTGGGAACTTACAGGAATGTCATGCAAGCATGTAGTGGCAAGAATTTGGTATTTAGCACTTTCTTTTGTTTGTTTCATACTACCACACACTGCCATTATTTAAGACTCTGTTATATTGTTATGTTTAACTTTGATATGTCAACTATGTAATGTAACATAATTCAATACAAACACACTGCCATTACTTCACCAACCAAAATAGATAGCATTGATCATTGAGTAAATACACTGCCATTACATTAACATCACAAGTACAACAAGTTTACTTCATCTTCACTACCATTACATTCAAAAGTCAAAAGTTAACTTTCCAAAGGACTTTCAAAAGTCGAAAGACTACCATTACATTCCCAACTAACTAATCCCTAACATCATTTAACAAGATAAATTACAATGGAAAAAACCCAACTAAACAATAACAACATCTTCAGCCTTCTTGATTCAATACTATTTTGAGCAACAACACCTTGTGACTGATTAATTGATCTTAATAACCCAGGAATCAATGCCGTAGAACGTTGACACATAGGTGGATCATACCAATCAATAAACCCATGATTTGATACCTAAACAAATTGCAATTGCAAAATTAGGTCAAATTGAAAAAATATGCAAACAATAAAGGATTCATTGCTTACCCTTTTAGAACAACACCAGAAACGTCTTCCTGGGTTGAATGCCGTCCATGAAGTACGGATTACTCCTACTGAATTGCACTCTCTGCACCTAGGAATGGGATATGTTCTTGGTGTTGGTGGTGTGTTTAATTGGGGATAATTTGTTTAGTGTTATGTGTATTAAATAGGGGGAGTGTTTATAAGTTAAAAAAAGCGAATAAAAAATAACACAGAAAGACCAAATTACCCTCACTTGACTAACCCATATAGGTGGCAACGACTATATTTGACTAGGTTAACGGAATTGGACTGAAAGTGGAACCAAACTATCACTTTTGGACTAAAACCATAACTATTTGAATAAATGGACCAAAAATGAAATCCGCATCAAACCACAAGGACCAAAAATGTAGTCAACTCAATAATTTATAATGATCAGCTTTCTCAATAATTATTTTTATTCAACGTTTAGATTTGTTTTTGTCTATAGCTTTTTTGATATCGATTAATATTTTGTTTGGGTTTTGTTGGATGAGGGATTTGACTTTATTTAGCTAACACTGTATTGAGGATGATGTTGTTGTTTAAATTTAATTATTGATCATATTGTAGACACTATGCGTGTATAATAGCACGTAATGACACTTGATGAACTTAAAGACGAAGTTTAAAATAATGCTTTCAGAGTATTTTTACTTTAAAGATGATTAAATGAGTCATTGTTATATGTAAATCCCTTGTATTTATTTTCATATCACAGTAGCCCTGCTTTATTATGATATTTATATTCACGTTAATAAAAATATTAGCCGTATTAAATATTTAAACCCATGTACGCATGAGTTAAACTTATTAAGAAGAATAACATGAGTCATTATTGAACACGAATAGTAAAAAAAGATACCTTTACGAATATCCTATTAAACTCATAAAGAACAATAACATGAGCCGTTAGTATAAGTACAATCTCGTGTATTAATTACATATCGCATTCACTCGTTTTTTTATTTTGATATTTATAATCTCTTGCATATACAATAATTTAATCTATAATGATAATAATACATATAAATAACAACAATATATATGTTATTCTTTAAAAAAAAGAAGTTGAAGAGTTATAAAGTCTATGGCGTATTTGTTAAATTTATAAAGTTATTAAAAGAAATGAAAACTGATAATTATATATAGATTATTTAACATTCAACAACTAAAGTTTTATTAGTTACTTTTTTTATAGTTTTTGTTTTCGTAAATTTGACACATTTATTTTTATTTCTTTTTTTTTCTTTACCAAATTTCTTTATCAAATTTATCAAAGTTTGACCATTTTTTTCAATTTTGACTTTCAATTGGCCAATCAAAATGCTCAATTTCGCTTACGTGACAAAGTAAAGCTCTTTCATTGGTCTAATTGAAAACTACTTAAAAATTTGATTGTTGATTTTGTTAGTTTACTTATTATATAAGAGAAAAGAAGGATAAGTATCTGATAATATCAAATTTATATTATTTTTAAAAATCCAACAGCTATAATCATATTAGAACCCTATTTTGATAATTACATGTGTAACTTGACCTAATTCATTCAGAATATTTTGCCATCAAACAAAACTTTATAAAGTAAGAATCCAATCTACCAATATACTTTCAGGAAACAGTAATTTTATTCAATGACAATCATAAATCAAGATACACAAGAAAAGTCACAAAACCCTAATCTAGATGAAAGTGATCAACACCTAGAAGAAGAAGAAACATTCACGTGTGAGATTTGTATCGAACCCGTAAATCTCCCAAATAGCGACTTCAAGAATAGTAATAGACGCATTCACCCTTTTTGCACGGATTGTATGATTAAATACATTCAAGTGAAACTTAAAGACAATGTATCGGACATCAAATGCCCTGCCACCACTTGTGATCATTCTCTCGACCCTTTATCATGCCGCCCTAAATTGACACACCAACTATTTAATAAATAGTGTGATGTGTTATGTGAATCAACAGTGTTAGGGGTTGATAGGGTTTATTGTTCTAACATGGAGTGTTCAAGATTGATTTTAAACGAGTGTGGTGAGGTGCGTGAGGGTAACAATCTTAAAAGATGCGAGTGTCCTTATTACAAGCAACCGTTTTGTTTCAAGTGTAAGGTTTCATGGCATGTTGGTTATTCTTGTGACGAGACAAGAGATATAAACGATATTGCTTTTCGCGTTATTTCCAAGAGTGAAGGGTGGAAGAGGTGTCCCAAGTGTAGTCATTGTATTGAGCGTACTGGTGGTTGTGATACTATTATATGCAGGTATTCATCTTCTCTTTCCTCTTACACACATTAACTTCTAATCAGTTTAGTAATAGTATATAATGGTTGATTTGACTCTTCTGTGTTGGTTGTGGTTGGCCCAAAACAGGGTGAAAATAATCAATGACCTAACTACGTACCAATGAATGGTTACCGGATATCACTTGAAATCGTGTTATCACTTTTCAAAGTAAGCTATTCGACCCTATTGCCTGGGTATCACAAATATCTTCTTGGGATAAGACCAAATGTTTGTTATTGAATTAGGCACAAATCAATAACCATTTTTGCTTTCAAGTGTTTTTGTTCTCTCTTATGTATCTCTCATGCTTGATTGATTTCCTATATATAGGAAAGTACTCACAGCTAGTCAAATGGAATTATGAGGATTAATCGGCCCATTAATAACATCATAATTATCTCCATTATAGCAAAATAGTGGTTACATGACCAGTTAAACGTGGTCATAAGTGCAGTTTTAACTGCCACTTGAATATGTCAAAGTGGTTACATACTTATACCAGCAGTACTAACTCAGCAGTACTAACTTTGCACCAGCAGTACTAACTCAGCACTAGCAGTACTAACTCAGCAGTACTAATAAAGTACTAGCAGTATTAACTCTGCTCCAGCAGTACTAACTTAATACTAGCAGTAGTAACTCAGTGAATGATTAAACCTTCTGATGAGTTACTCCTAACCACTATTTGAGTCAGGGTAGTCAGGAACCTGTTGGGTCTATACTCTGTACCTCCTGACCCATTACGAGGTGTGAACTGATCCCTCAAGTGCACTAAATTTTTCAACAATCCTCCCCAAATTTAGTTCACTTCCTTTGCATGAAAATAAAACATTAAACAAAACAAGTGCATAAACGAAAATATCTTGAGGATTGAATTTCCATCTTAGTACATTACACGTTCAAATATTCGAGAATCAGGGTGTTCTAAAATTGAACCCTTCAACCCATTTGAATACCTGAAGATAAAATACACACAAGTTTTCAAACACTTAAACGCTTTTGACACTTTACAAGCCATGTGTCCATATCCAATTTGATGCGTGGTTTTGCAACCTTACAACAGGTTTTACCTCTCGAGGGATCTCAAGAGGCTTACAACCCCACCAGGCAGTGTACCTGACCGATGTAGTATAGTGTAGTGGTAAGTACGGGGGATTGATCGTTCTCCACAGGGAATAGTGTTCGTTAGGTATGAAAAACTATTCTAATAGGTCTAAGGGTGAGGGAAGATTCTTTTTTGTATTTTTTATATTTTTTATGAAAGCAAGTAAAATCTCGGGTTTGAAAGAGTGGGCGGAATTAGTTGCTAGTCAACTAACCCAAGTTACTACGAATGCAAATAAAATAAAATAACAGAAAATGAAAAGGTGGTAAAACTTATGTGGAGAGAAATGTGTTTACTTAGATTTCCTTACTCCCTAACTATCTTTTACCGGTTGATTAGTGTGTATTAATCGCGTGGATGATGGGTGTATTCCTTAATACCAATTGTGGGGTGGCGTACGTACTTCCCCAACTCTACAAGCTCCTACTTCACTCCTATGTCGAGCCGGCTAGGAAGCTCCTAACATGGGATCACTAGAATTCGCTTGTGCATTAAATACAACCATAAAAACCTTAGTACGCATTGGTTCATGTTTCTTAAGACGTTCAAGCAAGTTACCGAATAGGAAGTTAGCCAGTTTTCTTAAGCCTAACATAGATGAACAATCATCCAATACAACTAATAACACACTAATAACCAATAATCAATAGCTAGGTTTCATTAGATCTAAGCAAACACAAAAATAAATCTAGCCTAGCATGTTAAACAAAAGACAAGAACAAGATAGAATCAAACAACACATAGACATATTGAATGATTAATTGATAAATTATCTTCAATGTAACATGGAAGATCTCAAGGCAAAAAGCCTTGAGAAAGCTGCTAAAATCGTCTTAGGGTTCTTACACACAAAGTTCCACACTAAGTTCCACACTAATGACAAAAAATTGCAAAACTATATATAGACTTTCAGATCTGACGGCGTCACGTTATGGAGTGTGACGCCGTCACCTCGCCGCTTTTAGGGTTCCCGGATGGCCTTCTTGACGCCGTCCCTCTTTAGCTCTCCAAAATCCGTTATGGCTTATCAAGGCTTGACGCCGTCAGAATTAGGCGTGACGCCGTCCCTCTTTAAATTAAGTCGTGACGACCTTGATCATATTAAAAGGTTACGCCGTCAGAATTCCCATGCAAATTTCTCTGGCTTATCATGAGTAAATTTCACATCCACCACTTTTGCCAAGCCATGACGCCGTCTGGGGATAATCCTGACGCCGTCAAAGGTAACTTCCAGCATAATTTTAAGACTTTGTCGTTTTCTTCACTTTTATGCTCCAAAAACGTCCAAAATGCTTCCTTTTCCAGATTTCTTCTCAAAAGTACCTAAAATGACAAAAGGAACGATTTAGGGCAATATTTGATCAAATAAATACGATTTAGGGCTTAAATGACCCCCTAAAAGCGGTACACTTTTCGCTTCATCAAATACCCTTACACTTGAGATTTGCTTGTCCTCAAGCAAATGCGCTTTTATTCTAATCAAAATACAAGTTAGGGGTCATTTAACACTAATATAAAAGTAATTGCAACAATTAATCGTTCCACTTTAATCATAATAAGCACGGAGATTACATACTAGCACCTCACAAGTAGTGTTTAGATACTCACATCTCTCAAGTGTCATCAAAATAAATCTCATAAATGAAAACGGGTAATATCTCTCACTACCTGTCATAGCAAATAGATTACCATAGGCTTGGGAAAGGATCAAAAACCTCCTCCACTAGGCGTAAGCACCTAAGATAAACTATCAAAGAGGGCTTTTACATGGGTCATAACGTTAGGTGTAGGGATATGATAAACACGGTTTTGTTGGATAAGGGATATTTTACTGGTGGCGAGTTAAAGATCTTGATTAATTACATGTACTATACAATGTTGCTAAGCCAAGACTCGACTCAATCTTAAGCTAAAAACAAAATAACAAAAACATAAGATAAACATAAAATGAAACGGGATGGTAGTCCGTATGTTTTTCTATTTTTCTTTTTCTCATTTTTTTGTATTTTTCTTGATTTTTCGAATTTTTTTTTTTTTTTTTTTTTTTTTTTTTTTTCATACACTCTTGCCCTACCATCCAAAATAATACATCATAGGGGCGTTGCATTCCCCTTACACTTGAACTTTTACATAACTTTACAATTACTATTCTATCGACTCGAATTAAGATAATCGAAAAACTTGGAGTACTTTTAAAATATTTAGCACATATGGGGGTAATAAATGATGTTCTTCCCCATTACTCCATTACACTAGTACTTTATCCATGAGTCTCAATCATCCCAAAACAATATTTACAAGGATATGACTCGACTTAGCAACCATGTAATCAATTAGATAATTAACTTGGGTTTAAATAAATGTTGTCACAATAATTCACTAAAAATGAGTGCATACAAGGTGGGCTAAGGCGATTTGGGTGTACATTTAAGTGGGGTGTAACAAATTCTTCCTTTAAGTAAAATGCTTAAAGGTCGAAACGAAAAGATAGGCTCTGAGGGGTGTACTAGGGGTATCGTGTACCAAAAATGAGTACAACGCAAAGGGTGTGGGAGAATTACTTGACCAATGTAGCCAAAGTAATTATAACAAAAAACACAGGTGTAAAACAATGGGTTAATCCTAATGCCTCTTATCATGTAGTAAATCTAACTACACGAATGTAGTCTCACTTGTGGCCTCGGAATGGTCCTAACGCAAGTTCTAGAATCTAAGTGCTACCGGTACACACATCATAGCATAAATGCTTTTCCTACCAATTCTAGGGGCGAACCTCACATATTTGGGGGTGGAAAATTTTTTTAGTGGTACGGTTTTTGTGCTACTCATATAACTCCTATCCGTGAGACGCTCATTAAGATCAAAGTTTCACTCCTAAATGTTGTAAAAAATTTTAAATTTGGCACTAAAATTACCCTAACAGGTATTTATCTCAGTTTTATTACACATCTACTATTAAACAAACAAAAATCAAGTGCAAAAGCATTCTCTAATCGTATCGTACTTTTACCCCCCCTTACACTTAAGATGAACATTGTCCCCAATGTTCAAATAACAAGATGTAAAAGCATAAAGTAAAAGAATGAAATCAAATACTCCCCTGATTCGTTCGGTGGATAAAGAAATAACATGGTTAGATCTTCTTCCAAAGTAATGTTGAAGCTCCATGACTAATGCATCGCTATAAGCTTGATCCAACAAACATTTCCTTGTCCAAAATAACCTGTTAAACCTGAGAAAACAAACACGAAAACCTGCATAACATCGGCGGGATAAACTCTATATATAAGGATATAATGCTTGTCGAATGATAATTTTGTAGACTCCTGGAGATTATAAGTTATAGATTTAATAAAAACTTTTATGAAAACAAAACTTTCAAAAATTTTCAGAAAATTAAACCTGACGCCGTCAGGTTGTAAATCCTGACGCCGTCAGAAATGATCTGACAGAATTCTCATGTTAAGTTTCCGGAAAATTTTTGGAAAAACCTATACCTTACTTCCTGGAAATCCTGCAAAACATCATTATGACTCGATACAAGCATTTGACTCAAACAAATACTAATATGTATGTTAATTTATTATTATTAGGATTCGTGTTCATTTGTGTTCTAATAAACCGATTTAGATTTCCCTTACACTTAACTTTTGCAAAATACCTTTATATGTAGTTAAGACGAAGTTAAAAACAAAATAAAGCATTTTCACAATTTAGTTTTGAACATGAATCAATAATAATAAAAATTAAACACACATACGGAAACAAATAAAATCAAACAAACAAATAAATAAACACACAAAGCAAATAAAGCTTGGGTTGCCTCCCAAGAAGCGCTTTTCTTTATTAACGAGTCTTGTAGCTAGACTCAGAGTCCTTCTATCTAGTGTCGCTTATGCTCACGTATCCGAGTGTGAGCCATCTAATTGTTGCCTCATCTTTCTTGTATTCATCATTCAACTCCAAACATCCATGATAGTATCTCTTGTTTTTCTCATGTGGATATTTGAGCACCTTCCTCTTATCATTCTCACTTAACAAATCAAGAGGCACAAGTCTATTGCAAGATTCAATGGAGTAGTTCTTAAACCTAGGATGTGATCGGGGCATTTGGTAAACAAAATCTTCATCCCCATCCGAGAATGTAATTAACCCGTCCACAAGTTTTTCATCAAGGTTGGTCAATCTTTTGAAGGGTTCTCCAAAAATGACCTGGGTTAATTTGTTATCAATGAATTCTCCTAAGTTCTCCATAACCATAAAATCCACCAAATACACAAAACTTCCAACGAATACGTGTAGTGGCTTAATCCTAGCAACAATGTTGTCTCCTTGATATTCTAGCTCATCTACCATGATTTTATTATAATTAGCGCGAGAGATGATGTTCATAGGCAAGGATGAGTTAAGATAAGCATAAAAATCATGATAACCAATCTTACACGGAAATTGCATGTTAAAGAGGCTATCCTTTTCGATCTTAGTCCTAGGGTCAACATACTTAAAGGGATCAATTTCCTCTTTTCCCCATTCCTCGTTAACTACTTCTCCATTACCGGCATCCTCATTGGAGTCTGAGTAGTAAAACGGACTAACATAGTCATTCTCATGGTCAGACTCCTCCATCTCAGAATTGTTACCAAAGTGGTGGTCGGGTGAAAGGTTGTTGTTTTCTACGATGGGGGCGGGAACGGGTAGTTGGAAATTTGCTCGGCGAAAAATACGAATAACAGGGATCAAGTGATCACTATTACTCATGAGGCAGGTGGAAGGTGTCACAAACAAAAATACAAAGAAATAAGATAGACTAAAGAAAACCTAGAAAAAGAAAATAAAAATCTCACTAGAAAGGAATCTAGTGAGTAGACCTATAAAATAAAAAATTCAACCTAAACAATAATTATTCCCCGGCAGCGGCGCCAAAAACTTGATGCGTGGTTTTGCAACCTTACAACAGGTTTTACCTCTCGAGGGATCTCAAGAGGCTTACAACCCCACCAGGCAGTGTACCTGACCGATGTAGTATAGTGTAGTGGTAAGTACGGGGGATTGATCGTTCTCCACAGGGAATAGTGTTCGTTAGGTATGAAAAACTATTCTAATAGGTCTAAGGGTGAGGGAAGATTCTTTTTTGTATTTTTTATATTTTTTATGAAAGCAAGTAAAATCTCGGGTTTGAAAGAGTGGGCGGAATTAGTTGCTAGTCAACTAACCTAAGTTACTACGAATGCAAATAAAATAAAATAACAGAAAATGAAAAGGTGGTAAAACTTATGTGGAGAGAAATGTGTTTACTTAGATTTCCTTACTCCCTAACTATCTTTTACCGGTTGATTAGTGTGTATTAATCGCGTGGATGACGGGTGTATTCCTTAATACCAATTGTGGGGTGGCGTACGTACTTCCCCAACTCTACAAGCTCCTACTTCACTCCTATGTCGAGCCGGCTAGGAAGCTCCTAACATGGGATCACTAGAATTCGCTTGTGCATTAAATACAACCATAAAAACCTTAGTACGCATTGGTTCATGTTTCTTAAGACGTTCAAGCAAGTTACCGAATAGGAAGTTAGCCAGTTTTCTTAAGCCTAACATAGATGAACAATCATCCAATACAACTAATAACACACTAATAACCAATAATCAATAGCTAGGTTTCATTAGATCTAAGCAAACACAAAAATAAATCTAGCCTAGCATGTTAAACAAAAGACAAGAACAAGATAGAATCAAACAACACATAGACATATTGAATGATTAATTGATAACTTATCTTCAATGTAACATGGAAGATCTCAAGGCAAAAAGCCTTGAGAAAGCTGCTAAAATCGTCTTAGGGTTCTTACACACAAAGTTCCACACTAAGTTCCACACTAATGACAAAAAATTGCAAAACTATATATAGACTTTCAGATCTGACGGCGTCACGTTATGGAGTGTGACGCCGTCACCTCGCCGCTTTTAGGGTCCCCGGATGGCCTTCTTGACGCCGTCCCTCTTTAGCTCTCCAAAATCCGTTCTGGCTTATCAAGGCTTGATGCCGTCAGAATTAGGCGTGACGCCGTCCCTCTTTAAATTAAGTCGTGACGACCTTGATCATATTAAAGGGTGACGCCGTCATAATTCCCATGCAAATTTCTCTGGCTTATCATGAGTAAATTTCACATCCACCACTTTTGCCAAGCCATGACGCCGTCTGGGGATAATCCTGACGCCGTCAAAGGTAACTTCCAGCATAATTTTAAGACTTTGTCGTTTTCTTCACTTTTATGCTCCAAAAACGTCCAAAATGCTTCCTTTTCCAGATTTCTTCTCTAAAGTACCTAAAATGACAAAAGGAACGATTTAGGGCAATATTTGATCAAATAAATACGATTTAGGGCTTAAATGACCCCCTAAAAGCGGTACACTTTTCGCTTCATCACAATTCATAAATGTTGTAAGAGCCAAAAGTCCTAAGCTCCCTGAAGCGGCAAAACTTCAACATTCACATAGGTGGTTCCTCTTTATTCATGCTCCTGCCAAGCATTTTTTCAAAGAAATTAACCATTAAGAAGTAAATACTTCATCCTCCTTTCCAGCAGGTTCCGAGCACAACCTTGGGATGATTGTAAAACATGTGCTCCAGTCCACTGAATGTTCATCTTTCCACATTGAACTCAGCTCCCAAGTTTCCTCAAGAGGGAGTTGGGTGTCTTCGCATTCAGTGACTAAGTTGGACCTTAAACCCATCCCTTTAGCAGACTTTATAACCAAGTCTCTAGCCAATCCCTTCGTCAAGTGATCAGCTAAGTTTAGTTGAGATCTAACAAACTCTATAAATACCACCCCATTCATGATAAGCTCACGAATCATGCTATGCCTGACACCTAAGTGTCTAGACTTCCCATTGTACATTTGGCTATAAGCCTTTGCCAATGTAGCTGCACTATCACAACGGATAGAAATAGGTGCTATAGGTTTAGGCCACAATGGAATCTCAAGAAGCAAGTTTTTCAACCATTTAGCCTTTTTACCAGTAGCTGCTAAAGCCACAAATTCAGATTCCATTGTTGAACTGGTGATGCAAGTTTGCTTCTTGGATGCCCAAGAAATTGCACCTCCACCAAGTAAGAATACCCAGCCACTGGTAGACGAATTGTCTTCAGTGTTACTGATCCAACTTGCATCAGTGTATCCTTCCAATACTGAAGGATAACCGGTATATGAGAGACTATAATCCATAGTTCTCTTCAAATACTTCAGTACCCTCTAAATTGCTTGCCAGTGCTGAGCACTAGGATTACTAGTATACCTGCTCAGTTTTCCCACTGCAAATGCAATATCAGGTCTTGTACAAGTCATGGCATACATCAGGCAGCCAATCACCCTAGAATACTCAAGTTGAGATACAGCTTTGCCAGTATTAGGCATCAGCTTCTCAGTTGTATCCATAGGTGTACTCACTGGAGTACAATCAGAGTGGTTGAATTTCCTTAGTACCTTCTCAATATAATGAGACTGAGTGATAGAAATTCCCTTACTCTCATGTTTGATCCTTATACCAAGGATAACATCAGCTTCCCCCATGTCTTTCATGGAGAACCTTGATGACAAAAATTCCTTTGTCAAGACAACCTGATTTTGGTCAGTGCCAAAGATCAACATGTCATCAACATATAGACAAATGATGACTCCTTTACCAGATTCATCAAATTTGCTATATACACATTTGTCAGACTGATTAAGTAAATAACCACTAGACAAAACCACTTCATCAAATTTTTGATGCCATTGCTTAGGTGCCTGTTTTAGTCCATAGTGAGACTTAATCAGTTTACACACCTTGTTTTCATTGCCAGGCATGATGAAGCCCTGAGGTTGGTTCATATAAACCTCCTCATCCAATTCACCATTCAAGAAAGCTGTCTTTACATCCATATGATGAATAATCAGATTGTGAATTGATGCCAAAGCAATCAGCAATCTTATGGTATTGATACGTGCCACAGGGGCATAAGTATCAAAATAGTCTATCCCTGACTTTTGTTTAAAGCCCTGAATGACTAGTCTAGCCTTGAAATTTTCAGTAGTTCCATCTACGTTCATTTTCCTTTTGAAAATCCATTTGTAACCCAAAGGTTTGCAACCAGGTGGTAGATCATCCAACACCCAAGTGTTGTTGCCCATAATGGATTCCATCTCATCATTTATTGCTTCTTTCCAGAAAGCAACATCCTGGGACTTCATTGCTCTATCAAATGTTTTGGGATCATCCTCAACATTAAAGCAATAGGAGTGTTGGTCAGAGACCTCATCCCTTGTACCTTCAATTAGATATAATTGAAACTCAGGTCCAAATGAATTTGGAGTCCTGATCCTTTTGCTCTTTCTGAGCTCAGATTCAGGTTGTTGTACCACAACCTCATCAGAGACCTCTGAAACACCAATGTCATTAGTTCCATTTGGAATCCTTTGACTTGGTCTAGGGACTGATGAGAACCTATTCTCATCAAATATTGCATCCCTTGATTCAATTATTGAGTTAATTGAAACAGACTCATTAGGTTCAATAACATAGAACCTATATGCCTTGGAATGCTCAGCATATCCAACAAAGATGCATTCAATGCCTCTTTCACCCGAAGTTTTTTGCTTTGGATCAGGGAGTCTTACAACAGCCCTACAACCCCAAACCCAGAGAAAGTTCAGGTTGGGTTTTCTTTTAGTGCAGAGTTTATAAGGGGTAACCTTGTTCCTTTTATTGGAACCCTATTTAATAAATGGTAAGCTGTTAACATAGCTTCAACCCAGAACCCTTGACTCAGCCCTGAATAGGACAACATGGAATTAACCATCTCCTTTAGTACCCTGTTTTTCCTTTCAGATATACCATTTTGCTGAGGAGTATATGGAGCAGTCGTTTCATGGATTATACCAACAGACTGAAAATACAGAGTATCCATGTACTCACCTCCCCTATCAGTCCTTAATCTTTTGATCAGGGACCCAAGTTGTAATTCAACTTCAGTTTTAAATACTTTGAATTTATCTAATGCTTCATCCTTAGTATGTAACAGATAAACGTAACAAAACCTAGAAGCATCATCAATAAATGTCACAAAGTACTTTTTATTTCCCAAAGAGGGAGTGGCATGCAAATCACACAGGTCACTGTGTATTAGCTCCAAGAGCTCAGTCTCACGTTTTACACCCTGAAAAGGTTTCTTAGTTATTTTGGTCAACATGCAAGTCTTACACTTTTCAGTGTCCATGTCAAATGTTGGGATTAACCCATCCTTAGACATATCTTGCATCCTTTTATAGTGTACATGGCCAAGTCTAGCATGCCAGAGGGTAGAGTCGTTCAGTTTAGAGGTTGACATAAAGGCATGATTAACAAAATCAGTGACAATATTAAGCCTGAACATTTGATTACACAAATAGCCAAAACCAATAAACAAACCATGTTTAGATAATACAAATTTATCAGATTCAATAACTTGTTTATATCCATGATTATTCAAAACACTACTTGAAACCAAGTTCTTCCTTATATCAGGAACATGAATAACATTAAACAAAGTTACAATCTTTCCAGAACTAAAACTAAGATCTACACAACCACGACCATGCACCAGGGCTGTTGACTCATTTCCTATGTGAAGAATAGAACCATCATTTAGTGACTCGTAAGTCTTGAACCAGCGTCTATCTTTGCACACATGAACAGTTGCTCCAGAGTCAACCCACCACGCAACATCATCATCCTGCACATAGTTAGATTCAGATACATATGTAACATAATAAATCTGAAAGGATTTATTAAACATATTCTGACCTTTAAGTGAGTTGGCAGAACCACCACTCCCTGAACCACTAGTGCCTGAACCATTGGCTTTACCACCAACCTTAACACCTTTGCAATCCCTTTTAATGTGACCAGTTTTGCCACATTTCCAACAAGTAGGTGTTGCCTTCTTGTTAGGGTCAGCCCTTGTGTTATCATGATGTTTACGTTTGCCCTTGTTGTCATTGTACCTGGTGGAATTGATATGTTCCACCATATTGACAATAGATGCACCAGTAGCATTGCTACTCTTTGGCTTGTCACTGTCCTGCGCCCTGAGGGATTCCTCAATACCCAGATGACTGCCCAACTGAACAAGAGTCAGTTATTCCTTCTTATGTTTCAAGGTATGCTTGAAATCTTTCCAAGAAGGAGTTAGTTTGTCAATGATACAAGAGACTGAAATAGCCTCATCCATGTTCATTTTATGTTGTGTAAACCTTCCAAGTATACCAAGAAGTTCATTGTATTGTTCCATAACTGGTCTTGAATCATTCATTTTGTAATTTGTGAAATTACTTACAAAAAACTTCTTACTTGATGCATCCTCAGCCGTATATTTGGCATCCAAGGAATCCCATAGTTCTTTGGAAGATTCAACATTCTGATAAATATCAAAGAGAAAATTAGACATACCATTGAGGATTAAACCTCTGCAAATGTAATCATCATTCTCCCATTTGCTCCTCTTCCTCATCTGTTCCACAGTATCATCATCACCATCATCAGGAATAGGAGTGCTCAGAACATACACCACACTCATGCTAGAAAGCAAGAAGTGCATCTTCTTCTGCCATCTTCTGAAGTCCACCCCTTCAAACTTATCAAGCTTGGCTAAGTTTGAAGCCATGTGTTTCATAGCAGCAACAGCCATTGATTATCACAAAATAGTTTACTTTGATTATTGGTTGTGGTTGGCCCAAAACAGGGTGAAGATAATCAATGACCTAACTACGTACCAATGAATGGTTACCGGATATCACTTGGAATCGTGTTATCACTTTCCAAAGTAAACTATTCGACCCTATTGCCTGGGTATCACGAATATCTACTTGGGATAAGACCAAATGTTTGTTATTGAATTAGGCACACATCAATAACCCTTTTTTGCTTTCAAGTGTTTTTGTTCTCTATTATGTATCTCTCATGCTTGATTGATTTCCTATATATAGGAAAGTACTCACAGCTAGTCAAATGGAATTATGAGGATTAATCGGCCCATTAATCGCCTCATAATTATCTCCATTATAGCAAAATAGTGGTTACATGACCAATTAAACATGGTCATAAGTGCAGTTTTAACTGCCACTTGAATAGGTCAAAGTAGTTACATACTTATACCAGCAGCACTAACTTAGCACCAACAGTACTAACTCAGCACCCGTAGTACTAACTCAGCAGTACTAACAAAGTACTAGCAGTATTAACTCTGCTCCAGCAGTACTAACTTAGTACTAGCAGTAGTAACTCAGTGAAGGATTAAACCTTCTGATGAGTTACTCCTAACCACTATTTGAGTCAGGGTAGTCAGGGACCTGATGGGTGTACACTCCGTACCTCCTAACCCATTACCAGGTGTGAACTGATCCCTCAAGTGCACTAAATTTTCCAACATTCTGTTAGTCGTATATTTGTTGTTACTATTATGAGCCTTATTAGAGCAGCCGGTGTGGGCATATCGTAGCTCGCCGTGGTACACGTACAAAGTTCACCGTAGCTTGCCGTGGTACCGGCCTCCCTCGCCGTGGAAGGGTTCCTCGTCTGCACGAGGAGGTAAGTTTTATGACAATTCGAACGTTTATTCCCCATTAATTAGCAAACAGTAATATTACCGTTTATTAAAATACAACGTTCGTCCTTTTTTAAAAAAAAAAAAAAAAAAAACCTTCACAAACCACTATATATATCATAACATACACATATAATTTACTCACACAACACTTATCTTCAACCCAAATTTACTCACACAACACTTATCAAATACACAACTTATCAAAAAAATAATGTCGCATAATCCAAATGAAAATATGTATTTCACGAACCTCCTCGCCTCGAATCCATACGCGGGTTCGTCAAACCCGTCTACCCCTTCATCACAAAATTCAAACTCCCCATCGGCACAAATGCCTCCGTATGGGACGCAATTGCCTCCCGAGGCGATTTACCAAAACCAACAATTTGCGTTTCAAGGATTCGCAAATTACCCCCAACGTCAACCTTCCCAATCTCAACCACAGTTCTATAACTCATCGCAACCTTCATCATTTCCTATACCACAATCAGAACCTATATTCAAAGTACCTAAACCCGTTGATCCGTCCAAATCACGCGGGAAAAAAACAATGGCAAAAAAATCCAAAAAAGTCGTGAATTTGGACGATGACGATGATGATGACCTTGAGGCGGTGGCTCAAGTTTTGAAGAGAAACTGTTCCAAGGAAGAAGAGAAGCTGCTTGCGGAACTTTGGATTGAAATTTCGAAAGACAAAGATATCGGAAATGACCGTTCCGATGAATTCTTTTGGAACCAGATTCTGGAGATGTTCAACGATCAATCTGGTCGTGAACCTCGTTCCAAAAGTATGCTCACCGGTAAATGGACACGGCTTAACGGTGATTGCCAAAAATTCAACGCTGTCTACAAACATTTGCAGCGTAGAAGCGGTGAAAACGACGGCGATCATATCGAGAATGCAAAGGAAAATTTCGAACAACGCTTTGGCAGAAGAAAGTTCGTATATGTTCACGTGTGGGATATTTTGAAAAAGTATCCCAAATGGGATGCGGAGGATCCCATTGACGTTACATGTCTCGAGGATATTTTTGGTCCTGACAGACGTCCTCGTCCCGACGGCGCCTACAAAGCGCGGGCTGCAAAGAAACAGAAGTCGACTTCAACGTCGAGCGCGGCGAGCTCGGGTGGGAGTCAAATGAGTTCTTTTTCGGGCAGCTTGTCCGAAAAATATTCCGAAAAAGCGGACATTCAAATATCCGCGTACGAGATGAGGAGGGAGAAGGATCGGAAGACGTTAGAGATGGAGGAGATGAAGTTTCTGATGATAGATCCCGACCAAACCACACCGGCCAAAGCCACTATCATTCGCCGGAGACAAAAAAAAATCATGAAAAAATATCAAGTCAACGACGAGGAAGACGATGATTAAGTTTATGTTTAGTATGTGTTATTAGTATTTGTTGTATCGTTATTTTAATTCCCGTATCGTTTTTTTTTTTTTTTTTTTTTTTTTTTTTTTTTTTTTTTTTTTTTTTTTTCGTATCGTAAGTTTGTGTTTAGTATGTGTTTAAATTTGTTGTAATGTATTTTTATTTTTATGAAACGAATTTAGTTTATTTGGGTATTTGAATAAAAGAAATAAAAATAGATAGTGGTGGGGCCTAAATGAGGAGTTTGTGGTATGTTATAGGAAGGGGGTTGTAAGTTGTGGTATGTCATGGTGACGTGACACCCCGTGAGGCCCGAATAACGAGTTTTTGCTCTTCATGACACCTTGTGGTCTTAGCATATTGTAGTCTAAGCCCACTTTGCATTGTTTCTAGTTCATTCTTTGTAACTGTATATTGATGTATTGATGATTAATAAGATGGGATTAATTACCGATCTAATATCTTCAAGTTTTTTACTAATAGAAATTGTTCTTTCCCAAAATCAGAACTTGAATTATATTTTATCAATAAAAAGAGGGGAGATTATGGAGTATTATATTATATTTTTAACAGCAGAAGAGGAAAATAAATAAAACCATCTAAAAGAAACTCGGGGAACAGATTAAGTATGAGAATTAGAGAGTGCGTCACAAGTGATATCGAACCACTCTAACCAATATATAGAAATTCTACTTTGGCTACTTGAATCTAAGCAAAAGAAATTAAATTGATGTCATTAAAGATGAGAATATTTGATGGTGTTGCTCAATCAGCTCTATGGTTTATTTGGCACTTTAGAGCATTCTCAATAGTTAACGCACCAAGTGCGTTAAATCTTAATTTTCACTGCGTTAAGGTGTGTTAACCATTGGAAGTGTGTGCGTTAAGGGTGCATTAACGCACCTGCGTTAACCCCTTAACACAACGTTAAGGTGAGTTATAAAAAAAAAATATATATAAAATAAAAAATAAAAATAAAAAAATCATATCTACCCCCTCTAGAGTACTATGTATCCATTGTGTTTAAATTTTTTTTACAAAACACCTCTTGGTTCTTAAGCGGGATAATCAAATTCAAATTCAAAATTCAAAATTCAACTACAAGCGGGATAATTTAATTTCAAATTCAAATTTCAGGGTGCCTATATATACAACACCACCAGAGTATTATTATCACACACACAAGTCATACACAACTCACACACAGATTCTCAACAATGTCTCGCAAAGATTTCTCCCAACAATTCCCAACTCACCGTGACTTCTCCCAACAATTTCCAGAACAACACGACTTTACCCAACAATTTCCAAGTGAACCGGTGAACACTCCACCGGAAGATATCTTTCCGATGGTCACACCGGAAAATGTACCGGCCAACAATCCACTAGCTGTGGAAGAACAACCAAATCCACCGGTTGTGGAACAACCGCCAAATCCGTTTGGACTGGGTGAGGATGAACTCCGACTTCTGGAACAAGATGAGGAAGTGAGGAGAGAAATAGAACAACGCGGACTAGAAGAGGAAACTGCTCGTACGGAGCAGGAGAGAAATTGGTTTGATATTATGGAAGGAAAGTATTATGATGGGGAGTTTAGGTCCTCTTCGAGTGAGGACGGTTGGGTTTCAGATGATTTCTTTTCTTAAATTTTAGTTTTAGTTTCTATTAATCGTACTATGTATTGTGTTTTAAGTTTAATGTTTAATGTAATTTGTGTTTTAACTTTAATGATTAATGTAATTCGTGTTAGTAGTTAAATGAAGTATTAATTATAGTTTAGGGGTTGATTTTGAAAATAGTTGAGTTAAAGGTGAGTTATGATTGCGGGTGTTTCTTTTTGAGTTAAATGTGAAAAGATTAAAGCTAACGTGACAGTGTGTTAAACTTTAACCCTAAGTGACCATTGGAAGTGCTCTTAGAACAAAAGAAATGAAATAATCTTTTTTAGCTAAAGATATTTAGAGCATGTTTGGCATACAAAATTATGTTTATTTAAAACTACTTAAAATATAATATTTGTTTGACACGCGTAACTTACCAAAGATTTTAGAAGAAGAATTTTTCTTAATTTTTTAAAATCAAATGCTACTCCATGTAGTTTATAAATATAATTTCTATTTTTTAGCTCCTGCTTCATCTCTATATATAGCTGGTTTCAGCAATAATTACTTTCGTCAACCATCCCCTTTGTGCAAATTGCGTTGTTAACTGGAATTCATTACGCCTTTTCAGGTGTGGATACAAAAAAGCACATGTGCCACCATAGTCATCTTGGAGAATTTCTTATTTCTTCTGTGTTTTGTATTATTGTAATTCTCATAATGGTTTTGCTAATTGTAGTCTCTACCGCTATTGTCAACAAACTAAAATGGTCGTAACAATCTAGTTGGTAGTTATAAATGAACTATTGATGGAAGAAGGCGGTGTATTGAACAACTATTTAGATCTAGTACTATAGGATGAGAACCGTGTAATCAATATTTCGAATCATGGTTGTCAGGATCCCGATCCTGATCTTAGGATCTTACGATTTTACGATACTGCAAAGCAAAAACGATCCAAATCTTACGTAGGATCTTTGAAAGCTTAAGATCTTATAAGATCCCGATCCTGAAATCTAATCCGATCCGATCTTACCTTTCTTGAACTAGCAAACTAAAAAATTACAAATTTATGAATTGTGCTTTGTAAAATTGAAAAAACAACATAGTAATCTTCTTATACATTTCATAACCTAGGACAACATTTCTATGAAATATTTATATAATTTTGTGTTTATGTATATACTAATTTATAAATTTGTATAATATTACAAAGGATACTTAAAAAATGACATTATGGCAGGATTTTAAGATCCTGATCCGATTTTACGATCTCGATATTGCAAAGACAAATCGATCCAAAGTAAGATCCCGATCTTAAAAACCTTGTTTCGAACTATGAAATTCTATTTATCAGCTTAAAAACATGTAAGATAAATGATATGTTAGAAATAGGTTCAATGTTTATGTTTCCCATATAGACGAACAACGGGGTTTATTGAAAAATGTTCAAATCCTATTTGATCTATATTTAATGGTGAAAACAAGTAAAAGCAACTTTATTAGTTGTAACATCCATTAGGCTATATGTAATGGTAAATGGTGTACATGGGGCAAAATTTGACACGTGTCAGCCCAGTCAGCAAAAGGGCTTGAATTGTTTAGGTGTGTAATGATGGGTGGGGCAAATTTTGACACGTGACATTTATTATTATTATTATTATTATTATTATTATTATTTTCTAAAATAGCTTTATCAACTACACACAAACTCAAACTCTGTACGCAAACAAAAAAAAACCCCCTCAAACCATGTGGCAGCCCATTTACTCCTTTATTGAACCAAAAAAAAAAAAAAAAAAAAAAAAAAAAAAAAAAAAAAAAAAAGACAATATAGCATCATCTTCTCCATCGTTCTGCACACACACTACACACACGCACAAATTCAAACCAAACCAACACACCAATACCAAGTTTTAACTGCTATTTTTTTTGGAAATAAAGCTTGGGCACCGGCGCATCAACGGCTAGAATTCTTGGAGGAAGAGAGGGGCGGGGCGTGAATAGATTAGCGCCTAGTGGGTTTTTTTTCATTTTTGGCGCCCTTGTGTAATGGTAAAGGGCGTGAATTGGGCAAAAATGGGGTGCTTAGCGCCCCATTACACATAGCCTTAGAAAGTTGTTGCTTTTCTGTCTAGGTGTTGGACTTGGCAAGTTGAACAATGTTTGACTCGTGCAAGTCCACTGGCTCGGCTACTCTTCACAATGAAGCTCAAAGCCAGAACCTCAGATCTTTTGATTTTTGCTCAAATATAAGATACACATGATATATAATACAATGGTGTGTGAGAACTCTTTATGTGACCTCATACGTTCCTATATAGAGAGCAATATAATATAGCTAACATGTACATGCACATATGGAGAGATAGGGATATAATTCACTACAACAAAAAGGAGAACAGACGACGGAGTTTTTGGCGAGGACACCTTTTGTCCTGGCCAAAAGTCGCTATTTTATCCGGTCCATTATGCTCTAATGTTTATTTACTTATAACCTTAATTAAGCTCAATAGCTAATTAAGCCCAATAAGTAAATAACCCATTTACCATTATTAGTTTAAGTCTAATATATATACGTTATATATATATTATTCGGGTATCTCGTGCTATATGTGTGGGACCCTTAAGTCTCATAATAAATGATCAATATAAGTTTGTATGTTTCGTCATGCACATATATTACCAACAAAAACCTGGGATAATTCTTGTAATATCCCAACCCGACAAGGGTCGAATTGTCACAGTATGGTGTCTATCAGAACATATAAATAGACGCAAGCGGAAGACTTCATAAATAAAGTAAAGTCAAGAATATCATGACTTCCAAACTTACAAACTTCCAACAAATCTAAAGTAACATCAAATGAACCGAAATGAAATAACCAAACATTAGTCTAATCACAATTCAAAAACAATGGGGAATCATCAAGGTAGGTCTTCTAGCTCCTACTCTCATCACTCATGCCCAGCATCCCGCTTATTACCTGCCGCATGAAAAAGAAACGCGGCTGAGCTTAAAAAGCCCAGTAAACATATATATATACAAAACAGATAGGTAATAAGCATAAGTGAACAAAGATGAATCATCCGAATTCAAAGGCATAGATATCATAAGTCAAATGAAATGGAAATCAAGATAATACAAATCAGATAATCATAATGAATCAAGAGTCAAATAGGAAAGGCAACGAACGCGTCTAAACGAGACACTCAAATAGACCAAAGAATCACATATATGGGATAGCCACGATCCTGTCTAAACGAGACACTCAAATAGACCACATAATCACATCATCCAACAAATCATAATGTACAAGGAGGGGAGACCTCTCAAGTACCAGAAGTGAGAGGGGTGCACGGCACGCACAAACTAATCACTAAGTCACATCATAATCACACCAATCACACAAAACGTATACCTAGGATGCATCCATACGCCCCCTGCAAAACAAAATGCATATGCAAGTACTAGACTGTACATATATATACATAATGGCCATGAGCTCAAATCATACATAACAAAAGGGGACGCCATGGATCAATTACACCTCCACAGAAAGTGCCATGTCATTGGTGCCTCAATGACATGGCCATGGTACCTCCATGGCTAGTTAGCTCGGGCACTGGACATAACATATCATATCAAAGCATATCAATAATCATATCATATCCAAACAAATCATATCAACAGAACGGAATCATATCAGAGCGAATCATACCAAACGGAATCATAGCAAATGGGTCATATCAACCAGAAACATATCAAGGCAATTGAATCAAAGTCAAGGATCGAGAAGTCATGGGAGAAAATACCCTTACTTAAAAATGGTAGAATATCTGTACCTTATGCAAAGCAAATCAACAAAACAGGAAAGCACTCGGAAATAGGAACTACTCCTTCTTCACAGAACCTATACAAATTAATGATCACGTATTACTTAATGCTTATTTTAATCAGATTACACATTTGGGGTTTCTTTCTATTTTTGGTAACTTTTCATATTTAGTAAGTTTCCCGAATTAGTAACTTTGATACTTTAGGGTTACAAATGACAATTAAGTAAACGTATTGGTTAATAATGACCAATATCGTAGTTTAAGGTTTAAAGTGTCAACTTATCATAGTTTAGGGTTAAATGTGTAAGTTCCAAAGTTTAAGGTTTAAAGTATAATTTATACACCACTTACATCCTTAAACCCCTTTTAAACCCGACAGTTACATATTAACACACATGATCACAGTTTCCTTAACCATCCAATATCACACACACATGTACACGTCTTGACTTTTAAACTCATCGATCCCCACATGTATTTGCCATATTATTATGTAATTATGATCATCAAGATAGCTCACTCCTTAAGTATGTCTACTTAGATTATTTTATTGTAAGGTTTATAAACATAAATAGTAAGTGGCGTCTCATAATAATACTTATAAACTGTTACTACAATGGTCATTTTCAAAAGCATGCGATATGAATTTAACTAATTCAAAACATGATATTTTACTTGTTTATAATGTAAACAGTTTCTAATTAAGGCGTTAAATCTTAGACCAACATGTAGTATATATATTACATATTATAATGATTTTAACTCAAGACAACAATGTTAGAGGTTTCATGCAGATGCTTCATCTTCCTACCTTAGTTCTAACTTTTACTATAAACGATAACACATTTCTTTATTCTGTTTTAATTTCTAAATCAAGTAATTAATCTGATCAAATCGTTAGAACATGCATCTTTATATAATCATGTTTTAAAATAGATTATGCTTATATTATGTATTAAAATGATAGATAAAGATGTACCTCTACGATGAACAAGGAAAACTCGAATAGAAATAAACACCGAACTTGAAATCAAACTCAATCACGAACACAAAGTTCAACGAGATACAACCGAAACACAACCCAGACGTACACGATCAACTATTCGTATAGGTTACGAAACTAACACCGCAGCTATCGTACAAAAAACCTTATTCCCTTAGCCGAACTGAAACCGAACGTCTGAATACCACCACAAACACGAACGAACACTATCAAAGCCAACGTGAACCCATCTAATTGGGTTATGCTACTCTCCAACCCTCGTATAATGAGTGATAGAATTTTAATTCGAATACTGTTTAGGTTTTGTCGTTTTTTTTTTTTTTTTTTTGTGAAAATAGTGATGTATGTGTCGATGTATATAGGAGCGTGGGTTAACCACAATTTGATTAATTCAGAACTGCTTTGGAGAACTAATTGACCGAGTATTATGGTGACTTTTGAATTAGATATACTTCCGTTCATTATTTTTATTTATGTATATATTTCTTCTTAAAGGTGCTTATTTATTATATTGTATTAGTCTTAACGTAAGATTGTCACACTTATTTCAAACATATGATTGTCTTGCTATTATTGAATTATAATTTTTTTTTCGGGTATTATAATTCTTCCCCTCTAAAATAAGAAAATTTCGTCCTCGAAATTGAAGTCGCACAAGTTAGACGGAGACGTACCAAATCACGAAGGAAATGACAATAATTAGCCTCACGCTCGTAGAGGTTCTTCCAAAAGAATTTTCACAAACGGAAGTGTTTGTTTCTAATGACTCGATCCAGACCAACTCGGATAGCCCCAGGCTCTCCAACAGAACACAAATCATAACAAATCTGATCCAACGAATACGAAAGAAATACGTAACAGATAATAGTCGAAATCTCACAAAGAGATACCTAAACATCAGATGAATATGGACCAAATACAGAAGTGATGCTAAATAGTAGGAAACTTCACGAATCCAATCAGGTTCTGAACGAACTAAGGATCTTACTAAAAATCAGAGAAGCATAAATCGAATTATCAAACATACCAAGAGTTTCCTAAAGAGGTGGGTAACCTATTTGTACTAACGATCAACTAGGCACATATCGGAGTACCGAAACGTATCAGATGACATAATGGGATAGGTAGGATAATCGTACGGATAAGAACGAACCTAAGGGCTAATGTATTGCGAACTAAATCTACCTTAGATGCTAAAACATCTAACACTGCTGTACGGAACACACAACTCCCGGTCTAAAGTTTTAAACTTTCTCTTTCACGATGATAACTAATCCATTAGTCACTGAAATCAACTATGGACCTTCAATAAGTAACTCTCCGACTTAATTCAACCAAAAGGTGTTCTACGTCTCCATTCATATAAAACTCTAAAATAAAATCCTTGTCACTAGCATGACATCTATCTTAGTGAGCAAAACACAACCAGAACTAACACTTGTCAAATTTTCCACTCAACACATCATCCAAGCTCGAATAGTTGTTCTGCTTATCCATCAGTCTGGAGGTGCAAAGCATTACTAATTTTGAGTCTGGTTCCTCAAGCCTTCAGTAGCTCTTCCTAAGAATGTGAAGTAGAAACGCGAATCTCTGACACGATCACTGTAGGTGCGCCATGTAGCTTGAATAATCTTCTGCCGAAAGAAATCTTCGCCAATCTTCCAAGTGAGCCGAACTAGTCAAACGACCCACTACAACTCAATTCGTGTTGTCCTTCCTAAATGTGCGCAAAAATCCCGTTACAACGTCCCTGAAATTTTAATCCTACTTCTACATACGAACATCCCAAACTAAGGAAAACCACTTTTATGCTGATGCTGACTCTTAACTTGTTGACATGCTAACTACTTCGCCACCAAGTAGTCACAATCGTCTTCATACCATTCCATCAAAATTCTGCTTCAAGTCTCTATGCATAATAGTACAACTAAGATGGATAGAGCAATTAGAACTGTGTGCTTCAATCAAACCGCCTCCTTCAAGTCTTTTAACATACGTCATCTTCCACCGTCTTGCTCCTGAGCCTCTTCATGTCTGCTACCAATCACTCCAAAGTCATGCATCAGATAGTTCACATCCTACGGTTCTAGCTGTAATACTAATCAGCTTCCACAACTCAATACACAACCTCATACTATAATCATTCTTCTCTACGAATAAAACTGGAGTACACCACGGATACACACTCAGACGGACAAAACCACTTCTAAAAGCTGGTCCTTCAATTCTTTCCATTCAACTGATGCCATAAGATACAGAGTTTCAGAATTAGGCAAAACGTTGCTCTTATACGGATAGGGTTTCTGAATCAACCAAATTACTGATCTCAGGCACTGCTCAAGATCTACTATGATCCCAATAAGTTCAAGTTATATGATGTAACTATTATCACGTTGGCCAGGCGTCATAATACTTACATCATATACACATGCCTTTATTGCAATCACAGTCTACCTCGAGTCGTGACTAAAAAAAAATTCTCACAACCAGATCAAAAAGAATTCACACTCAGATGGAAATCTTGATAGTTAAACCAAGAACACATTGCGAAATTTCAAACAACTGAATAACTCTCATGGTGAGTTCATCAAACGAAGTATCTTCACAACTGCGAGGGATTAACGTACGAGTTTTTAAAACAAAGGTGATCATAATTGTTTACCAGGTTGGGAACCATGGTACTGAATTTTGAGTTTCTCAAATCGCCAAAGATGACAAATCTAATATGACTGTTGTTAGCATCCCGATGCTCAGTCAACAAATCCATATTCATAATAATATCGAATCAAACTTTTCCAAAGGAATCAGATTAGCAGAACGAAACTTATTTTCAGATATCTTCAAAATGTGCTGGAAAATTTCGATACCCGTGACAGAAAATCCCATGATTTCTCATAGAGATAAAACTAGGTATAGCAAATTCCAATAGTGCAGAGGGGACCTTATTACGCTTAGTAATAGCAAAAAAAACCACAGAATGTGTCGAACACATCGGATTTATTCATATACGAATTCTATGAACGGACGAAAAGGCATCTATACGAATGACAAACAAATCAGAGATCGAAATTCGAAAGAATGCGGTCACATCAGAAAGTGAAACCTGTAAGGCATTACTACAAAATTCTCAAAGTATTCTAAACTTATTTGATCACTGAACTTATGTTGCGTATCTTGCTAAATTTTCTAAATCTCCGGAACGAATGATCTTATAAGGGCTTAGCTTAAAGCAGAGGCACAAATCAGAGTGATGCGGAAAAAGATAGCTAACTAATGCTTTATCATATAATCTACCCAATCCTCACCGGTCATAACTGAAGTTCCTACGGGGAGAAACCTAAAGCAAATCCTTCAAAGGTCATTTCATAAGATCCTATAGTGCAAACCTAAGGGTCCAAATCTTCACAGGCCATAACTTATGTACTACAAGTCGCAGCCTGAGATCTGATACCATAATTATAACACCCCAACCCGACAAGGGTCGAATTGTCATAGTATGCTGTCTATCAGAACATATAAATAGACGTAAGCGGAAGACTTCATAAATAAAGTCAAGTCAAGAATATCATGACTTCTAAACTTACAAACTTCCAACAAATCTAAACGAACATCAAATGAACTGAAATGAAATAACCAAACATAAGTTTAATCACAATTCCAATACAATGGGGAATCTAATCAAGGTCGGTCTTCTAGCTCCTACCCTTATCACTCATGCCCAGCATCCCGCTTATTACTTGCCGCATGGAAAACAAACGCGGCTGAGCTTAAAAAGCCCAGTGAACAGATATATATACAAAACAGATAGGTAATAAGCATAAGTGAACAAAGATGAATCATCCGAATTCAAAGGCATAGATATCATAAGTCAAATGAAATGGAAATCAAGATAATACAAATCAGATAATTATAATGAATCAAGAGTCAAATAGGAAAGGCAACGAACGCGTCTAAACGAGACATTCAAATAGACCAAAGAATCACATATATGGGATAGCCACGAGCCTGTCTAAACGAGACACTCAAATAGACCACATAATCACATCATCCAACAAATCATAATGTACAAGGAGGGGAGACCTCTCAAGTACCAAAAATGAGAGGGGTGCACGGCACGCACAAACTAATCACTAAGTCACATCATAATCACACCAATCACACAAATCACACCAAACGTATACCTAGGATGCATCCATACGCCCCCTGCAAAACAAAATGCATATGCAAGTACTAGACTGTACATATATATACATAATGGCCATGAGCTCAAATCATACATAACAAAAAGGGACGCCATGGATCAATCACACCTCCACAGAAAGTGTCATGCCATTGGTGCCTCAATGACATGGTCATGGTACCTCCATGGCTAGTTAGCTCGGGCACTGAACATAACATATCATATCAAAGCATATCAATAATTATATCATATCCAAACAAATCATATCAACAGAACGGAATCATATCAGAGCGAATCATACCAAACGGAATCATAGCAAACGGGTCATATCAACCGGAAACATATCAAGGCAATTGAATCAAAGTCAAGGATCGAGAAGTCATGGGAGAAAACACCCTTACTGAGAAATGGTAGAATATCTGTACCTTATGCAAAGCAAATCAACAAAACAGGAAAGCACTCGGAAATAGGAACTACTCCTTCTTCACAGAACCTATAAAAATTAATGATAACGTATTACTTAATGCTTATTTTAATCAGATTACACATTTGGGGTTTCTTTCTATTTTTGGTCACTTTTCATATTTAGTAAGTTTCCCGAATTAGTAACTTTGATACTTTAGGGTTACAAATGACAATTAAGTAAACTTATTGGTTAATCATGACCAATATCATAGTTTAAGGTTTAAAGTGTCAACTTATCATAGTTTAGGGTTAAATGTGTAAATTACAAAGTTTAAGGTTTAAATTATATTTTATACACCACTTACATCCTTAAACCCCTTTTAAACCCGATAGTTACATATTAACACACATGATCACAGTTTCCTTAACCATCTAATATCACACACACGTGCACACGTCTTGACTTTTAAACTCATCGATCCCCACATGTATTTGCCATATTATTATGTAATTATGATCATCAAGATAGCTCACTCCTTAAGTATGTTTACTTAGATTATTTTATTGTACGTAGTGAATTACTATGGTTCTATTTTTCATATAAAATGATAACATATGCATTGTAAGGTTCATAAACATAAATACTAAGTAGCGTCTCATAATAATAATTATAAACTGTTACTACAATGGTCATTTTTAAAAGCATGCGATATGAATTTAACTGATACAAAACATGATATTTTACTTGTTTATAACGTAACCAGTTTCTAATTAAGGCATTAAATCTTAGACCAACATGTAGTATATATATTACATATTATAATAATTTTAACTCAAGACAACAATGTTAGAGGTTTCATGCAGATGATTCATCTTCCTACCTTTGTTCTAACTTTTACTATAAATCATAACACATTTCTTTATTCTGTTTTAATTTCTAAAGTCCAAGTAATTAATCTGATCAAATCGTTAGAACATGCATCTTTATATAATCATGTTTTAAAATAGATTATGCTTATATTATGTATTAAAATGATAGATAAAGATGTACCTCTACGATGAACAAGGAAAACTCGAATAGAAATAAACACCTGTAACATGTTCACAATCATAACACACAAGATATATTGAGATCGACCTAGTATTTTAGAGAGAGAGAGAGTGAGATGAGAATTTGGGAACTTTAGAGAGAGAAAATGAATATCTATTTGCTTGAAAATAAGAGAAGTTCCAACCATTCCCATGTATGAAAAGGGGTATTTATACTACAAGCTTAGATGCCCCGTGTGGGCTGTGGAGTGAGCTGACAGAGGGTAAAGACCCGACCCAACTCCACGAATACTATAATAACTAAACTAATACTAATAATCCTACGAGCTACTTAATGCTAATAGATACTCGGGGTGACTGAGTCTTTCACTTGAATATTTATATTCCTAACAATCTCCCCCTAAGGGAGGTCACCCCGGAAATTACACTTTGAATTCTAGCATTCTATTACATAGATTCGAGTTCCTAGCTCGTAGTCTTTGATTCTTCAAAGTCCGCAATCTTTGTACTTCCAGCAGTGAACTTTTGATGACTGTTCTTTTGTCTTGGATGATCTTTGAGGATTCTTTGAGGTCATCATCCAACATATGTCGTCAAGTCATCATGTAGCAGTATTGTTTCCATGTGATGTTGTGATCTTTGGACCGACATACTCACACTTTTCTGGATCATGATTTTCAGCATCAGATTTGCGGAAGCAGTGTTGAAAGTCGTTCAATTATCATGATTTCTTTGATTAATATTGTGAAGTGTGAGCATGGGGTGATGAATCGGCATCTTTTCAGCAATCAGCTGCAACCGCCAGGGATTCCTACAAGCAAACAGTTAGCAACAAATCATCCGGCACTTATAGGTTCGGACATCGAGATCGTAAACAACATAGTGTGAAAACTTTCTCGAATCCTTGCCAAGGACTTTCGTAAATCGGATACCCCCGAGAGGGCTTACCAGATCTACCGAAGTACATCAACGATTAGGTGAGTCGCTGGAGTTCACTCCACGACTGTAGACCGTTTGAAACCGCCGCGACCACTAAGCGTAATCCACAAGGAATTACCAAAGTGACCTGCTTTCAGGGCTGTTTGATGTTGACCCTGACAGGAACTTCCATTCATTCACTGAGAATTACATTTGTAAATTCCCTCATAAATGTTCTGGCAGATTGCTAAGATCTGCATAGGACTCATAAGTTTACAATTGGTGTCGTTAATGTTGAACAACCAGTGTAGAAGTAACATGTGTTCCAATGAGATCTTATGATGTATCTCGCGACTCTAGACTCGATAAGTGCAATTTTGATAGTCGGAGATTAGAGCGGTGTCTCCTGTTTCAATATCAACATAGCTCGTAATGAGCGGTCAATAGATTATGCAGGGTTCCCCGTGAGAATGAAACAAGTCCTTTTAAGAGAACTTGAGTGGTTAGAAGGTTTAGTGTAGTGCGTCACTGGGTCCATGACGTCTTGTCTTCAATACCGGTGTTACCTTAGTAACCACCAGTACCATATGAATTGAACCCATTTTCTGCCCTAAGGTTGAATAATTGGAGGGCTATTTCTTTTCACCCTTTCTCATTACATTTCTTTTTAATTCTTCAACCCCTTCTTTCTCCTTTCTCATATTATTCATTTTGTTTCTTTTCATAATCTTCTTCATATACTTCGAGCTTGATTGAGCTTGGTTAATGTGTAGCTAGCTTATGTAAACACAAACCAACTACGTTGAGAATCTCTGTATGGTATACAAGTGTTTATGCGGAAACTAAACAACAAGTATATGAAGAAGAACTAATATGAAATGATCCTCTATGGATCTTTATTGACTATGAATGTTTGATTACAAAGAGATACTGAAAAACCCCTGTCAAACCCTAATGTTGTATATTCCTTTTATAAGCTAAGGAACCCTAATACAGCATTCTAGAAAAACGAGTAAAGAGATAAAACCAAATCTCTTCCTAAATAAACTATAACAAACATACTAAAAATACGGAAACATCAGCAGCATTGAAACGCTACCAGCAGGAACACAAATAAACTATCGGCAGTAATGATCTTCAGCAGCAACCATAACTCCAATATCGGCAGCAATGAGATCGGCAGCAATGAGACACTAAGTATTTCATTGCATCTGTCATCTTCAGTCCTTCTTGTTTTGTAATAATCAAATCATAGTTCCCAACAATCTTCCCCTATTTGATATTACAAAACTGTCTTCAATGCTTCCCCTTGAACAATGCTTCCCCTTGAACATGCTTCCCCTTGAACATGCTTCCCCTTGAATCATTATTCCTCCCCTAAACTTGTGGTTGACCTAGTGGATCGGTAAACTAGGTTAACCTCAAGTTTCCTGTATAATATAGCTTTAACTACTCAGGCTTGAGGACTGCGACTTAGCAGCAGCAATAATTAGTAACCAGCAGCAACATCCATAACCTGCAAGATTTCAACCTCTATAGCATCCAGCAGCAACTTCAATAGTTCAGCAGGAATTAGAAATCTTCTCCAAAACATGTATACTGGTCACCATGACATTCACTTGAACTTGACTGCTACTAATGACAAAATGTACATCAAATCACCTTAAGTTTCATACTATTCTCATCACATCCAGGTGTGTTAACTCCTGTGAGAGGTGAATCATTGAAAATTAATGGATTTGATGTCTCTTTACCAATAGCCATCACTACTGGAGTAGCCAATGTTTAGGTGTATTAGACCAGGGTACATTGATAACCATCTGATTTATTAGCAAATCAGCAACTATAAACGGATTTGACTTGTCTTTACCTGTAGCCGTTTGCTCAGGACTAGTCAATTCTTTGGTTTCAACTGAACCTTGGTGAATTGAATACCAAATATGGATACCAAATGTCTTTACCACAAACCATACTTTTGTGGACTAGCCAATCCTTTGGATCCCATAAGGGTTACATCCATGGTGAATTGAGAACCATTTTCAACTCTCAGAAATAAATCATGGGTGAGTTGAAATACCCTATAGCTTTGAGCAAGCTATTACAGCTATCAACGGATTTGATAATCACACCAGAGCCGTACCCTCATGGTGAGTCAACTCTTTCTTGTCTGCAAGACATGGTGAGTTGAGCACCATTTATTGTGCAGGTGTAAACACCAACACTGTACCTGCAAGGTGTTGCTCAAAACCAACTTATTAGCACACAAATATACAATAAGAATTTTTTTTATTTTTTTTTTTTTTTTTATTTTTTATTTATTTTTTTTTTAACTAAGAAAAACAAACAAAAACACTCCAAAAGAAAATAAGAAAAGAAAATAGAAAGAAAGAAATGAAAACTATACAACATCAACAAGAACTAATCCTCCCCTTAAGCTAGAATGAAAATAAAAGACAAATGAAAGAAAGAAAAGAAAATAAACAAAAAGAAAGAAAATAAAAATGAATTTTTTTTTTTTTTTTTTTTTTTTTTTTTTTTTTTTTTTTTAATAGTAACGATACCAGCAGAATCCGAACAGCAGGAACCGAGCAGCAGGAATGGTGTTATCAGCAGGAATGATAATTACTTCAGCAGAAATGGGAACACCTTCGGCAGAAACAGCTCCAGCTTATCAGCAGAATAAAATTAATGTTGCAGCAGACATGAGCATCACAGCAGCAAACAAATCATTCGTGTCCCAATCATTAAACTAGTCAGCCCCATTAATTCACACTCGTTGACCAAAATCCACTAGAAACAAACAATGCCACTGTACGAACCAACTCCACACGACAGCTAGATCCAATGACCACTTGCTTAGTATTATACTCAAAGTAGCCATAATATTCAATCACCAATTTATGGCCACGTGATATATTTGAATCAGCCAATTTAGCCACAAACAAAACAAATAAATGATATCACTGACCCATTAATTGCATTAATAGACCAAGAATTTAATTGCTCCCCTATATGCAGCATATGACAAACCACATTAATATCCATAATCAAGGACCCATGTGATAATACTAGTACGAGGTTTATAACATCCTTCACTTCCATCAATCGACAAAACATAAACCAACCATAAGCACATGCGACAGACAGATTTCCATCTCCACATGTGCATTAACTTTTGACATCCACTTGCATATGATAACAATTGGAGAAATAAAGAATACCAACAATCACCAGTATTCTTGACCCATATGTACCACGTAGCAGATGGACAACACACTGACCTCACAATAAACCAAACTTTCAACCAAAACCAATTAATTCATCGGCAGCAACCACTCACATAATAATATGAAGCAATAGATCCAACAGCTGTATTATTTTAGTTAGTGAACACAAAACAAACTAAACAAAAAGGTTAGTTAGCACAAAATATACAACAATAATAAGCCTCCCCTTAGGCTTATGCCTCCCCTCAATCAATGCACCTGACAAGGACTATTGTTCTTGGGTACCCAGAATGAACCTTTCCTTTTATTTGTCCAAGAACAACCTGTTGAGGGCTTAACACCAGTATCCCATCTTGTTTCCCACATATACCTTGGGTCATAATAACCAGGCCAAAAACCATTCTGAAAGTAAGTGCTAGTAGGTATGTAGAATGGTCTAGCAACATTCCTTTTCCAACCAGTAGACTTAGTTTGACCAGCTGGAACTGGCTTACCAGAAGGAACATGTGCTGGTCGTTTTGCATTACCAGAAGGAAATGCATTTGCTCTAGGGACAAATGGGGGAATACTCTCTACATTTTTCCATACTGACCTAGGTTGCTTTTGTTGAACACAATTACTCATTTTACTCTCATAATAATCACAATCTTTAATTAGGTGAGAGTAACTTCTACAAACAAAGCAAGATTTCTTTTTAATCTTTTTGATCTTAACCTGACTTTTCTTATCATCACCTTGCTTATCACACAAAGACTTCTCACAAACAGAACCAGAAACAAAATCGTTCTTAATAGGACTAAGAGAGATGTCTTCTAAAGTAGCTGTCTTTGAATTGGATTCCACACTAGCTACTTTAGGTGAGAAGTCATCAGACTTGGGTGTGGTTGACTTGTCATTTGAATCACAGGAGGCAAAGTCATTGGTCTTTGTCTCAGAAGACTTGTCACTTTTAGAGCAAGAGACAGAGTCTTTACAGTCACAATCAAGATTAGGCAAGTCATTGGACTTTTTGCCATAGGACATGTGTGATTCATTTAAGTCAATGTCAAGGTCAGAGTGCATAGGGACAGGTTTAAACACACCTCTTATAGGAGGAGGGACAGCATGCATTTCACCTTCTTTTACATACTTTACAGGTATTTGAAAGTTTTCCTCCTTAGGGGTAGGAATAAAATTTCTTGACTCAGAAGAGTCATCTGTTTTAGGACATCCTAGACCCCTCTTACACTTTACATATTGAGAACTTGAATTCAATTTATCTACAAGCCTAGTTGATTCTTTATATGAAGCACATCTAATCTCTTCACTTTCCAACTTAGCTTGTAATTCATTTTTCTCTAAAATTACTTTATCATACTGTCTCTCAACATGTTTTAACTCATTAGTGGTGTTTTTTAAATCTCTTTCCAAAACCTTAATTTTCTCTTCATATACTAACTGATTCTTTTGATACCAGATTTTTGTTGTTCTAAAGTTTTAACAGCATTTTTATGAGCTTTGAGCTGTATAAACATATCTTTATATTGAGATTCCATGTCATCATATTCTTTCTTAAATGAAGCATATAAATCATGACAAGCAACAGAACAACTTGGTACCTGAGATGGGAAACTCATGAAAGCGAATTCAAAAGCCACATCTGCCTGTGCTTCAGCAACCGTACTGAATACCTCACCTTTTGTCTCATGTCCAGCAACCATTTCATTAACTTGAGTGGCACATCTTTCCTCATCTTTTCCTTCATCTTGTGACCAGTCTACACTAGAACGAACATGGTATGATGGTTTAGGAAACAAGTTGCAAATCTTCATGGCAATTGTCTCAAAAGAATCATCAGACCCGAACATTTTATGAGAATTAAAGTAAATGGTTTGAAAAGACTTCTTCTTCTTTGACAC
This sequence comes from Artemisia tridentata subsp. tridentata, assembly GCA_021014915.2. Classification (NCBI taxonomy): domain Eukaryota; kingdom Viridiplantae; phylum Streptophyta; class Magnoliopsida; order Asterales; family Asteraceae; genus Artemisia; species Artemisia tridentata. The sequence continues at coordinate 118,490,689 of CP139508.1, read as the reverse complement.
TAACAGCAAAATTGCTCACAGACTAGAATCAATACCCCACTCACCAATATTAAACCACCACTTCGCAGAGATGAAATAATATAATCGAAGCCCCACGTCAACACCAATCAAACCAACAGTAAACCAATTGCTTTTAACCAATATTTGTATGATGCAATTCGGTAGACGACAAACCCACTTCACAACTTAAGCGACAAACAACTTATATTGTACTAGACACCAATCTTCAATTAATTCACAATTGACTAAATTGAATTAGTCCACAATTCGAGTCAACAATAGCAGCAATATAAAACTCACTTTCTCTTAATTTCCTAACCGACAAAACATCAGTCTTCAAAGAAATTCAATGCTAGTCAATTAGATTACCCACAATTGACCAATTTGATGACTATGTGACACAGCGACAACCCGATTAAATAATGAATTCTATCTGTACGAGGTATATTAAAGCAGCCAATAGCCCTTTATCCACGAACAGTAATTCACAAAAATCAATCAATTAATTAACCCTGCAAGATAACGACAGCCAATGGCCCCACACGTTGACTTCTACCTTCCCACGTGATGATCCGATTAAATTTCTTTAGAGTTACTTGACGGAATTAATTTAAAACCACCAAATGAACTGATCGATAAAAAAAATTAAAATCGAATACCTTCAAACTAACCGAATAATTTACCAGATCAGTTCCAAAACTCCTCTTCTTCGACAGAGATCCTCACCAGGCTCTGATACCACTTGTAGGATCGAGTACTTCGAGCTTGATTGAGCTTGGTTAATGTGTAGCTAGCTTATGTAAACACAAACCAACTACGTTGAGAATCTCTGTATGGTATACAAGTGTTTATGCGGAAACTAAACAACAAGTATATGAAGAAGAACTAATATGAAATGATCCTCTATGGATCTTTATTGACTATGAATGTTTGATTACAAAGAGATACTGAAAAAACTCCTGTCAAACCCTAATGTTGTATATTCCTTTTATAAGCTAAGGAACCCTAATACAGCATTCTAGAAAAACTAGTAAAGAGATAAAACCAAATCTCTTCCTAAATAAACTATAACAAACATACTAAAAATACGGAAACATCAGCAGCATTGAAACGCTACCAGCAGGAACACAAATAAACTATCGGCAGTAATGATCTTCAGCAGCAACCATAACTCCAATATCGGCAGCAATGAGATCGGCAGCAATGAGACACTAAGTATTTCATTGCATCTGTCATCTTCAGTCCTTCTTGTTTTGTAATAATCAAATCATAGTTCCCAACATTGTCCTTGGGTAGATCCCTCCGTCTCTGGCGGATCATAGGACGGTTTTTCTAACCTTAGCCACCTTATAACTTCATGACTATCCTATGTTGCCGTTAACCAAATCCTTGAAAAATCTCTCAAAGTGTTTATGATTATGAAACACATTTTGCTAACACTTTGAGAGTTTTGAACTTTTCAAATGCTCCCCCTTAACATGTGCTCAGATGTTTTTATTATAAATTTGCACATGTTGGGTAGAGTTTGCACTTTTTGAATTGATCCACTTTCAGTGAACATGACCGATTCGAGACACGCTTACATCACAAGTTAGACTAGCTTGAAATTATTACCCGGCCTGGTCAAGTCCAAAAAGTTTCTCGAAACGGCACACTCTACTCAGACAAGTCCTCTTCGAGACACGCTTACATCACTGGTTAGACCCGCTTGAAATTATTACCCGGCCAGGACAAGTCCTTTCGATTAATGACAGTTTTTGTTTTGTCAATTCATTTGTGAAGTCTGAGTCGCGCTCACATGAGATGCCATATCCTTTTTGTCACCACAAACCATTTGCTCCCCCTCAATATGTGCATTGATATACAAAAGAGTTTAGCACATATGGGAGAGCTTACATTTGAGTCCAAAACATCACATTTTTATCAGATTGCATATTTAAATCACATTCTCTCCCCCGATCAGAAATTTCAAACCTTTTGAGATTTTGTGATCCCAATTGATTTAAATAAGTTTAGAAAATATGGGAGAAAATGTGGTCAGGTTTAATATGGGTTGATAACGGAACGTACTAATGCTCCCCCTCAATCAATGAGGGAGAATGTTAGTGTCAGGTATGATAAGTTTGAAAGATATTTGAATTAAAAATTCATACACTAACACATAACAACAGGTTTCATGCAGTTCACTGCTTATTATGTACAACGTGGCTTGTTTTGATGATATAAAATTTTTGAAATCACTCTCCCCCTCAATCGATGACCCGTTTTCTATTTAAAGAGCTGTAGTCATTGATTGAGTGATAGATTTTTATGAAAAGTTCAATTCTGATTGATATTCAAAAATCATGGTACCACCAAGTTTAGCACAAATACTTTCCTGAAGAATCATAGATGGAAAAGTATCTGTGTTGTAAAGAAGATGATTGCGTGGTTTTGTAACCTTACAACAGGTTTTACCTCTCGAGGGATCTCAAGAGGCTTACAACCCCACCAGGCAGTGTACCTGACCGATGTAGTATAGTGTAGTGGTAAGTACGGGGGATTGATCGTTCTCCACAGGGAATAGTGTTCGTTAGGTATGAAAGGCTACTCTAATTAGGTCTAAGGGTTGAGGAAGATTCTTTTTTATGTTTTTATAATTTTATGAAAGCAAGTAAAATCTCGGGTTTGAAGGAGTGGGCGGAATTAGTTGCTAGTCAACTAACCCAAAATTACTACGGATGCAAATAAAATAAAATAACAAAAATGAAATGTGGTGAGAAACTTATGTGTAGAGAAATGTGTTTACTTAGATTTCCTTACTCCCTAACTATCTTTTACCGGTTAATTAGTGTGTATTAGTTGCGTGGATGACGGGTGTATTCCTTAATACCATTCGTGGGGTGGCGTACTTACTTCCCCAACTCTACAAGCTCCTACTTCACTCCTATGTCGAGCCGGCTAGGAAGCTCCTAACATGGGATCACTAGAATTCGCTTGTGCATTAAATACAACCATAAAAACCTTTAGTACGCATTTGGTTCATGTTTCTTAAGACGTTCAAGCAAGTTACCGAATAGGAAGTTAGCCAGTTTTCTTAAGCCTAACATAGATAAACAATCATCCAATACAACTAACAACACACTAACAACCAATAATCAATAGCTAGGTTTCATTAGATCTAAGCAAACACAAGATAAATTTAGCCTAACATGTTAAACAAAAGACAAGAATAAGATAGAATCAAACAACACATAGACATATTGAATGATTAATTGATAACTTATCTTTCAATGAAACATGGAAGATCTCAAGGCAAAAAGCCCTGAAAAAGTAGCTAAAATCGTCTTAGGGTTTTATCCCAAAATTCCACACACTAAGCTCTCTCTAATGACAAAAAATTAGAAAACTATATATAGATTTTTGGATCTGACGGCGTCACCTTATGGAGTGTGACGCCGTCACCTCGCCGCTTTTAGGGTTCCCGGATGACCTTCTTGACGCCGTCCCTCTTTAGCTCTTCAAAAATCCATTCTGGCTTATCAAGGCTTGACGCCGTCTAACCATGAACGTGACGCCGTCCCCTTATGATTTAAGCCGTGACGCCCTCGATCAAGTTAAAGCGTGACGCCGTCAGAATTCACATGCTATTTTCACTGGCTTATCATGAGTAAATTTCACGTCCAACTTTTCTTGCCAAAGCATGACGCCGTCCCATGTTAATTGTGACGCCGTCAAAAGTAACTTTTAGCCGATTCTTGAGACTTTGCCGTTTTCTTCACTTTATGCTCCAAAAACGTCCAAAATGCCTCCTTTTCCAGATTTCTCCTCAAAAGTACCTAAAATGACAAAAGGAACGATTTAGGGCAATATTTGATCAAATAAATACGATTTAAGGCTTAAATGACCCCTTAAAAGCGGTACACTTTTCGCCTCATCAAATACCCTTACACTTGAGATTTGCTTGTCCTCAAGCAAATGCGCTTTTATTCTAATCAAAATATAAGTTAGGGGTCATTTAATGCTAATATAAAAGTAATTACAACAAATAATCGTTCCACTTCAATCATAATAAGCACGGAGATTATAAACTAGCACCTCACAAGTAGTGTTTAGATACTCACATCTCTCAAGTGTCATCAAAATAAATCTCATAAATGAAAACGGATAATATCTCTCACTACCTGTCATAGCAAATAGATTACCATAGGCTTGGGAAAGGATCGAAAACCTCCTCCACTAGGCGTAAGCACCTAAGATAAACTATCAAAGAGGGCTTTTAAATGGGTTATAACGTTAGGTGTAGGGAAAAGGAAAACACGGTTTTGTTGGATAAAGGATATTTTACTGGTGGCTAGTTAAAGATCTTGATCAATTACATGTACTATACAATGTTGCTAAGCCAAGACTAGACTCGATCTTAAGCTAGAAACAAAATAACAAAATAACAAAAATATAAAACAAACATAAAATAAAACGGGATGGTAGTCCGTATGTTTTTTCTATTTTTCATTTTCTCATTTTTTTGTATTTTTCTTGATTTTTTAGAATTTTTTTTTTTTTTTTTTTTTTTTTTTTTTTTTTTTTTTTTTTTTTTTTTTGCATACACTATTGCCCTACCATCCAAAATAATACATCATAGGGGCATTGCATTCCCCTTACACTTGAACTTTTACATAACTTTACAATTACTAATCTAATGACTCGAATTAAGATAATCGAAAAACTTGGAGTACTTTTAAAATATTTAGCACATATGGGGGTAATAAATGATGTTCTTCCCCATTACTCCATTATACTAGTACTTTACCCATGAGTCCCAATCATCCCAAAACAATATGTACAAGGATATGACTCGACTTAGCAACCATGTAATCAACTAGATAATTAACTTGGGTTTAAACAAATGTTGTAACAATAATGCACTAAAAATGAGTGCATACAAGGTAGGCTAAGGCGATTTGGGTGTACATTTTAGTGGGGTGTAAACAAATTCTTCCTTTAAGTAAAATGCTTAAAGGTCGAAACGAAAAGATAGGCTCTGAGGGGTGTACTAGGGGTATCGTGTACTAAAAATGAGTACAACGCAAAGGGTGTGGGAGAGTTACTTGACCAATGTAGCCAACGTAATTATAACAAAAACACAGGTGTAAAACAATGGGTTAATCCTAATGCCTCTTATCATGTAGTAAATCTAACTACACGAATGTAGTCTCACTTGTGGCCTTGGAATGGTCCTAACGCAAGTTCTAGAATCTAAGTGCTACCGGTACACACATCATAGCATAAATGCTTTTCCTACCAATTCTAGGGGCGAACCTCACATATTTGGGGGTGGAAAATTTTTTAGTGGTACGGTTTTTGTGCTAGTCATATAACTCCTATCCGTGAGACGCTCATTAAGATCAAAGTTTCACTCCTATATGTTGTAAAAAATTTTAAATTTGGCACTAAAATTACCTTAACAAGTATTTCTCTCAGTTTTATTACACATCTATTATTAAACAAACAAAAATCAAGCGTAATAGCATTCTCTAAAATCGTACTTTTACCCTCCCCTTACACTTAAGATGAACATTGTCCCCAATGTTCAAATAACAAGATGTAAAAGCAAAAAGTAAAAGAATGAAATCAAATACTCCCCTGATTCGCTCGGTGGATAATGAAATTACACGGTTAAATCTTCCTCCAAAGAGAATGTTGAAGCTCCATGACTAATGCATCGCCACAAGCTTGATTCCATAAACATCTCCTTGTCCAAAATAACCTGTTAAACCTGAGAAAACAAACACGAAAACCTGCATAACATCGGCGGGAAAAATCTATATATAAGGATATAATGCTTGTGGAATGATAATTTTGCAGATTCCTGGAGATTATAAGTTGGAGATTTAATAAAAACTTTTTATGAAAACAAAACTTTCAAAAATTTCTGGAAATTAAATCTGACGCCGTCAGGTTATAACCCCTGACGCCGTCAGAAATGACCTGACAAAAATTTTCGTTTTAAGTTTCCGGAAAATTTCTGAAAAAACTTTTACCTTACTTCCTGGAAATCCTGCAAAACATCATTATGACTCGATACAAGCATTTGACTCAAACAAATACTAATATGTATGCTAATTTATTATTATTACGATTCATGTTAATTTGTGTTCTAATAAACCGATTTAGATTTCCCTTACACTTATCTTTTGCAAAATACCTTTATATGTAGTTAAGACGAAGTTAAAAACAACATAAAGCATTTTCACAATTTACTTTTGAACATGAATCAATAATGATAAAAATTAAACACACATACGGAAACAAATAAAAACAAACAAACAAATAAATAAACACACAAAGCAAATAAAACAAATAAAGCTTGGGTTGCCTCCCAAGAAGCGCTTTTCTTTATTAACGAGTCTTGTAGCTAGACTCCAAGTCACGTACATTACGTGACTTCTTCATCGAAAGTTATGTCTTCCTCATTGATCATTTCATTACCTTTCTCTTGATAATGCTTGACTCGTTGAATATTCACAGTGAATTCTCTATCCTCGTCGTCAATTAATACAACGGCTCCGGTTTTAGAGGAGCTCCTTACGGTAAAAGGTCCATACCATCTAGATTTAAGTTTCCCAGGAAATAGCCTTAAGCGAGAATTATATAATAAGACCTTGTCTCCTTCTGAAAACTCCTTGGGTCTCTTAATCCGTTGGTCATGCCATCTTTTCGCCCTCTCTTTGTATGTGATGGAAGATTCATAAGCCTCTAATCTCAATTCATCAAGCTCTTGGAGCTGTAAGAATCTATTTGTTCCCGCAACTGTATAATCCAAATTACAAGCCTTAAGTGCCCAATATGCTTTGTGTTCCAGTTCTACTGGAAGGTGGCATGCCTTGCCATATACCATACGGAACGGGGTTGTCCCGATTGGTGTCTTATAGGCGGTTCGAAATGCCCACAAAGCCTCGTCGAGCTTAAAAGACCAATCTTTTCTGTTTTGATTAACCGTTTTCTCTAAGATTCTCTTTATGGCTCTATTAGTGTTCTCGACTTGACCGTTTGTTTGAGGATGGTAAGCGGTGGAGAATCGGTGAGAGACTCCATATCTTTTCATGACTTTCTCCATTTGTGAATTGCAAAAATGGGTTCCCCTGTCACTAATAAGAGCCTTCGGAATTCCGAACCTAGCGAACAATTTCTTTAAGAAATGAATGACTACCCTAGCGTCGTTAGTCCTAAGGGCTTGTGCTTCCACCCATTTCGAAACATAATCAATGGCCACCAAGATGTATTCATTCCCTCCAGAAGATGGGAATGGTCCCATGAAATCAATTCCCCAGACATCAAAAACCTCACAAACTTGTATATAATTCTGTGGGGCTTCATCCCTCCTAGAGATATTCCCAGCTCTTTGACATGCGTCACAAGTTTGTATCATTCCCTTCACATCACGAAATATTGTAGGCCAATAGAATCCCGCGTCGAAGACCTTTCGTGCAGTAGTGCTTATTCCGTGATGTCCTCCAGACGGACCTGCATGACACTCTTTCATAATTCTGATAGCCTCTCTTTCCGAAACACAACGCCTGATTACCTGATCTGGACATCTTCGAAATAAGAAGGGTTCATCCCAAAAGTAGTACTTTAATTGATTAAAGAACCTCCTTTTTTCATGCCTGCTCATTTGCTCAGGGATGACTCTACTTGCCAGGTAGTTAGCATAATCCGCATACCAAGGTTCAGAATCATTTATTAACATGAGCTGCTCTTCAGGAAATGTTTCCCGAATCTCACTCTTGTCAGATTCAGCGAGGCTGGGGTTTTCGAGACGAGAGAGATGATCAGCCGCAAGATTCTCTGCTCCTTTCTTATCACGAATTTCAACATCGAACTCTTGCAATAGTAGGATCCAACGAAGTAACCGTGGTTTAGCATCCTGTTTAGCGAAAAGATATCGAATAGCTGAATGATCCGTAAAAACAACCGTTTTAGAAAGGACAAGATACTGGCGAAATTTATCAAAAGCGAATACCACGGCTAGTAATTCCTTTTCAGTGGTAGTGTAGTTTTCTTGAGCAGGATTCATGGTTTTGCTAGCGTAGTATATTGGCTGAAAGTGTTTGTTAAGCCTTTGGCCTAATACTGCTCCAACAGCATAATCACTAGCATCGCACATGATTTCAAAGGGTAACTCCCAGTTAGGGGTAACCATAATTGGAGCTTGGGTAAGTTCCTGCTTCAATAGATCGAATGCGTCCTTGCACTCTTGAGAGAAGTCGAACGGGGCATCCTTCATGAGTAACTGAGTCATTGGTTTAGCTACCTTTGAGAAATCCTTAATGAATCTCCTATAGAAGCCAGCATGACCCAAAAAACTACGGATTGCCTTGACAGTTGTTGGATAGGGAAGTTTGGATATAGCTTCAATTTTTGCCCGGTCTACTTCGATTCCACTTCCTGAAATTTTGTGCCCCAGCACAATCCCTTCTTTAACCATAAAGTGGCACTTTTCCCAGTTTAGTACCAAGTTGGTCTCCTCACAACGTTTGAGCATTTTCTCAAGGTTAGCAAGACAGCGATCAAAAGAGTTCCCAAAGACTGAAAAATCATCCATAAAGACCTCCATGCTGTCTTCCATTAACTCATGGAAGATTGCCGTCATGCAGCGCTGGAAAGTGGCGGGGGCGTTACATAGTCCAAAGGGAATTCGCTTGTAGGCGAAGGTGCCATACGGGCATGTAAACGTGGTCTTTTCTTGGTCCTCAGGAGCGATAGGGATTTGGAAATACCCTGAGAACCCATCTAGGAAGCAGTAGTACTCATGCCCTGCTAACCTTTCCAACATTTGGTCGATAAATGGGAGAGGGAAATGATCTTTTCGGGTTGCATCATTCAACTTCCTATAATCGATGCACACACGCCATCCAGTTACTGTTCGTTGAGGTACTAACTCATCCTTATCGTTCTTCACCACCGTCATTCCTCCCTTTTTTGGTACAACCTGTACAGGACTTACCCATGGACTGTCCGAAATCGGGTAAATTAGTCCCGCATCTAGGAGCTTAATGACTTCCTTCTTTACGACTTCCTTTATGTTGGGATTTACTCGCCTTTGAGGTTGCACGCTGGGTTTATAATCCTCCTCCATGAGGATTTTATGCGTACAAAAGGTAGAGTCAATACCCTTGATATCGGCTACACTCCATGCTATAACTCCTTTATATTTTTTTAAAACTCCTAAGAGTTTATCCTTTTGTTCACTTTTCAAAGAAGAGCTTACGATTACCGGAAGTTGATCTTTCCCTTGGAGGAAAGCATATTCAAGGTTGGTTGGGAGTTCCTTGAGTTCTACCGCAGGTGGCTCGATGATGGAAGGTTTAAGTTTGTTCTCGGGCTTACGAAGCTCAAGCTGTTCGATTTCTTGTCTGGGATAGAAGGAGACTGCATTCACATCCATAGCCTTCTCTTCCTCTAAGATGGGTAAGAAAGCTTCATCTCGCAACCAACCAGCTTCCACCTGTTCATCTACACAATTATCAATCTCGTCGGATAGTTCATCGATTTCTTTGATGAAATACAGTTGATTATCTGCTTCGAGAGAAAGATTCATTGTGTCCTTGATGTCGAAGGTTAAGCTATCGGCCCCCACTCGTAAGGTTAGTTTGCCGTCATGAACATCAATAACAGCACGAGAAGTTGCAAGGAAGGGTCTTCCTAGAATGATGGGCACAAGATCATCTTCTTCCATTTCTAGGATGACGAAGTCAACTGGAAATTTAAACTTCCCTACCTTAACCAGCACATTCTCGCATATTCCTAAGGGGTATTTGACTGATCTATCGGCCAGTTGGATGCTCATACGGGTTGGTTTCAGCCCAGAATACCCTAGCTTGAGGAACAGGGAATGCGGCATAAGATTGATGCTTGCTCCTAAGTCGGCTAAAGCATTTTTGACTGAAAGAGATCCAATTGAACAGGGCAAGGTGAAACTACCTGGGTCGTCCACCTTCTTTGGTAGCCCTCGTTGGGTCACCACAGAACATTCTTCTCCTAAGGTTACAAGACCCTCGAGTCCTTTCCTGTTGGTGAGCAGCCTCTTGAAGTATGTACTATATTTGGGCATATGATAACATGCATCAAGAAGGGGTATGGTGACGACCGAATTCTTCAAATATGACAGGAATATTTTATTATCACTTTCGACCTTTTTATTCTTGAGGCGAGATGGGTATGGGACTTTAAGGGGCTGTTTGGCAGGAGTAGGTGGGGATGGAGTTACCGGAGGGGTTTGCTCAGGATTTTCGTTGTTCACATTATCGTTCTCCTCATGAGGGGTGTTGGGTTCCATGGCGTTAGATGGTTGAGCTGGGTAGGGTGGATCCTTAGTAGTTGTTCCAGCACGAGTGGTGATGGCGAGTAAAGGATCTCTTTGCGGCTCGCCAAGGCCGTCGAGAGTGGCGTTGAGTTCTGCGAATTTGGCCTTTACGTTGGTTTGTTGGCTATTGATAAAGTCGTCAAGACCATTTAGTTGCAGATTCTTTTCAAACGTGAAATGCCCGAGATCATCCTCAAAAGTGCTCCTAACCTTATAGTCAGGATATTCTCCTCCTCCCTCTTCTCTCACAAGATTTCCCCAAGGGGTGAAATCATTGTTTTGGTAGAAAGTTAAGAGCGAAGGATCATCGAAGATGTCGTGGCTTGACAAGCACGCTTGTTCGGTGGTGGTATCATCCTCGCATTCCTCCACTTCATGCGGGCCGCCACATTGATCACAGATCAAGTATGGGTTTGATAACCGCTTAGTTGGTTGCGACTTGTCTAGATAAGATACCTGATCATTCAATCTACTCACCCGGCTAGCAAAAGGAGGCTCTTTCATGATCTTGGAAACGCTCATGATCGAATCGGGTTCATCCCAGGTATCGTCTTGATCATTCGCGTATTCCTCAATTCTATTCCATCCTTCCTCAACGCTTAGTTTGGCTATTTTTCCTTTTGATGAATTATTAATGCCCAATTGGTCGTTTTTGGAGACACTGTCATAAAAGATTTGGACAAGAAGCCAGAGTTCAATGCCATGATGAGGGACCTGTCTAATTAGATCCTTGAATCTAACCCAAGATTTGTGAATAGGTTCTGCTGGTCCAACTTGGAAGCGGAGGATTTCGTCTCTCAACTTTGAAGTTCTTCCTATGGGAAAGAATTTCTCATAGAATTTTGAGATAAGCTGTTCCCATGTGAAGATGGATTCGGAAGGAAGTTGGTTATACCAGTCTCCGGCTCTTTCATGAAGGGTGAAGGGAAAGAATCGCAACCGGGAGGTATCTCTAGTGGCTCCGTCCGTATGGAGGGTATCCACTATTTTCAGGAAGTCCTTGATGTGTTGGATTGGATCTTCAGTTTTCAATCCGTGAAACTTGCATACACTTTGGACCAGCCAAATATCAGTTGCACGCAAGACCCCATCCGTGTGTTCATTTGGAAAAACGATAGCATTGGAAAAACCACGAGGGGTGGGAGAAGAGTAGTCCTTGAGACATTTGGGGATTGGGATTTCGAGAACTTCCATATCGTGATTGGGTTGAGGGCTAGGAGGTGTAGAATGATGATTGGATTCTTCCTCGGAGAGGGCATCATCAAAATTGATCGTGGATGGTTCAGCCGCTTGGTGGAGTCGCCTTAATTTATGCATTTCCCTTTCGGGTTCAGCATAGGGTGTGGCAAGAGTCTTTATCGAGCTTCGGCTCCTAGTGATTCTAAGATTAGGGGGGTCATCATCCAAAATTAGGGAATATCCTCCTAAAGTGCGGGCTCTAGGAGGTGGTTGTGGTTGTTGTGGTGGTGGGTTGTTGTGGTTGAGGATATTACCATCTTCCATGATGTCGGATGGTATGGTTACGAACAAAGACACGAAGAAAATAGATAGACTAAAGAAAACCTAGAAAAATAAAATAAAAATCTCACTAGAAAGGAATCTAGTGAGTAGACCTAATAGAAATAAAAATTCAACCTAAACAATAACTATTCCCCGGCAGCGGCGCCAAAAACTTGATTGCGTGGTTTTGTAACCTTACAACAGGTTTTACCTCTCGAGGGATCTCAAGAGGCTTACAACCCCACCAGGCAGTGTACCTGACCGATGTAGTATAGTGTAGTGGTAAGTACGGGGGATTGATCGTTCTCCACAGGGAATAGTGTTCGTTAGGTATGAAAGGCTACTCTAATTAGGTCTAAGGGTTGAGGAAGATTCTTTTTTATGTTTTTATAATTTTATGAAAGCAAGTAAAATCTCGGGTTTGAAGGAGTGGGCGGAATTAGTTGCTAGTCAACTAACCCAAAATTACTACGGATGCAAATAAAATAAAATAACAAAAATGAAATGTGGTGAGAAACTTATGTGTAGAGAAATGTGTTTACTTAGATTTCCTTACTCCCTAACTATCTTTTACCGGTTAATTAGTGTGTATTAGTTGCGTGGATGACGGGTGTATTCCTTAATACCATTCGTGGGGTGGCGTACTTACTTCCCCAACTCTACAAGCTCCTACTTCACTCCTATGTCGAGCCGGCTAGGAAGCTCCTAACATGGGATCACTAGAATTCGCTTGTGCATTAAATACAACCATAAAAACCTTTAGTACGCATTTGGGTTCATGTTTCTTAAGACGTTCAAGCAAGTTACCGAATAGGAAGTTAGCCAGTTTTCTTAAGCCTAACATAGATAAACAATCATCCAATACAACTAACAACACACTAACAACCAATAATCAATAGCTAGGTTTCATTAGATCTAAGCAAACACAAGATAAATTTAGCCTAACATGTTAAACAAAAGACAAGAATAAGATAGAATCAAACAACACATAGACATATTGAATGATTAATTGATAACTTATCTTTCAATGAAACATGGAAGATCTCAAGGCAAAAAGCCCTGAAAAAGTAGCTAAAATCGTCTTAGGGTTTTATCCCAAAATTCCACACACTAAGCTCTCTCTAATGACAAAAAATTAGAAAACTATATATAGATTTTTGGATCTGACGGCGTCACCTTATGGAGTGTGACGCCGTCACCTCGCCGCTTTTAGGGTTCCCGGATGACCTTCTTGACGCCGTCCCTCTTTAGCTCTTCAAAAATCCATTCTGGCTTATCAAGGCTTGACGCCGTCTAACCATGAACGTGACGCCGTCCCCTTATGATTTAAGCCGTGACGCCCTCGATCAAGTTAAAGCGTGACGCCGTCAGAATTCACATGCTATTTTCACTGGCTTATCATGAGTAAATTTCACGTCCAACTTTTCTTGCCAAAGCATGACGCCGTCCCATGTTAATTGTGACGCCGTCAAAAGTAACTTTTAGCCGATTCTTGAGACTTTGCCGTTTTCTTCACTTTATGCTCCAAAAACGTCCAAAATGCCTCCTTTTCCAGATTTCTCCTCAAAAGTACCTAAAATGACAAAAGGAACGATTTAGGGCAATATTTGATCAAATAAATACGATTTAAGGCTTAAATGACCCCTTAAAAGCGGTACACTTTTCGCCTCATCAGAAGACTTCTCTTCTTATACGAGAAATGATGCACTGAAACGTACATCAAATCGAAGAAACATGGATATAAAGTAATCCATGCCCGAGTGAACTTCACCCAGTGGGAGGAACAGCCGTCTTTTTAGCGACGAGCTTTCCCCACAATGAGGAACGGGTCACAGTCTGAAGTAACTACAAGCCGATATGACATGTTTTAACCATTTAATTTTACTTCTGCTCGAGCTTCATTTAAAGACCCGTGTCATTATTGAATGACATTTCTAGGACCGTAAATGTTATCGATAAACAGAAGACATGCCTAGAAGAACTATTTTTGGTATTTTTGTGTTTTTCTGATTTTTGTGGTTTTTATAGGTTTTATAATTTTCTATTTTCTTTTTGGTTTAAAATATATACAAATATATACAAGGATATATAAAGCAAATCCATTACTCCTCATTCTATTCCTGAAGACGCTTGAGGGTTTCTGGCGTCAAACTCTTCATGCTAAGTCGCGGGAGAATAAATTGGAACCGTTCTCTCGAGAGTGCCTTAGTGAAGATATCAGCCAACAGAAACTCAGTCCTCACGAAGTAAAGTTCAACCACCCCTTTCTCAACCTGTTCCCTTATAAAGTGATGCTGGATGTCGATGTGCTTTGATTGGGAGTGTTGGACATTGTTGCAGCAAAGAGCTATAGCACTTTTGTTATCACAATACAGAGGAATCTTGTTGTATGCAAAGCCATAGTCCGATAGTTGAGATCTCATCCATAGGATTTGAGCACAGCACGCAGACATGGCAATGTATTCAGCTCTGTGGAAGATATAGATGTACTCATTTGCCTCTTAGATGACCAGCTTACTAACTTTTCTCCCAGAAACTGAGCACCTCTCGACGTACTTCGACGAGTATCTTGACACCCTGCATGGTCTGCATCTGCATAGGCCGTGAGTGCCATGGCGGTATCCTTAGGATACCAGAGACCCATGTGAATAGTCCTTTGAAGGTATCGAAAGACCCGCTTTACCGCTTCCAGATGCCTTTTGGTGGGCTTAGACTGGTACTAAGCACACATGCATACTGTGAACAAAAGATCTGGCCTACTAGCGGTGAGATACATTAGGGATCCAATCATACTTCGAAACTTGGTTTGATCAACAGGGATCCCAGAGAGGTCTTCATCCAACTTCGATCTCTCAACCATAGAAGTGTCAACAGGATCACTTGAATCAAATCCAAATTTCTTCAATATTTCATTTGCATATTTGGATTGATTAATGAAGATGCCTCCGGGACTTTGAGAGATTTGTAAACCTAAGAAGAACGACATTTGTCCCATCATAGACATTTGGAACTTAGAACTCATCTCTTTAGAAAACCGATCACATTCCATAGGGTCAGAGGAGGAAAAAATAATGTCATCTACGTAGATCTGAACGTGAAGTAGATGTTTGCCCGTTTTCTGAGTGAATAGTGTAGGATCAACAACACCTTTGGAGAATCTGTTTTCCAGAAGAAATTTAGACAAAGTGTCATACCACGCCCTTGGTGCCTGCTTTAAGCCATAGAGGGCCTTCTTCAAGCGATAGACGTGAGTAGGACGATCAGGGTCCACAAATCCTTCAGGTTGACTGACATAGACTTCCTTTTTCAAGTCACCATTTAAGAATGCTGTCTTTACATCCATTTGGTAGACTATAATATTCTGACTGGCAGCATTAGTGAGAAATATTCTTATGGCTTCAATTCGAGCAACAGGTGCGAATAATTCTTCAAAGTCTATGCCCTCTTCTTGACGATATCCCTTTGCAACAAGCCGTGCCTTATTTTTCAGAACGTCGCCATGCTCATCAAGTTTCACTTTGAAGATCCACTTAAGAGCGATAATCATTGCACTATCTGGAGGAGGCACTGATTCCCATACTTCAAGTCGATCAAAATCGTGAATTTCTTCTTGCATTGCAGTAAACCAGCAGTCTTTAGACAAAGCATCTTTGAAATCCTTGGGTTCAACTTTGGATAGTACTGAATTAAAGAAGCACCACAATGCATCGGTGGCAATTTGCTTTCGTGTGGATACCGGACGAGAAGGATTTCCAATGATGTTGTCAATTGGATGATCATTGGTCCATTTTCTGAGATGTTCATGTGGTTGAGGGTAAGGAACTGATGTTGCTGTGTTAGGATCCTATGAAGAAGATGTCTCAGTAGAAGATTCTGAAGCAAATATATTCTCGAATGGAGCATCATCAGCAGGAGCAAAAGGATTCACTTCAAAAGAATGGTCAACTACAGAGCCTTGCTGTACCGAAGGAGATTGAATATTCGATGATGATGGTGAGTGACTGGCAGATGGTGCATCTTGACTGATTGAGACAAATGCTGATGGACCCTCTGAGTTTTGTGGAATTGGAGCATCAGCAACTGGAGGAACAGGTGGAGCTTCAGTGGTAGTATCAACAGTTGGTGGCTCAAAGTATTCATCAAACATTGGATCAAACAAATTCTTCAATTCCTCACTGGTAGGAGGTACATAAGGAACTGCAGGAGTGGGATGCTGTACAAGACCTGAACTAATTGGTCCAGGAGACAAAAGATTAGGACCGGGTCCAGAACTTGTGTGTTTAGGAGTCGTTTGCTCAGTCGGCTCATCGAATGTCACGTGAATGGTTTCCATGATTTGTCGGGTTCGTTTGTTGTAGATTCGGTATCCCTTGCGATCTGGTGCATATCCAACGAACGATCCTATGTCTGCTTTAGCCTTTAGTTTTCCCAGATCCTGACTGTCGTTTATTGGGTAGCATAGAGCACCGAACACTCGTAGAAAGAAAAGATCTGGTTTCTTGCCATGTATCAGCTCATAAGGAGTTTTGTTGTGAAGAGTATGTATCAAGGATCGATTTTGGGTGTAACACGCTGTGGCAATTGCTTCTGCCCAAAGAAACATTGGTGCCTTTTAAAATATCAGCATGGTCCGTGCAGCTTCCACAAGAGTACGATTTCGTCTTTCAACAACGCTGTTCTGCTGAGGAGTACGTGGAACACTTTTCTGGTGAGTTATGCCAATACTTTCACAAAATTGAATAAGTTGTTTGTTAACAAACTCAGTTCCATTGTCCGTACAGATGATTCTGACAGTTTTGTTGAGTCTAACTTGTAGCTGTTTGATAAGTTTTATGATGACCTCTAGATTTTTGTCCTTGGTTCTTAAAAACTTCACCCATGTAAACCGAGAGTAGTCGTCGACCACCACAAGAACATATTTCTTCCCATTTATGCTCTGCACTCTCATTGGACCGCATAGATCCATGTGAAGGGTGTGTAGAACTTCCATGATGGTGTTGACAGTTTTGGGTTTGTGAGTATGCTTCTTGCTTTTGCCCAGTTGACAAGCAGAACAAAGATGATCCTTTTCAAACTTTAATCTGGGCATACCTCGAACAAGATCCTTGCGAGTAAGTTTATTTATGGTGCCGAAGTTTAAGTGATTTAAACGACGGTGCCAAAGCCATGATTTGTTCTTTGAGGCCTTTGACAGCAAGCAAATAGGAGAGGACCGCATCATGTCTTCAATAGAGATGGTGTATAGATTAGTACCACGACTGCCTTTAAGGAGATCAATACCATCCAATTCTTTGACGAAACATGTGTGTTTTCTGAAAGCAACTTCAAGATCGGAATCACAAAATTGACCAACAGAGAACAAATTGTGCCCAAGTCCTTCCACGTAGTATACCCTGGAAATTACACTGTCACCAAACACATAATCTCCATAACCCATAATCGCCCCAAAATGGTCGTTCCCGAATCTAACTGTCCCGATAAACTTTTTCAAGAAATTCTTGAGCCGTGAGCGATCCCCGGTCATATGTTTTGAGCAAATCAAACTTATTGTTCCTAAGGTGGACTTCTACTTTCTTCTCATGAGCACTCTTAGCTGGCGCAGTCCTATCTTTCTTTGTATTGCGACTAGGCTTTGACCCGCTAACTTTAGTGTCACTGTTTACTCCTGTAGAAGCAATGATGGGAACATTAGTTTGTTTCACTACCATTTGTTTTTTCCGATTTTGATGTACTGGGTTCAGATGTTTTCAATGGTACATCAAAGGTAACATGCTTGTTCTTAGTCATTGAGGAAGATGCAATAAACCTATCTCTCTTGTTATCAGTCTTAGTACATGTGCCAATGACGTATTCTAAGAGTTCCTGAGATCGTTTAGTGAGGAAGCAGGCATCTACAACTGCACTATCTAGTGGTTTCTCTATCCTATCCTCTTCTACGTTCTCACGAAGAATGTCAAGACTATCCTTAAGATGAGTGAGATAAACTTGATGAGCTGACCTATTGTTTCTAAGAGAAAGCGGGATAGACACAGCATCAATTGCATATTTTCTACAAGCAGAAACCTTTGGAACAACATTTTCACTAGTGATGATTGGCATTTTCCCTTTCACCTGAGTCTTTAGATTCTCAATCTCATTTAGCAAAGAAGTTATCTTTTCATTGTGATTGTTACGTGTGACTTTAATCGAGTCATATAACTCTTTGTAATGCTGTTTGATTTTTGAATTTTCAGCTTGAAAACACTCATTTTCATATTGTAATTTATTGATGGTGTCTTGATAGTGAAAATTTTGAGAATCTGAAGACGATGATTTATGGGTGCCAATCACATCACTCTTATTTGATTTTAATTGGGCAATTTGGGCCCTCAAATTTTGAATCGTGTTAGTGTGAGCTTGAATTTTTTCATCTCGTTTGCTTAATTCAAAATATGCATAAAATTCAGGAGCATCCAAAGATGTCTTGGCATTTGAGATTTTAACTCTTTCTTCTAAATGTTGATATTTTAATTGCAAGTTAAGATTATCAACCTCTAGTTTTGAAAAATGCCTGACCATGTTATCATGGTCATCGTTTTGGATTTTCTCATGCAATTTTAAATTCTCCCCCTCAACCTCAACAACACGATTCTGGGAAACATTCAATGCAATAGACAACTCATGAAATTGACAAGCAGTTAATGCAGAATCAGTAGCAGTATAAAACACATCCTGTGCAATACATCTAGCAATCAAATTCTCATTGGTGATGAGAATGTTTTCTCTCAATCTCACGACTCTTAAGTTCTACCGCATTTTGGGACACCTCGTTTTCCATATCTTTAAATACCTCTTTCATCTCTTTTACTTCAGTTTTAAGGGATTTTTGCATGCCCTCAAAATGTTCCTTGAGGAGTTTAAAGAATGGAATAACCTCAATTAAGTAGCACTCTTTTGTTAGTTCAAAACCCCTTTCCCCTTCAGTAATTTCCGTTGGCGTAATTCTCTTCTTACATGTTTTATCAAAATCAGTAAATAGTTGACAAAGAACATATATGCTAATTAGAGTTTTACATTATGTGGGAAGAGTTAAAGGAACTAAGTGCCTGGGTGTATTGGGTGGATACACCGTTGCAGCAGCTATCTTTCTAAAGGGTGGAGTTTTGGCTTTAAGTTCTTCGGCCTTTCTCTTTTCTACGTCCAAAGACCAAAATATCTGTTCTGGCATCAAATTAGTTTGAGGTGCAAAAACAGTCAATCGGTTCTCCTCATAGTAATCATGGGGTTTGATTATGACTTGATTGGCTATACATTTGGGATCCTTCATTTTTTCAGCCATTCTTTCTCTACTTATTACTTCTATCTCATTACTCTCTTCTAATGATGACACATCGGGAGGGGCATGACCAGGCTTAAGCATTACATTTGCATCATATAAGGCAGGTTGAGCAACTTTAATACTCTTAAGTAAAGCTGATCTAGGTTCACCTACATCCTTTTCACTATGTTCATTACACAACTTTTTATGCTTTTGAATCATTTGAGCAGTTTGTCTGGTTTGGTCTTGTGTGTACAACTTGTTTTCAATCTTGTTCTTTAACGTTTTAAGTCTGGAAAAATCATTTAAGAGTTTTGTTTCTTTTTCTTTGAAATCATGTTTTAGTGTAATTACACTTTCTTGGATCTCCTGTTTTTGTTTAACAGTTTGATCAAGTTGTTTTTGTAAAGAATATAACTCCTTTTTCAATGTTTCTTAATATAACTCATTTTTCAATGTTTCTTCCCTTAAATGGCGTTCTGTTATGAATGTACGCATTTGACTATCCATTTTCTACTCACGTTCAGTTAGCTCAAATTTTGCACGTTGTTCATATATGGCCACCTGATCTTTATAGATGTTAAGTCTAGTGGTCAAGGTGTCATCAGGGATAAACACGGTGTTCTCATGCAACTCACAAGCATTATCTACAACAGAAGATGCACAACTTGGTACAACAGACACGTCGTTGTGATTCACATATTGTTCATATGGGATAACATTAGTATTTCCCATATTGACAGTATCTGATTCAACAACATCTGTCTGTTGTACTTGGTTGGGAATCTTCTATTCATCTACCATGTTATATGTGTCATAAAGCTTTAGTACCTCAGATATGATAGATGCATTGGAAGGACTAGCTTGTTGTGGTGATGAGACTGCAGAAGACAGATTAGCCATGAAGATGGTTTGAGCAATGGGTTCATCATCAATGTCTGAGTCAAAAGCATCGCAGTCATCAGCTTGGAAGATGTTGGGATCATTCAGTGCCAAGTCTTGAACAGGTTGATCATCCACATCAGCATCAAACGTGTTCCCCTCATTACCAGCAAGAAACAATAACTCTTCTTCGTCCAAAGCTGCTTCATTCTCTTGGGCTTGCATCAACAACATCTTATCTTTGAAGTAGTCAGAGTTTTGTGGACGCTTTGGTTGAGTGCAATTCCTTGCTATGTGTCCTAGTCCACCACAGTTGTAACACTTGGTTTACCTTCCCTGTCCCTGATTAGCATTTCCCACTATGTTCTGTATATTACCCCGAGCAACATTCATTTGATTCACATTCTGCCTTCCCTGAACATTCTGAACCACAACCCTTCTATCTTCTATTGTTGCTTGATTACGTGGATTTGATGAAGTTCGAAGTTGGTTGTTGGTTTGAGGAAGTGTTGCTCTGAACTGTTGGACAAGTAAAGAAACTTGGTTTAAGAGATTATCAATCATCTTGTCAGTATGAGAGTACCCTGAGTCCAGTTGGTTGTTCACAGCAGATGGTGGGTGCAAAGATGATTGGACAAATGATGTCTGATTCTGTGATGAAGAAGGATGGTGATACACTTAATCAAGTGAGGATTGATTGAATGGCTGAACATTTGAGACAAATGCAAGTGGATCATTTGTTGTTGTTGGATTGATTTTTTCCCTCAGTTGACGATCATAGACATCATGCTTTTCATGTTGTTGTAAGTAAGCATACAACTGTTCATAATTGGTCTGTCTTAATCCTTTGTTGAGCTTTATGGCTGTGACAAATCTATCCCACTCGGGTGTCATGTTGTTCACAAACTTAGAATTGAGTTGGATGTTTGGCATTGTCATCCTGATGATTCTCATGTCATTCACAAGCTTGTGAAATCTCACATAATAGTCAGTGATGTTTTCACCAGGATTCATCTTGAAGTGCTCAAACTCATCATACAGCTGAGATTCACGATCTTCTTTGGTCAGTTCCGATCCAGCCAGAAGCATTTTAACATTGTCCCAAACAGCTTTGGCATCAGTGTTGAAGTTAATGAGCTTGTAAATTTCTTTGGGAAGTCCTTGAATCACAATGTTAGAAGCTCTAATGTCTGCATCATAACGCTTCTTCTCCTCCTCATTGAGATCGTTGTAATTACGTGGCCTGTCGATTCCAAAAGTGACAGT
This sequence comes from Artemisia tridentata subsp. tridentata, assembly GCA_021014915.2. Taxonomy (NCBI): domain Eukaryota; kingdom Viridiplantae; phylum Streptophyta; class Magnoliopsida; order Asterales; family Asteraceae; genus Artemisia; species Artemisia tridentata. Next base: position 118,469,399 of record CP139508.1, on the reverse strand, counting down.
TCCATCCTCAGCGGTTGTGACAGCATCTCTAGTGGTGCCCATTTGAAAAGGTCCTTCATCAATGGATTTAAGGATATTAAATCCATTTTCTTTTCCCAAGCAATAAAGTCGTATTCTTTGTGCCCATGATTCATAATCCGTCCTATCTAGCATAGGAGGGCGGGTATCGGACCCTGCAGCTTGAATGTCATCGGAAGGAGTGCTTGCCATGATGTAAACTTGTACGAGATTTTAAAATTCTATGATTTAAACCGAAAAATAGATTCTTTCGCGGGATTTTACAAAAATCAAGAATACACCGTGATTCGATTACTAAACGCAGAACACCAAAACGCAGTACACAAAACGCAGAATTCCAAACCACAGTAGCTCAAAACGCAGAACCTCAAAACGCAGAGAACCAAAACGCAGAAGTCCCAAAACGCAGAACACCAAAACGCAGAAGTCCCAAAACGCAGTAGCTCAAAACGCAGGAGTCCAAAACGCAGTACAACTTGATCAAAACGTAATGTCAAAACTCAGCAGTCAAAACGCAGTTTATCACAAAACCCAGAAGACCAAAACGCAGAATTCCAAAACGCAGAACTTCAAAACTCAAACCGCAAGACTTCCAAAACGCAAGAATATCAAAACGCAGTCACTCAAACTGCAGCCAGTCAAACCGCAATCAGTCAAACCGCAAAGGACAAAAAAGTCGCTTTCACTGCGTTTTGTCTTTTTCCCTTTTTAGCTAAAAACCAAACCGCAACCCGAAATCTTACCAAACCGCAACCTAAGACTTCCAAAAACTATCACAAAATGTAGGCAAGAATATACTACCGAAATTCAAACAGAAGTGAGGATACTCACTTCAATCTTCCAACAAAACCACAAAATAAGCCGTGTATCACCACTAAACGCTACTAGATATTGTAGAACACCTAAGAATTCAAAGTATTAACCAACTTAATCACAAACAACGATTAAACCATGGTGTTTTCTTTCTATTCTAGTCGAACCACAAAACCAAGACAAAAACGCCAAAAGCACACCACAAATCCGTGAACATGCAATCACTCGAACCTAACCTTGGCTCTTGATACCAATTGTAACATGTTCACAATCATAACACACAAGATATATTGAGATTCGACCTAGTATTTTAGAGAGAGAGTGAGATGAGAAGTTGGGAACTTTAGAGAGAGAAAATGAATATCTATTAGCTTGAAAATAGGAGAAGTTCCAACCCTTCCCATGTGTGGGAAGGGGTATTTATACTACAAGCTTAGACGCCCCGTGTGGGCTGTGGAGTGGGCTGACAGAGGGTAAAGACCCGACCCAACTCCACGAATACTATAATAACTAAACTAATACTAATAATCCTACGAGCTACTTAATGCTAATAGATACTCGGGGTGACCGAGTCTTTCACTTTAATATTTATATTCCTAACAACACCGAACTCGAAATCAAACTCAATCACGAACACAAGGTTCAACGAGATACAACCGAACCACAACCCAGACGTACACGATCAACTATTCGTACAGGTTACGAAACTAACACCGCAGCTATCGAACCAAAAACCTTATTCCCTTACCCGAACTGAAACCGAACGTCTGAATACCACCACAAACACGAACGAACACAATCAAAGCCAACGTGAACCCATCTAATTGGGTTATGCTACTCTCCAACCCTCGTATAATGAGTGATAGAATTTTAATTCGGATACTGTTTAGGTTTTGTCGTTCTTTTTCTTTTTTTTTTTTTTTTTTTTTTTTTTTTTTTTTTGAAAATAGTGATGTATGTGTCGATGTATAATAGGAGCGTGGGTTAACCACTATTCGATTAACTCGGAACTGCTTTGGAGAACTAATTGACCGAGTATTATGGTGATTTTTGAATCAGATATAATTCCGTTCATTATTTTTATTTATGTATATATTTCTTCTTAAAGGTGCTTATATATTATATTGTATTAGTCTTAACGTAAGATTGTCACACTTATTTCAAACATATGATTGTCTTGCTATTATTGAATTATAATATTTTTTTTAGGGTATTATAATTCTAGTTAGGAGGTTGTTGTGAGATTGCCATTATGGCAAAAATGGTCCTTTAAGTCTCTTTTTCTTTTAGTTAGGCGACATAATATTTTCTAAAGTCATATTGCATATATTTAACTAACGCTTAACTAAAGTCGATTATTTAGTTTTGACTTATCACTTAAACATTTTGACCAACCAATCAAATTTAGTCTTCCAGTACTTTAAAGTCATAGTCAACTTATCCAGTGGCATTATAGTAATAATATACTAAAAACCGATTTTGGGAAGTTACACCCGGTACACCACACCCCTAGGGTGTTCGGCCGATTATTAAGGCCCAAAAGGTTCCCTTTTTGATTTTTGGTTTAAGCCCATTACACTTTAATTAGTCCAACTAATTAAATAAATGCTATTAATTAGTTCAACTAATTAAACCCAATCCTCTTTTTAATTACTTAGATCATTTACGTATTTCTAATCTATACTATCTAAAGATGCAATGGCTTAATTTAATGTGCAAGAGTAATTGTGCATAAAAAGTTGTAAGGTACAAGGTAGTTTAAGCTACATCTATACTATATGAATCATAGGTATTAACCAAAACATAATTGAAATTAATTACACGTATTAAGCAAAAGATAATTCAATGCAACCGGTATTATGGAACTCAAAAAGACTATTTTTTGTAACCTCAAAGAATACAAATCAACTTATAATTACAACTGTGTTAAATGTGGAGTGCATAAATGAGAGACATCAAACCCATTGGCTGTCCAAAAATTGTACTGGAGTCCAGTAAGAAAAAAGAAAAAAAATCCATCATGGCTGCAGAAGTTGGAAGTTTGAGTTCTCAAATGGCTGCAGAAGTTGGAAGTGTCAGTTCTCAATTGTTCCTGGATGATCTTCAGCTGGAGGACACTGGAACGATCGTGGTTATGCTATGTAGGATGTGGGATGTAAATGCTGTTGGCGGGCGCTACTTGAGCACTGATTTCTTGGTCTGTGATGCTAAGGTATATTCCTCTTTCTCTTACAATGATCTGTGTAATATCAATACAGGAAAGTCTAATTAATAATATATACATTTTTAATACCTTTGTTTGGCAGGGTCGTGTAATCCATTGTACTGCCAAGGGAACAGTGGCTCACAATTTTTTGAGGTTAAAAGAGGGGAGTGTGTACTCGATTAAAAATTTTATCGTCATGCATAATAAGGAAGACTTTCGTATTAGGAAGGACGATACCTTTATGCTTCACTTTGATGGATCTACTATAATAAGGAAAGCTGTGGTAAAGCGAGAAGGATTTGTTAGGCATCCTTTCCAACTGGTGGATTTAGATCACATTGTACCTACAGACAACAAGTATCTCATTGGTAATTTCCTGTTTGATTATGTATGTTAATTACTTTTCTGTATGTAAATAGTGTTCCTAACCTGTCATAAAATATGCTGCATATTAGATGTTGCAGGCTATGTAACAAATGTTGGGAGGATGAACTACACCAAAACAGGCTCGAAAAACATTGATTTCTTCCTGGCCAATCATAGGTTGTTATATTTATGTTTTGCAATTGATGTTGTAAAATTAATGGCTTCTTTGCCAATACATATCAAGGAACTTACCGTTTATTGTATGTTTTTGTGTTGTACATCAAGGGGCCAATCAATACGGGTGACTCTATGGGGAAGCCTTGGTGATATATTGATTGAGAAGAAAGCAAAATATGTAGGCTTGCTTCCTGTTGTGGTGACCTGCACATCTGCAAAACACTATAACAGTGAGTTGCCATTGACTATGTAGCTTATTCATGTTAGACAACTTTTACATGCTAATTTAAGTTATAATGTTACCTTCCAGATAAGCTATATTTATCCAGCAGTTCAGCAACCATGATACTTGATGATGTTGAGATCCCTGCAATCAAAGAGATGAGATCAGAAACCAGGTCTGAATATGTATGAATTTAATGTTTATTATTGAAAAGTTGCAACAATCCATACCTTTAACAAAATTGTTTACTCCTTTGTTAGCAGTATTGAAACTTCAAGAGCAGCATCGCGTGCAGATAACTCTGAACCAAGGGATGGGACGATCGAGAATCTCCTCATATGGTCCCGCAATCGAAAAAATGATGTATGTATTCTTTTCCGTCCGCCATGTTTATAGACTTATTCATCTGCCTAATATTGATATACCTTATTTCTACACAGTCAGCAACTTTCATTTGTAAGGCCCGGATTGAAAATGTGCGGACTAGGAAGGGATGGAATTATCCCTCATGTGGAGGTGAAAAATGCAGGAAAGGTGTTACTAGAAAGGACGGGCGGTTTTGGTGTGATGCATGTGACAAGCCAATTGAATACCCAGTAATAAGGTAATGTTGTGTTTATCACTAATAGTGTCTACATTTGTATTCAATAAATGACTCACATTGGTATATACTGTTTGTAACATGCCCTCCCAGGTATCGACTTGAGCTTGGTATCTCGGATGCTACTGAACAGACTGTGGTAGTTCTTTTTGACGAGGCCGCAACCGAATTGGTGAAGTTCCCGGCTGCAGCAATAGTGGACGAGGATGCTGAGGTATATTTATAAATTCCCTTTTCATTACCAATCTCCATTACTAACACCTTACCCTACAGAGTTTGGAAGACCACGAAAACTTACCAACTGCTATAGCCAACCTCATCGGCACAACACACGTTTTTGAAATCAAATCTCATAGCTACTATGAGTACGGAAGCTTTGAGAGTTTTACCTGTTGGACGGTAGACCCGCCTCAACCAACAGTAGAGAGCTCATGCTCAAGCACTATTGATGATGGAGCTATGGCTGCAGCTTCATCATCCACCCCACATTCCACAAACCCATCAGTTGCTACACCGGCTAAGCCTAAGGAGGATAATAATAAAAAAAAGGTAAGTAAGTCAAATAATATTTGCCTACCAAAAAAAAAGTCAAAACAACGGTTAAGTGAACATAACAACCATGATTCAATTGTTTGTAGGCTAGAGATTGAAGATTCGGATACTGAAACTGAGATGATTTGTGTTGATGATGTCCAAGGAGAAGCTAACGCCCTAACTGTCAAAAAGAAGACAAAACGGTGAGCACATGTAGCGTACACCCTTTCATGACTAATTATCTTATATTTGTCCATGTTTTAACATCGTTTCCTTTCTATGTTTTATTGTCAGTTTTGTGGTTGCAGATTCAGAATGAGTTTCAGCAGGGTGCATACCAAGAAGCCTTTTTAAAATAGCCGTTTAGAACATGAATAATATGTTGCAATAAAACTGTATTGGGGTTTATTTGTTATGGTTGTTTCAAAGATACAACCCCACAAACTGATTCATATCACTATATCTTATGTTTGTTTATGCTTGATGATTTATTGCCCCTACCCAATATGGAACGCGTTTTCTTTTGTGTTAATATTGCTTTCAGGTACATTGAAGTTGATATACGGTGGTTCAGACACTTGATGCAACTGGTCAAAAGCATGCAACATGGGATCTTGCTGTTTTTTTAATAAAGTTTACTGAGCAAATGTTCAATATTAAAGATTGTCTCCATATGGTTTAAAGAATATGTTCTATATAATGTAAAAGATTGTCATATTTTTCATATTCAATAACGCAATATATAAGTTATGTATCCTATTTTTATAATTTATAATGAATGAAATTCAATCCTCTATACTTTTGTAAATGTGTGTTCTTAATTAATAGTTTCATGCTCTTACCCAACCTTATAGAAATACAAACCAACCTATTTAAAACCTTACCATGTTGTGCCAGCCCTGCATATGTATTGTAAAACAAACCTTCCCCTCTGATGTGTTTAGTATTTGCTGCCCATGAGACGTTGACATGAAAATGTACCTGCAACAATAACAACAATACCAACATCATTTTGTATCAATCAACCAGTCATCCATAGCAGACCACCAACTCAATAGGTTGTGCATAAATCAGTTCTCAGATAGATGGATGTACAAAAAATAAAACTGCTACACAACTGTCATACATGAATAGTCATTTATCATAAATTCAGTTGCAAAATTTGTTTTTAATATATAATAATTAGTATTTATGGATAAATAGAAGTTACAAAACCTGTTAGCCTACATGGAATCTCATGAGATTATCAAACTATTTAAAGGTCATGTTATACCATATTCCCCAACTCATCCAGTTGTTATCCATATTCCAAAGTCATGGCATTCACTAGAGAAATGATAGGACAATACTACTACATGCCAATATCAAAAGCTGCAAAAGAGTTCAATATTGGTTTAACTATGTTCAAAAGGCACTGTCGAAAACTGGGTATTCAGCGTTGGCCCTATCGTAAGCTGATGAGTATACAACTATTAATTAGTACTCTCAAGGTCAGAATTAAATTGAATTTAACACTTTGTTTTTATGTTGCTCATAAACTTATATTGCATTATAGGCTGAAAATGGAGGTGCAAAGGTTGATGGGAACAATCAAGAAATCATTATAAGGCTTGAAGAAGAAAAGAGGCGGGTAGAAGAAAACCCTGATACAGAACTTGCTAAAAGTACAAAAAGGTTGAGACAGTGTTATTTCAAATCCAAACACAAAAGAACGAAAACCCTGCGTTCGATATGGTCAGTAACAAACCAACCAATAACGGATGTGCCAACACAGTTGGAGGGAACTATCTCAAATCATGAAAATATTGAAGATGGTTATGGTACTGACTTTAGTGAGGAAGATTAGATGAAAATCGCATTTGATATATACCAATTTACCTAAATGTTGGAAAATAAATTATTAATTTTTAAATTTGATGGTTATTGTGCTGAATGTAGTGGGTATAAATGTTGAAAAATAAATTATTAATTTTTAAATTAGATGGTTATTGTGCTGAATGTAGTGTGTAAAATTATTGTGCTGAATGTTGTTAATTTTTAAAAGACATTTCATCCAACTTGAAGTTTCCACTTAACTTTTTATGTTGCTATCCATTTGAAACCAATCGTTGATATATACATACCTGGACCAGAATTCATTTAGTAAATTGTTAGATAAAACGCATTAAAAAAATATTGATAATATTAAAAACCTGGCCATACTTATCATGCTTTACAAATGGGAGACTTTTCATTGGTTATGACAGTTATTCCATCATTTCAGCAACAGAATCCCAAAAGATTTTTTGTTGGACATCTTCATTCTATACCTAGCCATATTTGCAAGAATCTATGTTACAAAAGTGAAGCAGATCCTCCAAATAAAAAATGAATAAAAGTATAATTGAATCTTACAAGTTTCAATAAGTTGCATTATTCCTCTGATTAAAGCCATATTTATCTCTGTGTTACAGGATCACGGCCCAAGAATGCTGAAGTTCCATCCCTGTCAGACATGTTGCACAAATCTTTCATCATTCATTCAAAAACAATAGTCAGCCAAGATGGCAGAGTACACAAGTTATTGTGGTTTAAAACTGGGGAAATTGATGCATCATTTACAGGTAAACACCAACACCAAACATTTACTTCAACTATGGAATTAGAAAATTTATTGAAAAAATACAAGCCTGATTTGTAAATGTTCCACTTACAACATAATTTATTAGATCAAGTGACACACCCAATAGGCACTTCATCATATCTGCCACCGAGCCAGATGAATTCTACTTCCAAAAGTACCTTCATGTACAAAAAAAGAGCGTCATCAGGTGAGTAATTAACCAAATGATAGGAAAACTCAATATCTATTAAAAAATGTTGTATATTTGGCAGACTTTTAATTTCATACAAGTGCTTATTACAATTACCTTGCTTCTTATAGGACCAGCCTATCTGCGTGCAGCAAAACAAAGCCAACAACGAGCTGCATTTGCATCTGCAGGTAATTACACCTGTTAGAAATCTTGCCCCCTGTTATTTGATTTATAAAATATTGTTCTTCACACTAATAATTACCTCTTTGTCAAGGTATTCCTGTTGTTTACCATAATATTGGCCCTCCATCGTTTGAATGTAAAAATTGCAATGCAATTATGTGGTATGAAGAGAGAAGCGATAAAGGATCCAACACTAGCAACCCAATATTCTCCCTTTGCTGCCAAGAAGGTAAGGTGCTTCTCCCCAAGTTTAATGAAGCACCTTCGCCTCTCAACAAGCTTTTAGACTATAACAATCCTCCATCTTTAAGATTCAAAGATCATATTAGAGTCTATAATGGCATGTTTTTGCTACACTTCTTTTGGAGCCAAAATAGATAATTCAATTAATACAGGCAGGGGACCATACACATTTAGAATAAATGGCCAAAGCTATCATCGAATAGGTTCTCTACTGCCTACAAGGGGTGCTCAACCCAAATATGCACAGCTATACTTTTATGATACTGAAAATGAAGTAAAAAACCGGATGCAAGCTTTTATACACAAGGATAGTGGTGAATTGGTGGATGAAAAGATAGTAGCAAGCCTGATTAGAATGTTCGATCAATCAAGTTCAATTGCCAAGGCATTTCGAATGGCCAGGGATTGGTGTAACTCCCAGAATTCATCAAAGTCTCAGCTACGCCTGCTAAGTGGTCGGAGTGCATCACGGCAGTACAACGCCCCGACTGTCCCTGAAATAGCAGCTTTAATTACTAATGACTTTGGTGATGGCATTCCCACGAGAGATATTGTTGTAAGTAACAAGGATGAAAGTCTGAAACGTATTTCTGAGCTGCATTCAGAATACATGGCCCTTCAATATCCATTATTATTCCCATATGGAGAGGAAGGATTTCATGAAAAAATACCGTATCACAAGAACACAGGTACCCGCAAGACAAAAAGGGGTTGTCTCACAATGAAAGAGTACTATGCATACATAATACAGCAGCGAAATAACCAAGGTACAACCTTACTTAGAGGTGGGCGATTATTTCAACAATACCTGGTGGATGCATACACGGCTGTTGAGGAACAAAGACTTAAATGGACTAGGCAAAATCAAGATACGTTACGTGTGGATCTATATCATAACGTGTGTGACGCTGTCACAAGGGGTGATACAAGTGCAGCAGGGCTCGGGAAACGAATCATACTACCAAGGAGTTTTACTGGCAGCCCAAGGTATATGATGCAAAACTACCAGGATGCTATGGCTATATGTCGACACTATGGAAATCCAGATCTGTTCATCACTTTCACCGCCAATCCAAAATGGCCCGAGGTTACTGAAATGTTAAAGCACATCCCAGGACAAAAAAGTAATGACCGTCCAGAAATAGCAACCCGTGTTTTCAAGATTAAACTAACTGAATTGTTAGACGATCTTACAAAACATCATATTTTTGGTCGTTCACGGGCAGGTAATACAACTTGGTGCAAAACATCAAAGTCTACTATTCTATATCAAATTTATGCATCAACTTATGCTTTCCTTGCATTTCCTTTCAGTTGTCTATGTCATAGAATTTCAAAAACGTGGCCTACCACACGCTCATATCCTATTATGGCTAGACGAAGACTTGAAATGCAAAACCGCACGCGAGATAGATGACATAATTACAGCAGAGATACCATGTAAATCAAATGATCCAGAAGGGTATAAAATAGTAACTGAGTTTATGTTACATGGACCTTGCGGTCAAGATGCTAGGGATGCCCCATGTACAGTTGAGGGTAAGTGTTCAAAACATTTTCCTAAACCTTTTATGGAAGAAACAATTGTTGATAATGAAGGCTATGCGATTTATCGTCGAAGGGATAATAAAGCTTACCATATAAAAGGAAAGTTTAAATACGATAACAGATATGTGGTTCCTCACAATCGTTATCTCCTCATGAAGTACCACGCCCACATTAATGTCGAATGGTGCAACAGATCAAAGGCAATTAAGTACTTATTTAAGTACTTAAATAAAGGCCCCGATAGAGCTACAATTGTTATACAAGAGAATGTTACAATCGATGGCGATTTGGCAAATGTCCAAGTTTTGGAGGTCGATGAAATAAAGAATTATTTGAATTGTCGTTTCCTAGCTCCATGTGAGGCAGTATGGCGTTTGTTTTCCTATGATATCCATTACTCATATCCATCAGTCATGAGACTGAATTACCACTTGCCGAATCAGAACGCAATCACACTTCGTGACTCAGAAAGCTTACCAGCCCTAATTCAATGGGAAGGTATCGACATAACTATGTTCACTGATTGGTTTGAATTAAACAAGCGTGATACATCAGCGAGGGCATATACATATGCTGAGATACCTCAACATTATGTGTGGCATGAGAAAGACAAAATGTGGAAACAAAGAAAACGTAAAAGATGCATTGGCAGGATTGTTTATTCTCACCCAGCTTCTGGAGAACGGTATTATCTTAGAATGCTGTTGAACATTGTGAGAGGGCCTGAATCTTTTCAAGATCTCATGATTGTTAACACCAGACTATGCTCCACATTCAAACAAGCCTGTTTTGAATACGGCCTTTTAAATGATGACACGGAATGGAAGCATGCTATATCAGAAGCAAGTGTATGGGCGTTTGGACCACAGCTACGTGACATGTTTGTGACAATTTTGTTGTTTTACGATGTCAGTAGGCCTTTAAAATTATGGGAAGAAAACTGGGAGTTCTTATCAGAGGATATCCTCCATAAAAAAAGAAAATTTTTTAAATATCATAATTTGGACATGACGGATGAACAACTCCAAAACTATTGTTTGCTAGAAATCCAAGAATTGTTAGGTAGACATGGAAGATCTTTAGCAGAATTTCAAGATCTACCACTTCCTAACCCAAAGTTACTAACCAACTTGGACAATCGTCTCATCAGAGAAGCGTTGGATTATGATATGAAGAAGAGTAGTGCTGAGCATCAACAACTTCATTCATTGTTAAATCCCGAGCAACGATTAATCTATGAACAGGTGATTGAATCTGTGCATAATAAAAAAGGGAATTTTTATTTTGTATATGGACCAGGAGGGACCGGAAAGACATTTTTATACAAAACTGTCATTTCAAGGTTAAGATCAGAACGTATGATAGTGCTTGTTGTCGCATCTTCAGGTAAAAATGAATATTCAACTAAAACAAACAACTACTCTATAAACTTTAAAAAATACATCTTCAACTAATAGCCTCAATTTATGTAGGAATCGCTTCATTGTTGCTACCAGGAGGCAGAACTGCACATAGTCGTTTTCTTATACCGCTTGAATTATTGGAGAATAGTACATGCGGCATAAAGCAAAACACACATATGGCAGAACTCATGCAGCAAGTTAAACTTATCATCTGGGATGAAGCGCCAATGACTCAAAAATATGCTTTTGAGGCATTGGACAAGACGCTAAAGGATATATTAGGATATCATGAACCAGATAATAGGAGTCGAATTTTTGGAGGCGTTACGGTCTTACTGGGAGGTGACTTTCGACAAGTTCTCCCAGTTATACCAAAAGGGAGCAGGCCCGACATTGTTCAATCCTGCATAAATCAGTCTGCGTTATGGAAGCATTGCAAGGTCTTCACCCTTACACGCAGCATGCGTGTGAATGAGTATAGTGAAAATGGGCAGATTGATACTCGAAAAAGGGATTTCAATAGATGGGTTTTGGCTGTGGGAGATGGCACATTGCCAGCAAAATGCAAAGAAGGGGAGGATGACCCAACTTGGATTGATATCCCTGAAACCTTTCTAATTAAATCATGGGATTCTCCTATCGAGAAAATTGTTGCAGAAACATACCCTGATTTTACAACAAGACAAACCGACAATGTCTACCTCAAAGAAAGGGCAATTTTAACTCCTAAGAATGAGGATGCTGATGCCATCAATGACTATATGTTTAACCAATTAGAAGGCGAAACTGTTACATACAACAGTGCAGATGAGATTTGCAAGGGCTCTACAGACAATCTTGAACAACACGACCTGTATCCGATTGAATTTCTAAATTCCTTAAATTTCCCCGGCATGCCCCCACATGCTCTTCACTTAAAAAAGGAACTACCCGTTATGCTATTGCGAAATGTCAATCCAACCAAAGGACTATGCAATGGAACAAGGTTGCTCATTATAGATCTCGGCCAGTTTGTCATTCATGCTAAGGTACTAACAGGTTTAAATGTAGGAGACAATGTCATTATACACAGGATTATACTCACATCAACACAGTCCAAGTGGCCATTCGTCCTCAAACGTAGGCAATTCCCTCTAAAACCATGTTATGCAATGACCATTAACAAAAGTCAGGGCCAGTCACTTAATTATGTTGGCCTGTATTTGCCTACTCCCGTATTCAGTCATGGACAACTTTATGTCGCATTATCTAGAGTTACCAGTCCTGATGGCCTTAAAATACTAATGATCGAAGACAAGGAGCCGGAGCTTGCACACTGCACACGCAACATTGTTTTCAAGGAAACTTTCAGCAACTTATATTAGCACAGCAATGTAATGTTTCTAGATGATATCTAATAAATACATGCATACGTATCAAATCAGTATTAAAGATTGTATTAAAGATTGAATGCATAACGCATACTCCATTAGCACAGATATCACTTCAAAAGTCAGTCAAATATCCCATAAAGCATATTATATCCTTTCTAAGCAAATAAGTATTCAACCATACACGAAAATAATCAGTATCCTTATTATCAAAAACATAATTCTTTATGAAGTAAAACTAAGTTTTATTAACCTTCATATATACAAAAGGAAGCAGCCCTGATCCAATATTCATCTGATGTAGACTATATCATACTCAGATAGGTGGCTATCGAAGCATGTACAGCTGACAAATTTTGACAAAGTATGAATGATGGTTGTGCGGCAACCATGAAAATTTAGCAATAGCTGCCTTGGTTGCCGCACATCCATCATTTATATTCCGTCTAACATCTTACATAACAACAAAAGCCATATCATCAAGTATACAAACACAAAAACTTTACTAATCAAATTTGAAAACAGATATACAAATCAATAACCAAATTCAATCATACCAAACTTCTTAATTCATCCTAAACAATGAATACCCAAAATCAATCAAACTTAATTAATCAAATTTGAAAACAGATCTACAAATCAATAACCAAAATCATCATATCCCAAATAAATGAATAATCATAAACATCTAACATATCATTTCACAACGAACCCTTACAGAGCCATACGATTATCGGACCCAGATTATCATTTCATAAAAATCGAAACAATAAATGCATAATGATAAGCAAGAAATTAAATCAAATGAACCTATGATTTAATTTGATTAATATGTTGTATAATGGATCGGCCTAATTTGAGATGAAACCCTAATTATTTTTCGCCAGATCTAAAAAAAACCGTGTGTTTGACTCATGTGTGTGTGAGAGAAAACACACTTTATCATAAAATATAAAAAGGAAAAAAATTAAATAAAGTAAATAAGTAAAATAATACATAAACATAAAACTAAATATTAATATTAACCATTATCAAAGTCATTAACATCAAGAGTCATACTAGCAGTTAACCATCTGATCATTACTACATACTTACAAAAGATCATTAAAAATACTACCCAAAAGACATCCACCATATTCTTTTAAACTTCTAATCATCATCGGAAAGTGCTTCATGAAACCCAAAGCTACCCTAATCAAAGAAGTCCATTATGCTCATGTGATGCTCACCCTCGGTGAGACCAGCACGGACCTCCACCAGTATAGCCATCAACGCCTCCAACCTCTGTCTAGCCCTCACTTGCTTCTCACGAAGGCATTCATAAACATCACTACCAGCTTCTTCAACATCTTCATTGAGAAACATAACTTCCGCCATACGGGTTGTACGTTGGTCAATACCCCTTTGCAACTCATCGCATTTCTCGCCCAAATACCTTAGGAATGCTTCCTCTTCGGTATGTTCCTGAATGAAGAGGAACTTGAAGCATTTGTGGAGCTGATCTGAGCCGGAAGCCTCTTTGAGTTCATTGATCAATGGGGTTTCTTGAGCCATTTGATTGTTTGAGTTGAAATAAAAATAATTTTTGTTTGAAAAAGTTATTAGGAATTAGGAGTATTAATATTCTGATTACTGAATATATAAGCAGTTTCATCATTGCAACACTTAATTAGAGTATTAATTGTGATAGATGGTTTGTTTTCCCATGCATGAATATGCAATACGTTTTTTAAAGAAGTGTTGCACTGAACATAAAATTCTTCCGCTAATGATACAAAAATATTCATAAACTGCACATAAATTTGTCAATATAGCATATCTAACCCTCAAAGTTTGTCAATTATGATAACCATTGCCAAACTAAACATCTTAATTATTAAATCCATACATTACACGCCAAAAAAACTTAAAAAAAATAAACATAAACAAAAAACTAACATAAATAAAATACATAAAATAAATATCTAAATTCCATTGACTCCAACTTCTCAATAAAAAAAACAGACTATTTATCAAATAATCTAGCAATTCCAAAGCAACACAAAGAGCACCTAAACCTTCCATGTTTGCCATCATTGTATGGTTCTTCGCCATTATCATAGTTCTTCACCATTATCCACCTTAAATGTTGACAACAAGAAAAAAATAATTTCGAAAGTGCATAATCTTGACCTGCCTGTTGCACAAACCATAAAAGCATACAATCATACAATTTAGAAGAACCGGCAACATTTAAACTAATTAGTTTAGATAGTGTAAACCTAATGACTACCAACCATTAAGCTATGAACACTTAGACACAATTCGTGCAACGCACGGGCTTTACAATGCCTCGTAAATACAAAAAACTAAAGTCACGCATTATTATGTGTGCCCCATGAAATTATATATTAATGGCAGTGTTAACTATGTTATGCCATCTACAATTAGGTCACACTATTGCTATGTCAAAAAATTAAACAGTATAAATATGTATGTTTTGTCTCGTTTTGCAGGGCATGTTTCAAAAACTGGTGTACCATTTTTGCTTCAACTGTCGAATGCCTTGCATGATATTACTGTGTAGTCTTGTTATGAAGCTAGTGATCTTGCTTCATATTTTAATTTTAAATATAAACAATTCTTTGAATTGTTACTCCGTCCGTCTTAAAATAATAGTCCTGGTTTGATTTTTTAAGTTTTTTTTATTCAATTTTAACTCTAAGTATTTTTGTTTGTGTAATCTATTACTTAATGAAATTTATACCAATGAAAATATATTTAAAACACAAATTCATTCAAATATTTTGCATTAAGTATTATTGTTGAAGTAAAACCTTGCGAGTAGGTCCCACTTCTATGTATTGTCCTTCGAGGTGATTCCTTCGGACCTTTCTAACTCCTACACACAAGAGACACACGCGTTAGGCTCGCCCCGGGTTTTATCCCAAGGCCCACCTCCGGCGTGAGAATAAGTATCGGGCGGTTATAGTTTGAACAGTAATATGAGAGTAACAGTAGTAGGTCTAAGAATTCAATGCATATCATAAATGAGGTGTGGGTATTTATACTACCCACACCTACTGTACCTACTTACCTCGGGACTAAGCGAGTTGACCTATGTCTGACCTAGTGAGTAGGTGTCAGGCCACGTGGGGAACACAATCCCGTGAAATCTGAAGAGGTGTCGGTTGATGGGACTATACAGTATAACTATCGGCAGGGCCTGTCAGTAGGCGCGTCCGGAGGTGAGGGAGGAGTCCGGAAGAAACGAACGTCCGGACACATAAGAATAGTCCGGACGACATCGTGTCGTCCGGACACATACACCAACATGTCCCCCCCAGTATTGTAGCATCGGTTCTGAGCTGATGGTGCAATACTTTGATAATATCTTTATGCCTTTCGGTATTGTAGTATCGGTTGAAGACCTATGGTGCAACACTTTGATAATATCTTTACGGCTTTCAGCATACATCGTTTGGACACATACACTAACATGCCCCCCCCCCCAGTATTGGATTATTAGTAAAAGACTAATGATGTAATACTTATAGAAAATCTTTATGACCTTCGGCCTGTGCTTCGGATACATACAACATGTAACACCAATATTGCGTTATTAGTAAAATACTGATGATGTAGCACTTTAAAGAGTACCTTATGGCCTTTCGGCCTGAGTCGTTCGGACCAGTATTACATTTGCCTCCGGTGCGAGTCCTTCGGACACATACACCAACATGTCCCCCCCAGTATTGCATTATTAGTAAAAGACTAATGATGTAATACTTAACAAATGTCTTATGGTCTTTCGTCCTGTATTGCTCGGACATGCCTTTCATCCCCGTGGTCCATGAGCCGGTGGTTCATAAGATGAGTTGGGTCTTTTTAGACCATATACGCCCTCATCTGTGTTTAATTTATACAGTTACTACGGAGGCACAAACTTATGTGTTACAAATAATACATAATCCGGAGCCACAAATTTAAGCGGGTAGACATCGGCACGAGGTCCGCTTTTAATTTGTCTATGATGCAATACTTTAAGATATTTAACGTTACTTCCGATATTTCCTTTGCATGCTGTGATTGGATTACATAAGTGTTAGCCCGATGGTTGAAGGGCTCGTCAAGCCTTGTTGGGCTAGTTTAGTTGTAGGCCCATGGGCCGAATAAAATAGTACTTATTTGAATGCCAATAGCTGCGCGCCACGCGTATTTTCATCATGGATATCTAACGTTCCACGGTTTGCCACATCAACGAGTGGCAGGCTGACGTGACCTTTTCGCTTGTTTCTAGGTTTTTTTTCCTATATATACCGGTTTATCTCTTCATTTTTTACTTTTAACTGTGCATTCTCTTTCCTTGTCTTCGGTGTTATACATTTTCCACGACCGTTCGCCCGTTGAGAAATTTCGAGAGGTGCGTTTCACTCTTTCTTGTAATTATCTTTGGTATTTGTTCCGTCGGCATCCTTTTAGATATGGCCGTTGAGATGAGCGCACATGGGAATCTCTCATTAGTCAGTAAGCTTGGGCCTCAGTCCGGTAGGATAGCTCCTAAGTTCGACATGCATGTACATACTTCCAAATTGACGCAGGGTGAGTTGGATCGTGTGGTTGGGGAATTCGGTATCCCCTTAGATTTACAGCCCACGCTTCCTCCGGCAGGCATAACCATGGATATGTTGCCGGAGGATAAAATAGGTATTTATGTTCACCAGCTGAGGACGGGGGTGTCAGGATTCCTTTCTCAACATTTTTACTAGCGGTGATAGGATATTTTCGGGTGCACATTTCTCAGCTGGTTCCGATAGGCTTGAATAGGGTAACCATGTTTGAGATTCGCTGCTATAGTCTGGACGTGAAGCCATCCGTCCCTCTTTTCAGGGTTTTCTATAGATTGTGCAAGCAGGGGCACTGGTTTTCTTTTGAGAACCAAACAGGGGCGAGAGCCATGAAATGCTTTGAGGAGGTGTTGACCGGATTAAAGCATTGGAAAGATCATTTCTTTTTGATCGACCGGAGGGCAATTCCACAGGCAATGCCGTGGAGGCATAGGGATTCCAAAGTTACCGATGAATTTCCGGGGTCGTATTCCGAAAGGGACGCTGAAATGATTGCCAAGAAGGTGATTCTCTTGAGAAAGCCTTCGGCCGCTCTTCTATGGATGACGGGGCTTAGTAGAGTTTTTGAGTAT
Organism: Artemisia tridentata subsp. tridentata; assembly: GCA_021014915.2. Lineage (NCBI taxonomy): Eukaryota > Viridiplantae > Streptophyta > Magnoliopsida > Asterales > Asteraceae > Artemisia > Artemisia tridentata. The sequence goes on along the minus strand of CP139508.1, from coordinate 118,451,740 downwards.
CCCGGATATAAGGGCGTTCTAAAGGATGCCGATGGGCATGGTAATGCAAATTTTCTTATTATGGTTTTATAGGGTCTGTTTGTTTCTCGGCTTGGCCTTGACTTATTGTGTTTTTTTTTTTTGTAGTTTTTTCCATGGCAGAGTATTTGGAACTTCCGGTGGAGATTGGTGTTGAAGTTGGCAGGGGAGATCCTTTAGAAGAGGAGAACCAGAGGCCGAAGCGAACAACTGAGCCTTTGGCACCGGGGAGTGTAATTCCTGAGACCACTCCCTTACAGAAGGTAGTTGAGAGGCCGGACCTGAACGTGCTAATCGCTAGAGAAGAGAAGGAGAGGAAAAAGCAGGCAGCTGAGGCAGAGGGGAAGAAGAGGAATGCTGAGGGCCCATCGGTGGTTCGGAAGTCCAGGAAGAAGAAGAAGATTAAACGGAGGGAGGGAGATGAACCATCTGATCATACTCTTGATGTCTCCCCTATTCGTCATGTTGAGCCGCAGGTGGCTGACAACACTGTAGGGAACCAGGGTGGAGGAGGAGGGCCGGAGCAGGAGACTAGAGATGGGGATGGCAATCCGAAAGTTCATGCATCTGAGCCTGAGCATACTGCTGAGAACAATCCTGAGGGGCAACCTATTCAGGAAACTCACACAGAAAACCAGCAGTCTTCTTCTGACGGTAAGGAATATCCTTCTTGATTTTTTCTATATTTTGTGCTTATGTCTCCTCGTTATTTTTGCAGACCATTCGGCTCATTCAGATCATTCCATACACTCCCAGCATACTTCTATGGAACACCAGTCAGCCGGAGGAGGTAAAAAATTTGCCTTGTGATATCCCTTGTTATAGCCTTGTTTTCGTTTGAGTAATTTAATCTTGTTACAGATGAGGGTTTGCTCGAGAGGGAGCTTTTTATTCCCGGTTGGTCTCTTCCCAAAAATGTCTGATTGGACTCTTACAGAGCCTATCGGGAGTTGCTTACACATCTCACACCTCCTGACGAGAAAGCTGCTCTCGAAGAGTTGACACTAGCCAGCTAGTTCATTTGGCGTATGAACAGGCTGGAGGTGGCGTTGCTATGCAGGCTGAGTTGCTTCGCCGATTCGATCAGTTGCTTGGTGAACACAAGGAGTTGGACCGGAAGCATAAGGCTGGTATAGTGGAGCGCAGTGCAGAGCATGGTAGGTATGTGCGGTTGGTTGATGAGTTTAACGCCCTCAAGCAGGAGTTGGCTGATGTGCGATCCGGTATGTCGGCACGAGAGGAGAGTCTATCTGTTCAGTTGGCTGAGATGGAGAGAGATAGGGATGACTGGAGGAGAACAGCTGACTCTCGTGCTGAGGGTGTTAAGGAGTTGGAACAGGAGATGGGAAAGAGGGATGAAGCCATAGGGAGACTGGAGCAAGAGAATAGGGACTTGCTCGCTGAGGTTGGCCGATTGAGATGGAGCGCTAAAATGTTGTGAAGGATCTGCTTCCGACTGCTTGTCAGCGGTTGTTTAGTAGTTCCGAATACAAAGAAAGCATGGGAAAGGTTTACAGCTTGTCATATACCGCTGGATTTCTAAATGGTCTTAAGTACGAGCGGAAAAAATATGATCATGAAATACTTTTGGGTAAGTTTGGCAACCTTAACATGGAAGCTCCCAGTATCTGGCAGGCGGAGTATCTGAAGTTGTTCGATGCCCAGTACCCATATATTCAAAAGCTTGTGGATTCCTATCGTCTGCCATTGGGCGACCTTATCAATCTCTTCCCTATCGTCAGTGCTCCGAAGCCGAAGCCCGTAGGAGGGGGTCCACCTCAACAAATCGGAAACTCTTCCGGTGTGAAGCATGTACAAGCTGAAGGTTCCTCCCTTGTGAAAAATGTCACTGAAAAAGATCCTTGATTGTCTTATTTGTTTCTTCTTTCGGATGAATGTAATAATAATAATTACTGTAGCCAGACATTCTGTACAATAACTCGTTTGTGACGTTTATTATTATTATTATTATTATTATTATTATTATTATTATTATTATTATTATTATTATTATTATTATTATTATTATTATTATTATTATTATTATTATTATTATTATTATTATTATTATTATTGTTGTTCTTGGACTTAATAGAATGATTGTTGCATGTACTTTCTGCATAAATGTTTTGTTCATGTGCGTCTTTGATGACGAGGTGCTTCCGCGTTCGGCTCATCTGACTCGAAGTATTTCAGACGTCCGTATAATTTTTACCCAAGAAATGCTCGCATGACATTAAACACTTTGCTGCTCGAGGATACGACATAATTCGTTACACGAGAGGGGAAGTGTTTATCTCTATCCGTTTAATGTTGTTCCGGAGTTTTTTATTTTTATTTTGGGGAGATGTTTTTCATAATGCATCTAGTTTGCCGACGGAGTGTTTTCATGATCCGTTTAATTTACAGACGGAGAGTTTTCACGATCCGCTCACAAGGGAGGGAGTGTTTTCCTCAATCCGTTTAATTTACAGACGGAGAGTTTTCACGATCCGCTCACGAGGGAGGGAGTGTTTTCCTCAATCCGTTTAATTCACAGACGGAGAGTTTTCACGATCCGCTCACGAGGGAGGGAGTGTTTTCCTCAATCCGTTTAATTCACAGACGGAGAGTTTTCACGATCCGCTCATGAGGGATGGAGTGTTTTCCTCAATCCATTTAATTTACAGACGGAGAGTTTTCACGATCCGCTCACAAGGGATGGAGTGTTTTCCTCAATCCGTTTAATTCACAGACGGAGAGTTTTTCACGATCCGCTCACGAGGGAGGGAGTGTTTTCCTCAATCTGTTTAATTTACAGACGGAGAGTTTTTCACGATCCGCTCACGAGGGAGGGAGTGTTTTCCTCAATCCGTTTAATTCACAGACGGAGAGTTTTTCACGATCCGCTCACGAGAGAGGGAGTGTTTTCCTCAATCCATTTAATTTACTTTTGCGGTGCAATCGTGGAATGCGTCATACAATCAAATTGGAAAATTGTTCCTCCGTAACATGGGGAACTATAAACAGCCATAAATACTAATAAGCTTCGGTTTACAATTTTACAAAAGACAACTTCACGGATTTATTATGTTCCAGACTCTGCTGGGTCCGAGCAGAGTGGTGCATCGGTTTGGCCCGGTACTTTCAGATCTCAGTTACTTGCTGACTATTTTTGTACTGCTGGATTGCTTCCTTCTGGTCTCTCGACGTACTTGAAATATCAACGGCTGGATGGTGTCCGGTGGTCTTCATCTGTCTTTTCTCTGGTTGTGTCGTTAGGGTGACTATCCCTTCGGGCGTGGGAAATTTTATCATAGAATGTATGGTTGAAGAGATTGCCCTCAGTTCTTCCAGTCCGACTCTTCCCAGTATTATTTCGTAGGGTGATGGAGACCTCACCACATAGAACTTCATGGTTGCTCTTCTGATCCTGGGCCGATTGCCAAAGCACACTTCTAGGTTGATCTTTCCCTTCGGCTTACTTGCTTTTTCGGAGAAACCCATTAGGGAAGTTTTTGTCGTTTCTTGATGAACTCAAATAAGTACATTTTATTACTATCATTTATCCTACTAATTTGACTTGTTTTATTATATTATGTATGAGGATTGATACTTAATCATTTACTTTTGTAATTCTCAGTTGAAAACAAGCATTTGGTGAAACTTGGCGATTTTGGACTAATTATGGAGCAAAACATGCAAGAAGTTAAGAGTCTACTGAAATGTACAAGATCAAGACTAATCTGCTCCAGATGCGCCGCATCTTACTTATGACATGCGCCGCATCACTATCAATATTTCACCAGATACGATCCAAGATACAAGAGGACATGCGCCGCATCCTATTATGGAGTTACGCCGCATCTTCTGGCGGTGTACGAATATTCCTGAATATTATAATCTTGGACCCCACGCGAAGTTAAGTAAATGCGCCGCATCTACTTACTAGATGCGCCGCATCTTACCCTCAGACAGAAACTATAAATACCCCAAGACCAGACGAATTTCGAGAGACACATATTATATTCGAAGACCGAAGACCAGAAACCTAGGACGAATTCAGTCAAGGCAGCAGCACAAGACACACCCAAATCAAAGATACAAGAGCTGTAAGAAGGTGCTGCATGTGTTTAATTCATTAAGTAGTTTTGTTTTATTGTGTTAGTAAACTTTAATTCATCAAGATTGGTGGCCTGTGTAATGTGACAACGGAAAGATTGCACTCCCTTAAAACTGCTTTCTCATTAATTAAAGTTTATATGTTGATGTATTTGGTGACTTTTATTAGTGCATTGATAACCTCTGTGGCTAGCTGAGCGTTGATCGGGTCGCCATGCCTCTGCCCTCGCCTGTTTATTAGATCGCCTATGCATTCTATGGTCTGTAGAAAAGTAGGAGAAAGATAAATAGGATAGTCATAAGTAATCATTAAGGGTTTAATCGCCGATAAGATTAGAACCAACGAGAAAGGACTTAATCTCGGTGCGTTGCATCGAACTATACACTTCATATAACACTAGCAATAAAACAAGTGACAAACTACTTATCATAAGGACAGCCCTCTTATTGTCTCGAGTATTTATCTGTGTACGTGTGTGCTACTTGCTGATTCGTGCCTATTGGTTTAGTTTATTATTTAATTGCAACCAAATCGTGCCAGTCTCTCAGGCTGAACCCCCCTTGCGTTAGAATAGGTTGTATAGCTAACTTAATTTATTAAAATACTGATTAGAATAACGAGATAATACGTTCCACTCTTAGTGATCGACACTCTACTTACCATTATATTCATACTGACCGGGTACACTGCTCGTTAAGTGTGTGTGTTATTGATAAGTCGGCTAAATATAAATTTAAAACTTGATTAGGCATTAATACTGCTAAACCGCAACGACACACGCTACGCATCAAGTTTTTGGCGCCGCTGCCGGGGAGTGAATTGTTATTATCTGCTAATTTGATTAGTATTTTAATTAGGTTTTTAATTTTTTCATCTAACCGCTAATTTTGTTGTGTATTAGATTAATTTGCATTCATTGTATTATTTTGCATATTTTCTGTTTTTGTGTGTTATTTGTTTGCTTTTGTTTGTGTTTATTTTCGTGTGTTTTTATTTGTTTTAATTTTTCGTATTTTTTGTGTTCTGCTATCGTTGTACTGAGCTAAATCAAACGATACGGCGCATCTGATTTCTCAGATACGGCGTATTGCGTTTAATTTTTATAAAATACAACGCGTTTAAATAATTCGATACGACGCATCTTTTCCCCAAGATACGGCGTATCTGTTTTTAACAAAAAAAAATTTTTTTTCTAAGCAATAAAGTAATACGACGCATCTTTTCCCCAAGATACGGCGTATCTGGTTTTGATAATTTTTTTTTTCTAAACGTTAACGATATACGACGCATCTGCTTCAGCAGATACGGCGTATCTATTATTTTAATTAAAAACAGTTTTCGAATTATTAAACAGATACGGCGCATCGATCTCTGTCGATACGGCGTATCTTCTGAATCAAAAATCTCGTATTTTGAAACGTAACGAAAATACGGCGCATTAACTTTCGTTAATACGACGCATTTAATTTTAATAAGTATATCGATTTTTGATTATTAAAATTGATACGGCGCATTCTAATTCCTAAGCGGCGTATCTATTTTCTGAATAAAGTATGATTTAATTTTAACGATTATAAGATACGGCGTATCCATCTTTTTGGATACGGCGCATCGTCTGCAGATATCAGTAACTTTAATTTTTCGTATTCCGTTTTCGTTGTTAATTTTCTGATATACTACTTTCTCGAGCATACCCTACTGATATTTTTTGTGATGATTTCAGGAAGTGCATGACCAGGAGTTCTACGAAGAACTTGATTCAACCTTTCGAAGATCCTGAACGAGTCTTTCATTCGCTTAAAAGGCTTTTCAACACAAAAAGCTTTGATACTTCAAGTTCATTCGAGCTTGACTATTTTTCTGAAGAGAAAGAGGAAGAAGAAACATAAACAATGGGCGAAAACACAACTATGGAGGAATACATGAACAAAACCCGTGCTGATTATACTTCAGGAGTTGCTAGACCAAAGTTTGATGATAAGTCAAAGTTTGAATTGAAGGGTCAGTTTCTCAAGGAACTAAGAGAGAATGCTTTCAGTGGATCGGAACACGAGGATGCTAATGAGCATGTTGAAAAGGTCCTCGAGATTGCGGATTTGTTTACTTCAGAAGGAGTCACTGACGATCAACTCATGCTAAGAATCTTTCCAATCTCACTAAAAGGAGCTGCTAACAAGTGGCTAAGGAATGAACCTGCTAGTTCAATCACTACATGGGAAGGTTTGAAGATCAAATTCCTGAAGAGATATTGTCCACCTGCTAGGACTGCTAAAAAGATGGAGGCTATCAACAGTTTCAAGCAAGAGCCTGATGAAACTCTTTATCAAGCTTGGGAAAGATTTAAAGATTTACTGGTAAAATGTCCTCAACACTATCTAACCCCTATGCAGGAGATAATATTGTTTTATCAAGGATTGGACGTGCCTACTAGACAAATCTTGGACGCTAAGGGAGCTGTACCTCAAATGAGTGCAACCAATGCTAGGAAAGCGATCCAAGATGCTGCTGATCATTCTCAAAAATGGCACGATGGGACCTCTACTAGATCTAAGAGCAGCACTAATTTTGACGGGATTGCTGCTATTCAAGCTCAATTGAATAAAATTAGTAGAGAGATGAAGAAGCGTGATGAAAGAGCATATGCTGCCCAAGTTGGATGTGAAAAGTGCGAAGGACCTCACTACACTAAATATTGCCCGAATAAGAATGAAAGTGAGACGTTTGAAGAAGCATATTACACCCAATTTGGACAACCATTCCGACCTTCAGGAAGATTTAGGGAAGCTACCCCGGGATTCTATCAAAAGAACAACTTCAATCCCGCTTATCAAGAGAGGAGGCAGACTTTAGATGACACTCTAAAGCAAATTATGGCCGATGCTACTAAAAGACATGAAGAGAATACTGCTATGATCAAAGAAATCCGAGCTTCAACGGACACTACTACAAGAAATCAAGGAGCTTCGATGAAAGCATTGGAACAACAAATTGGTCAAATGAGCAAAGTTCTTCAAGAAAGGGGATATGGAAGTTTACCTAGCTCAACTGAAACCAACCCAAGAGATCATGTCAAGGCCATAAGCACCACTGAAGAAGTCATTCCTAACATACCTAGAAGATCGATGAATGGTAATGATGGTGCAAGACCCGAATTTTTCTTTAATTCTTCAATCAGTTTAAGAAGACTACTGAAAGAAAAGACAAAGATTGAAGAGGAGATCAAGGCTACAATGAAAGAAGGGAGCTCTGCAACCGATTTAAATGCCTTACCTCATAAAGAAAAAGACCCAGGAAGTTTTACTTTGCCTTGTTCAATTAATGATATATCTTTCAATAATGTGTTAGCTGACTTAGGAGCTAGTGTTAGTGTTATGCCTCTTAAGACATTCACTACCCTAGGACTAGGAAAATTAGCACCAACTAAGTTACTTATTGAATTGGCTGATAAAACAGTAAAATGACCTGAAGGGATTGCTAATAATGTGCTAGTTAAGATTGAGAAGTTTATTTTCCCTGTAGACTTTGTTATTTTAGATATGCCCGAGGATGTTAAGATTCCTTTAATCCTTGGTCGACCTTTCTTGTCTACTGCCCATGCTAAGATTGATGTGTTTAAAAGAAAAATCTCATTAAGGGTAGGGAATAATAAACTAGTCTATAAGTGCCAAGATCCTGTTAAAAGCATAATTAGAGGTGTCTACATGCTAGGATTAAGAGAGCGTATGGACCTCGATCTTGAAGCTAGGCTTATGGGGGAAACATTGATTCAAAACAACTCAACTTATCCTAATCATGAGAACTTTGAGGAATTTATTGACCTTAATGTACCTACCGAACTTAGACGCGATGTTGTTAATGATTCTGATGATGAGTGGTATGATTGCGTGGTAATTAACAAACGTAGGAGAATAGTTGAGAAAACGAATTTGAATAATGATGTGTTTATTGAACTACCACCCCACCTTGCTTATTTATGCCTATATGATAATAAGAATTTCCCGTCTATCATTTTGTCATCTCTGCCCGAAAGGGACATAACTTTGTTTATACAGATATTGAAGAAGAACGGCGTGGAAATTAAGGACGAGCAAGGAGTGTTCAATATTACTGAATTGGCAATGAGGGAGCGCGATGTTTCCGACTCCTTCAATGATCGATATTAAAGAGCTGAACGTGAGTCTAACTTGAAGACTCTGGAATAAAGACAAGTGCTTACCGGGAGACAACCCGGATTTATCTTTTAATTTTCTGTTTATGTGTCGAGTCAGTCAGGCCGCAGAGGATACGGCGCATCTCAATCCTGAGATGCGACGCATCTCCTGCAATGGTCATATCATATCTTATTTTATTTTTCTGCATTTTTAATTTTCGAATTTAAAACTTTTTATCAGTTTATTTTAATGCGGCGCATCCCTGGTTAAGGATGCGGCGCATCTTCTATTCTGATCCGTATTTATTTCAGGCTCGATACGGCGTATCTTCTTCAATAAGATACGGCGCATCGACTGACCTGATGATTTTCATTTTTAATTTTTATGTTTTATTTTTACCTAACTACTAATGTATTATGCAAGTTTGAACCTTTCTTACCTTAGGTGTGTTTTAAAGCCTTGGTGGTATTATAGATTCCTGCATTTCCTGTGGATACATCGAATATGAAGCTTAAACGTTCTAATCCACAAGAAGTTGATTTTTGCTCTTATACAAATGGAGGATCATACCGAGCAAATCTCAGGGGAGTTTTTCTGTTCTAATTCTTTTATTTTCCAGTTTTTAACCTTTCATACAAACAACGAGGACGTTGTTTAACTTAAGTGGGGGGATTGGAGAATTAGAACACTTAACACTTACTTATCCTAAACTTTTCAAAATATGCTTAAAATGTGCTTAATATATCAAAACTTTAAAAAAAAAAATTTAGCATGTTTTTGTTTAAAGTCTAAGTTGCATAGCTGCACACATGACGTTATTTTCAAAAATTGTGATTTTTCAAAATTCACAAATCTATGAGTGTGCCGGTGACTTGTAAACTTTAGAACTTGGCTTGTATACTATTCGAGACCACCATAATAAGTATTATTTTATATAATTGGAATGACTTGTCTAAATTGGTAAATTTCTAGGATTACACCCAAATAGCCTTATATGTTATGTGATATTAGCTAACTACACTGGTTAGTTAACCCCCGTATAAACCCTTTTGTTACTCTCATTTTTAGAGTAAGATACCCCTAGAAAAAAACTCAGAGTCATTCCTTTCGTTTCTTACACCTTTGTTAAAATGTTTCGTTACACCCTTACACCTTAGCCTACCCTGTAGATTAAAATCCGTGGTTGGTTAATTGCTATAGGCAAAGTGTGTTTCCTTACATTACCTGTGTTCGCGTGCGTAATTCATTATCTATGGTTAGGTCGGGAAATTGCACAATGCAATTGGAGTGAAAGTAAATATTGTATATCTTTGAGTTTATTTTTTCGTGTGTTTACTACTTTCACTATTACCGTTATTTCTGAAGTCATAAAAAGTATGGAAAAATTATCCAGAATTATCATTATAGTGATGTGGTGAAATTTTACACATCTATGTTTATGTTTAAAAAAAAAAAATCGAAAAAAAAAAGAGAAAAGAAAAAGAAAAAGAAAAAAGTTGGAAGATTGATAAACCAACGATGTAAAGTTATGTAAGTGGTCGATATCACCACTAATTGTTGTATATTATATCTATGGATTGAATGGGAGTTGGCAGTTATGGGAACGTCAACTAAGGTTTATTCTTTGATTAAGATCTTGTTGAGTATAATTCGTGTCTACCTAAAGCGTGTGTTTCAAGTGTTAAAGCGTGAGTTATTCAATGATATGAGTCTTATTCATGGGATGGTTGGGATAGTGATTAACCACACTTAGGATTTTAATTTATTTGTTTTGTTTATTTTTCATTTTACACCAATTTATATCCCAAAAATTATCCATACCCTTTATTATTCTTTATCCAACCAAACCTTTGATTTATTGAGATTAGGGATTTGAGCAATCTTAAGTATCGTAGTCGTGGATTCGACTATGTATTTATGATTTTGTCGCCCTTTTTGATATATTATTATTGGTGAAGTTTGGACCTATCTTTAGCCTATTCGAGTTAAGGATTTGAGCAATTGCAAGTATCGTGTTCGTGGATTCGATCATGTATTTGTGATTTTGTCGCCTTTTCTGGAATTTGAGATCGATAGTGATTAAGAATAATTAACCCTTAAGCCTAAAAACCCTTTTTACCGCTTTAGACTTGTTGTTCCTTGGATTTAGTGGGGGAGATGTGTATACTTGCCAAGCTTATGATAGAATATTCGTCGCGACTGGACAGTTAAACGATTAGATTTGCTTTTATCGAAATATTTTTATTCTACTTCTAATTCGTTAAGTGTTTAGTTGTGTGATTATGACAAAAACGAATACATGCTTAAATATAAAAATAAATCCTAATATCTTTTAGGATACATTTTCATAAGATTAATTCTAAGGTTTACTTGGGGACAAGTAAAGTTCAAGTGGGGGGATATTTGATGAACTCAAATAAGTACATTTTATTACTATCATTTATCCTATTAATTTGACTTGTTTTATTATATTATGTATGAGGATTGATACTTAATCGTTTACTTTTGTAATTCTCAGTTGAAAACAAGCATTTGGTGAAACTTGGCGATTTTGGACTAATTATGGAGCAAAACATGCAAGAAGTTAAGAGTCTACTGAAATGTACAAGATCAAGACTAATCTGCTCCAGATGCGCCGCATCTTACTTATGACATGCGCCGCATCACTATCAATATTTCACCAGATACGATCCAAGATACAAGAGGACATGCGCCGCATCCTATTATGGAGTTACGCCGCATCTTCTGGCGGTGTACGAATATTCCTGAATATTATAATCTTGGACCCCACGCGAAGTTAAGTAAATGCGCCGCATCTACTTACTAGATGCGCCGCATCTTACCCTCAGACAGAAACTATAAATACCCCAAGACCAGACGAATTTCGAGAGACACATATTATATCCGAAGACCGAAGACCAGAAACCTAGGACGAATTCAGTCAAGGCAGCAGCACAAGACACACCCAAATCAAAGATACAAGAGCTGTAAGAAGGTGCTGCATGTGTTTAATTCATTAAGTAGTTTTGTTTTATTGTGTTAGTAAACTTTAATTCATCAAGATTGGTGGCTTGTGTAATGTGACAACGGAAAGATTGCACTCCCTTAAAACTGCTTTCTCATTAATTAAAGTTTATATGTTGATGTCTTTGGTGACTTTTATTAGTGCATTGATAACCTCTGTGGCTAGCTGAGCGTTGATCGGGTCGCCATGCCTCTGCCCTCGCCTGTTTATTAGATCGCCTATGCATTCTATGGTCTGTAGAAAAGTAGGAGAAAGATAAATAGGATAGTCATAAGTAATCATTAAGGGTTTACTCGCCGATAAGATTAGAACCAACGAGAAAGGACTTAATCTCGGTGCGTTGCATCGAACTATACACTTCATATAACACTAGCAATAAAACAAGTGACAAACTACTTATCATAAGGACAACCCTCTTATTGTCTCGAGTATTTATCTGTGTACGTGTGTGCTACTTGCTGATTCGTGCCTATTGGTTTAGTTTATTATTTAATTGCAACCAAATCGTGCCAGTCTCTCAGGCTGAACCCCCCTTGCGTTAGAATAGGTTGTATAGCTAACTTAATTTATTAAAATACTGATTAGAATAACGAGATAATACGTTCCACTCTTAGTGATCGACACTCTACTTACCATTATATTCATACTGACCAGGTACACTGCTCATTAAGTGTGTGTGTTATTGATAAGTCGGCTAAATATAAATTTAAAACTTGATTAGGCATTAATACTGCTAAACCGCAACGACACACGCTACGCATCATTTCTATATTGGCTTTTATCTTTGTACTGAGTTTATCGAAAAGGTGCTCGTACATGAGGTTTACAGACGACCCTTCATCCACATGTATTGTCCGGATTAGGTACCCTTCGACTTCACCTTTGATGATGAGGGGTTCGGTTGACAAGCATCGTGTCACAATGGGAGGGAAGACTATTGGGACGTTTATCCATTCCTGATCGTGTTCTTCACACCCTTCGTTCCGTGTGGCCGATAAACTCCTTATCATGTTAATTACTTTGGCCTTTCCCGTGTCATTCCTTTTCTGTTGATCGATGCCTTTACCACCATCCTGCTGTCTGAAACCTTTCACGAGGTGATCTAACTTGCCGGACTCTAATGCAAATGCCAGTTGTCTCTTTAATTGGAAACAATCATCGGTGATATGCCCCTTTTCCCTGTGGTACTCGCAGTACTTATCCAGATCCTCCTTTTTCGGTCTATTACTAGTCGGGGGAGGGGTGGTTAGGTTCAGATGATGTTCTGTGGCTAAAATTTTTCTCGGAGGTTTTACCAACGACATCAGACCTGCGCGGGGGACCGCCGGTTTAGTTGCGTCATTTCGGCGGTATTCCGGAAGGGGGTAGTTGTTTCGATTGTAGCTGCTTTTTGGGGTGACATAAGGGTGGTAGACGTCCCTCTGGCGATAATCGTTCCGACGTTCCCCTCTTGGCCTATCATTCTTGAAGCCTTGACCTCCTTTCCTGTTTGAATCGAATCCCTCGCCCTTCGGTAATTCTGTATTACGGTATGCTTCTTCCGACCTTATGAAGTCGTCCACTCTAGTGAACATTTCAGTAACCGTGCGCGGTACTCTGTCGGAAAATTTTTTGGCGAGAGATGGACATTTATGTGCACTCATGAAGGCGGAGATTCTCATAATTTCTGGTACACCGCTGATGTAACTCGCCTCGTCAGTCCATCTTTCCTTAAAATCCGGAAGGGATTCGTGAGCTCGTCGGGTGATTTTGGTAATCTCCGTGGGGTCCTTCGTACATTTCTTTCGAAGGGCGAATCTCGTCGAGAACCACCCACCTGCTGCTCCGTCCAGGGTTTGCTGAAACATGCGGCACCATACCGGCATAGGCCATTCCCCTTGATTGGCGGCTCCAGTGAACCTGGTGAGATGATCGTTCGGATCCGTTGACCCGTCATAGAATCTCATGTTAAGCGGCATCACATGGGCCGGACCGGAGAACTCAACAATGCGGCGAGTGAACGGTGACCTTGACGTCTCTTTAAAAGGTTTGTGCAGGTCATCGTCCTTTTCTTCGCCTACCTTTTCCTTTCCCTGACTCGTATTCCCCTCTTCTTCGAAATTTAGCCGAAGCGGTTTAAGAGCGCTTCCGCTTTGTGCATTGTGCTTTTTGATTAGTTATGTTAGTGACGCAACTCGGCTAACAATCATGTCTTGGAGACTGGGAGAGTCCTCGGCCGAATTGTCATGCTGGTTTTGGTTGTTGTTGGTTTCATACCGGTTGCGGTTTTGATTATTACCAGCTTTGAACTAGTTGCGATTGTTGTCAGGCTCGTACCGGTTGTGATTGTTGTTCGGTTCGTATTGGTCATGGTTATTGGTTTCGTGTTGGTCGTGATTATCGGTTTCGTGCTGGTCACGGTTGTTGTTAGGTTCGTGTACGTTGTGATTGTTGGTTTCGTCTTCCCTGTCATCGAGACGTAGGGAATGAAAAGAGGAACCAGCCATTTCAATGCTCAGGTAGATTGAATAGCGGGTCCCACGGATGGCGCCAATTTGTTGAAGTAAAACCTTGCGAGTAGGTCCCACTTCTACGTATCGTCCTTCGAGGTGATTCCTTCGGACCTTGCTAACTCCTACACACAAGAGACACACGTGTTAGGCTCGCCCCCGGGTTTTATCCCAAGGCCCACCTCTGGCGTGAGAATAAGTATCAGGCGGTTATAGTTTGAACAGTAATATGAGAGTAACAGTAGTAGGTCTAAGAATTCAATGCATATCATAAATGAGGTGTGGGTATTTATACTACCCACACCTACTGTACCTACTTACCTCGGGACTAAGCGAGTTGACCTATGTCTGACCTAGTGAGTAGGTGTCAGGCCACGTGGGGAACACAATCCCGTGAAATCTGGAGAGGTGTCAGTTGATGGGACTATACAGTATAACTATCGGCAGGGCCTGTCAGTAGGCGCGTCCGGAGGTGAGAGAGGAGTCCGGAAGAAATGAACGTCCGGACACATAAGAATAGTCCGGACGACATCGTGTCGTCCGGAAACATACACCAACATGTCTCCCCCAGTATTGTAGCATCGGTTCTGAGCTGATGGTGCAATACTTTGATAATATCTTTATGCCTTTCGGTATTGTAGTATCGGTTGAAGACCTATGGTGCAATACTTTGATAATATCTTTACGGCTTTCAGCATACATCGTTCGGACACATACACTAACATGCCCCCCCCCCCCCCAGTATTGGATTATTAGTAAAAGACTAATGATGTAATACTTATAGAAAATCTTTATGACCTTCGGCCTGTGCTTCGGATACATACAACATGTAACACCAATATTGCGTTATTAGTAAAATACTGATGATGTAGCACTTTAAAGAGTACCTTATGGCCTTTCGGCCTGAGTCGTTCGGACCAGTATTACATTTGCCTCCGGTGCGAGTCCTTCGGACACATACACCAACATGTCCCCCCCAGTATTGCTTTATTAGTAAAAGACTAATGATGTAATACTTAACAAATGTCTTATGGTATTTCGTCCTGTATTGCTCGGACATGCCTTTCATCCCCGTGGTCCATGAGCCGGTGGTTCATAAGATGAGTTGGGTCTTTTTAGACCATATACGCCCTCGACTGTGTTTAATTTATACAGTTACTACGGAGGCACAAACTTATGTGTTACAAATAATACATAATCCGGAGCCACAAATTTAAGCGGGTAGACATCGGCACGAGGTCCGCTTTTAATTTGTCTATGATGGAATACTTTAAGATATTTAACGTTACTTCCAATATTTTCTTTGCATGCTGTGATTGGATTACATAAGTGTTAGCCCGATGGTTGAAGGGCTCGTCAAGCCTTGTTGGGCTAGTTTAGTTGTAGGCCCATGGGCTGAATAAAATAGTACTTATTTGAATGCCAATAGCTTTAAAAGTCAAACGGGAGCTATTATTTTAAGACGGGTGAGTATTATTCATTAAATAGTAACAATTTTGTCATTTTTGGACGTATTAAAAAATAAAAATGTATATAATACGTCAAGGATTAAAACATAAAATGTTAAGTGGTGAAATGGTTATTCATGGTTTTATTGTATTCAAAAAATTGTGAGATCTAAAATCAAGCGTCCAAATAATTTTTTTTGTTTCACTTTATTACTCTGTATTTGTCAAATGCATCTAATTATCCTATATAACATTCATTGAAGTTTTTTGGGGAGCCGACACTGTTTCGAAGCCGCCGGATTGGAGATCGGCTTAAGGGAGTGGGGTGGCTTAGGTTCATTATGGAGCCGCGACTTGAGCCGACACTGTTCACACGGCGAGTCGAGCCAAGCCGAGCCGTCAGCCTAGAAGGATTAAAAAATTGTTAGTGTTATTTTTCTTAGTGGGATCTCCACTAATTTGCCACTTAATTTGGGAGGTTATTTGCCTGTTTAACACTTGTATTTTGGATTAATATGTGTGTTTTGGTATGTTTTCCACTAACTTGCCACTTAATTTTTTGGTTAGTTCTTTGCTTAACACGTGTGCTCCATTATCGGTATGATTAGATATATATAACTTAGTTGGAAGGTTTGTTGGGGATTTCTAAAAGTGGTGGTTTATCAATCTTCTCATGCAATTTTTGTTTTGGCATTGACGAGGAGATTTTCGAAGCTTCGTTTGGAGTTGTTTTGGTTTGTAGGTGATTGAACAAATAATTGCACAACCAAGCCTTCGATGATGATCAAAGGAATAATGGGGTGTTGAGATTGCGCCAAGCTTGTTCTTAACCTGAAATAAGAAATACGAAGACACTACGTTAAGTGATTGCGCAGGGGTTGGACCCTGCGAACCACCTCCGGCGTGCGAGTAAGTATGTGTAATGGTAATGTAGGTCGTAAATTGAGAGAGTGAAGTTAACTTACTTTGCTCAAGCCTGACTAAACTATTTATAGGGGAGAAATTGGGCTTAGTGGGCGGTTTGCGCATGATTCGGAGATCATGGGGGCGTCCCATGAAATATGGTAACCGCTAGGGCTTTGTAGCCCACGATCTCTGTTTTGGCGGGAAAGCCAAGGGAAGAGGAGACGTGGGTTTGACCAGGTCAGGATAGCTCTCCGTGCTAGTTCCTTCGAGAGGAATACCTCGAAGGGCTTAGGGCTTCGATTGGCGGATTCCCACATTGTAACCAGTTCGCAGGCGAATGGTTTTACGCCAATGAAACGTGTTAGGAGATTAACCTGGGCCTCCGAAGAGAGGGCTTTCTACAGGCTCGAAGGGGAGTCCTTCGACCCGTTCGGAGGGTACATCATCAAGCCCCCCAGTCGAAAGTGATATATACGTACGAGTATAAATTGCATTCGACTCAAAAAAATAACCAATACACCATTCGTTTTGTCACAAAAACGTATAACGAGAAAATATAAGGATTAAACTGATTTCCGAATTAAATGCAAAATCATCATTATCCGCCCACTCACCCATAGCCATAATGGCCGGATCTTCGGTAAACGCAAAACATCATTTCAAATTTTGTATCCATTTGAATTCCGCTTATGCATTAGATATATATGAAACACGTGTGTGGCTAGGATTAAAAAACATGATGGGTATTTAAACCCTTAAAATTGTAAACCCTAGATCACTTTCACCCTCCGCCCAAAATACACAAATACCCATCTGCGTATTTGTGCTTCCGTTGGAACGATAAGGTAAAAATTCTAGCCTTTTTCTTTGATCTTTTTACTATTTTAATAGCAATATGAGCATGGCAGCAAAGAGAGTAATTAGAGAACAAACATGCACGTTGTCAAAAGCAGCATTATCTGAATTCCTTCTTGATTACCCCTTACCTGCTGGGCTCAAAATCATACTTCCAAGTAAAAGACAAAATGTTTTTGATGCCCCCGCAGGGTATGTGGGCTTGTATGTGCACGCATTTACCCAGTCAAACCTTCGGATTCCACTTCATCCTTTGATTCTTGAGTTTTTACAATACTATAAGGTGCACATTTCCAGATTTAACCCCTTTGGGCTAGCCAAACTGACCACCTACATTGTGATGTGTAAGGCTTACGGGCATGAGCCCTCGTTAGATGTTCTTAGGGGTTTTGTAAATTTGTATCCCGGCGGGGATTAGGTGACTATTGCCAAAAGAGGTGAACATGATGTTCCCGTCCTTGTGACGAAGCCCTTTTCAAATATAAGAAACTGGAAAGGTCAGTTCTTTTATGTTGAAAGTACAATTATACCGTCCGGTTACCCAGCTTTGCTTGACGAAGCGTTTATGTATGATGAGAAGAAATATAATGACCCGTGATGAGACGAAAAGTGTACCGCTTTTAGGGGGTCATTTAAGCCCTAATTCATGATTATTTGATCAAATATTGCCCTAAATCGTTCCTTTTGTAATTTTAGGTACTTTGGAGAAGAAATCTGGAAAAGGAAGCATTTTGGACGTTTTTGGAGCAAAAAGTGAAGAAAACGGCAAAGTCTCCAAAATCAAGCTGGAAACAGAGCTTGACGGCGTCACGCTTTGTAGGTGACGGCGTCACGTACTGGCAAAAGGATGAATATGAATTTACACGTGACGCGCCAGAAGGTTTTGTGGAATTAAAGGGTGACGACGTCACGTGTTAATGGATGTAGGCCGTTAAGTGTTAAGTTAAAGAGAGACGGGCCAGGGGATTTTTGAAGGTGACGGCGTCATGATCATAGACATGAAGACGTCAGATGATATAGAGTGATGGCGTCAAAGTATTCTTACACGAGAAGGAACCTTAGTGAAACCGCCACAAGTTAATCAAGACAATCACAACTCGCGCGCCGGAGTAGCTGTTACTGTTTTGGCCATAAAATCCTCATACGAACTCGGATTTAGGTGATTCAAAAGGCCACGGATTCGGGACGAAGAAATCTACAATTTGGTGAAAAAGGGGATCTGACGCCGTCAAGTGTATGGGCTGACGCCGTCAGATCGGGCCGACAGAAAGTTACCTATAAATATAACCTTATAACTTCATTATTTGTAAGCCCTAAACCCTAAGTCCGATTCTAGGGTTTAGGTATGTGTTTTTTCCAGCAACTTAGAAGGTCTTAATCACTCCATAAACATCTTGTAATGGTGTGTTGATTCTATCTTAATTATGTCTTCCATTATTATTGTTGCTTGTTCTTCATTGATTATGTTTTACTAAATCACCTAGTGTTTACCTATGATTGTGTGAAACTTGTGTATAACTAATTAGATCTTATTGATTTCTTGTTGATGTGTATGTCCATCTCCATCAATTAGGGCGTGACAACTTCAATAGATCTAATTGGTTTAGCTTATAATTATTGTTTCCTATTGTCTCTTGTTTGATTGGGTGATATCGATGTTAGGCTTAAGAAAACTGGCTAACCTCCTATACGGTAACTTGCTAGAACGTCTTAAGAAACATGAACCAAGGTGTACTAAGGTTATATGGTTGTATTTAATGCATGAGCGAATTCTAGTGATCCCATGTTAGGAGCTTCTTAGCCGGCTCGACATAGGTGTGAAGTAGGAGCTTATAGAGTTGGGGAAGTTCGTACACACCCCCACGAATGGTATTAAGGAATACAACCCGTCAATTAAAACAAGGTGTGACAATTCAATAGGTAGAATTGGATAGCTAGCAAGGAGTAATATATCATAGGTAGACATGCTTCACTTCCCTTGTAGAACCCTAGTTTACTTTCCTTCACATTAGTTTAAGTAGTAGTTTTTGGGTTAGTTGATTAGCAACTAATTCCGCCTCTCCTTCCAAAACCCGAGATTTTTACTTGCTTTCCATAAAATATAAAAATACAAAAAGAATCATCCCTCACCTCTAGACCTAGTAGATAAATTTCAATCCTAACGAACACTATTCTTTGAGTTGAACGATCAATCCCCCGGTACTTGCCACTTCACTATACTACATCGGTCAGGTACACTGCCTGGTGGGGATTGCAAGCTTCTCGAGATCCCTCGAGAGGTAAAACCTGTTGTAAGGTCGCAAAACCACGCATCAACCCGCTGCCCTATGAGGTAAGGAGCGAGCCATTGTATCAAAGACTTGCACAACATCCTGCTAATGTCCAGACATTCCCCGAACCTATCCTGTTCATGGCTGGTATTGCTGAGAGTTGGGAAGGCTCTCCGTTGCATCCTGAAATAATTTGTGAAGGAAAAAGTATGTATATATCTTATTCAAATAATTTAAATAACTTATCTGCTGATATTCATCTCCTTTTCGTTTGTTTTTGTAGAGATGGCTTTCAGAAATTTTGTTGTTGCCGGAGTTGCCAAAGAAGTCAGTTTCATTCCAAGGGAACCCCAAGATGCAAGCTATAGAGTTGGATCTCCATCTAGGTCTGTTAACAATAATGATGTCGATGCCTCTGCAGTGAAACCTCTTTCTATACTTCCTCCTACTAATCAAGTGAGTACCAAGGAAACCCTTCTTCTTGTGGAGGACATTGCTGATTCCGATGACCCACCTTCCGATTCTGATCAACTGAAGATCACGGGCTCCTCTGGTATTGTAGACAGGGTGACGACTAGGAAAGGTACTAGTGCCAAAGCTATTAAGGCTGCCCCAAAAAGGAAATCCAATGCTCCTACCCCCCCCCCCCCCCAATCGAGTAATATCAAGCAAAAAGTAAAGAAAGCTCGTGGGAAAACCCTGATGTACTCGACTGAAGAAATTGGTGATGATGACATTCATGGTGAGCAACCCACTCCTCATTTTTCTTTTCTTAAAATGCTTCGTATCTTATGTTTCTCTTGCTTTTGTCCTTTATTTAGGACTGCCCAACACTAAGGAGCTGCCTAATGCCCTTTCCTGCCGCTTGCTTGTTGAAAATGTCACTCCCGCTTCTTGGAGGAAAACGATGACTGAGATGTCTATTGAAAAGCTGTGTGATCTCTATGACAAAAGTTACACCCGGCAGGCCATGTTGGATAACCATTTTTGTTTTCGTACAAGGGCATTAATTAACAAGGTTAAGGAGGCTAAAGAGGAGGTTGCTGTCATTGTAGCTAGGGAGAAAGAGAGGGAGGAGAAATATGCTAAGTTGGAATCCAGATGTGATGAAGCAATGGCAGATTTTGATAAGCATCCAAGATACGAGGCCCTTCGAGCAAAGATGGAAGATCTTGAAGAGCAGTTGAAGAGGTCGTAGGCTGAGTGTGGTCGGCTAAAGGTGGAGGAGGCTAAAGTTGTTGGTTATAAGACCTAGGTGAGTGCCCTAGAGTCTAAATGTGCTGGTTTGGAAACTGAGAGGGTCAGATTGGTGAAGCAGGATGTCAAGCGTTGTCAAGAGTTGGATGAGTTGAAATTTGAATGCCAAGGTTTGAGGAGAGATAGGGCTGAGGTTGTATCGAAAGTTGTCCCCTACATTGCTATGGAGCTATACCATAGCGACGAGGTAGGAGAGGTTGTGGGGAAGCTAGTAAATGCGGCTATATTTTATGGAAAGTGCACAACTTTGGAGGAGATTGCTGAGACCAAAAAACCAGTTGTGCTGTCGGAGGTACCATACTACCGTCCGAATTCTGTGCGAGAATATGATGAAGCCGGTAACGCATTTACCACAGCAGAGTACCCCTTCCTTGTTGAAGCAACCAAAGATCCTTCAGCCTCCATCGAAGATCTCCTCTCTAAAAAACCAATGAAGATATAGCCTCCGTCCCCCACCAAGAGGACCTTATCTGTGAAGCCTATGTCTCCAGTTCACCAAGAGGATCCAAATTCTTCTAAAAATGCTTGAAGGTTGCCCTGTGGGCATTAATTCAGTCTCTTAGGGTGGCATGTACCCCTTTTTAAACAATTTATCATGGTTGAAGGCATGTGCCTCTGTGTTTAACAATTTATGGTGATTTTATCAGGCGTGTGCCTGCTTGAACAATTTATCTTTCGTATGTCTGGGCTTCGGCCCGAAATTTAGACAATTATTCTTATGTTTATGTTGGATATGGCCTTATAAATGCCAATCTTAGGGATTACGTCCCGTTTTTGATATCATGCTTGTCTTCTCATACGTTTTCTTTTCTTTAAAAAACGTGAACATACATCCTGAGCTTATATCCTCATTGTGTGTATTTTGGACCAAGATTTTGGCAATCGTATAATTTGACTGCGACAGAGGGTCGCGACCCACTCCGTCTTTATCCTTAAGTTGCAGAGGGCTTTTATTACCCTAAGACTTTATAGGAAAGTTAATGTGAATTGTAATGGATGCTATTTGTATACAAGACATGTGTCTTGCTTCATCCTTCGACATTGAAACTTGTAGAGTACTTGGCTGAACAAATCTTTGTTGTATAAAATGAAACAAGAGATTTTGAGGGAAATGCGTTATATCATTAAGTGGGTAGGGAGGATTACATCATTTGTAGAAATGAACACTAGGACACCTACCATTAATGCTTCTTTCCCATGTGAGAAGAATGCGTTACATGAAATTGAAAAACAACTAAGTGCTTTAAAAGAAATAATAAGTCTTATATGTAAAAACTTACGAAAGCTAGTATCCAGTTCTTCGGGCTCGCATGCTTTGTTTTCGCATCATCTCTCTTTGCCACTGGACCCTTCGACTTGGTTTTGCTAGCGTTTATTTGAAGGACATATTCTTATATGCCCTCAGGATTTTGGGTAACTTGTCAACCCACTCATGCTGATACTATCCCAACTTTGTCTCGATTTCAATGACAATGTCCTTGTCGACACAAGTGAATATTTGCTTCACATTCAGGCTTTCGCAGAAAGGAGGGAATACCCCTTCGGCAAATTGTTTCCCTTTATAAGAAGTGATGACTTGTGGGACTCCAAACCTGCAGATTATGTGTTCCCACACAAATTTTTCCACATGCTTTCCTGTTATTAATGCCAAAGGCTGAGTTTCCACCCATTTGGTGAAGTGGTCGATGGCTATGACCAAGAATTGTACCCCTCCGGGGGCTGCTGCTAGGGGTCCGATTATGCTGACTCCCCATTGGCCGAAAGGCCTTGCTGATGTGATAGAAGACGTGCCATACTTTGATGGGTTTCGAGCTCTTGAGTACGTCTGACATGTTGCGCATGCTTTGATTACTCCTGTTGCATCTTCTAATATAGATGGCCAATAGTACCCCCATCTTGCTACTTCTGAGGTTATGGATCTAGGGCTTACGTACCTTCCACAAGATTCTCTATGAATATTATAGAGAATGCTTGAAGCTTGCTTCAGTCCCACACAACGAAGCCATGGGGACGAGCAAGACCTTTTGTAAAGGTTTTCCCCTATAAGCCTATATTGAGGGGCTTTAACTTTGATCTTTCGTGCTGTTTTCGGATTATCGGGTAGAGTACCACTTATCAAGTATGTCCTTATTGGAGCCATCCAGCTAGAGCCTTCGTCAGAGGCTTCATCTTGTGCGATCGACCTATGGGCCAATATTTCTACTAACACCTCTTCGGGTAGGCGGGCCATAGTCGTTGAAGATAGTTTGTTCAGGGCGCCTGCTTTCTTGTTCTGGCTTCTGTGAACATGCGTTACCTCATATGGTTTAAATTCCTGAAGAAGCTCCTTGGTCACGTCCAAATACTTCCTGATTGTAGGCAGTTCTACCGCCTGGGAGCCTTTGATTTGGTTGGTAACTAGCTGTGAGCTTACAAAGGCGGAGAGGTCATCTGCCTCCATGCCTTTTGAAAGCCGGAGGCCAGCTAATAGCGCTTCGTACTCTGCTTCATTGTTCGTAGCCTTGAACTCAAATCGCAATGCGCAAGCATACTCTTTTCCTTTTGGGCTGATTAGGATTAGACTCGCTCCTGAACCATCGGAATTCGAGGTCCCGTCTGTGTATAATTTCCACTTCTTCTTCGTCCTTGGTGGTTGTTTTTTTGTCCTGACCGTGTTCGAAAAGTGCTTTAGTTAGAGGGCTTGCGAATATCATATTTCTGACAGATTCTGACCCCCTATGCCTTTTTGATGATTTAGAAGCCTGCAGATTATCGGTAGCTTGGACTTTTGAAGAATTAACCTTGACCCCATGCTCAATTGGTGTGACGTGTTTGGACTTATCAAGCGTGTGTTCTGCGTCGGAGGACTTGCCCTCGATTCTTAGTGCTCGAGGGGCTTTAGCTATGTCAGAATGTGTCCGCGCGAGAGTTTCCTTGTTGGCTTTGCTCGGCTTTTCCAAAATTTTCTTGGGATCAATAGGGTTTTGCTCTTTGGTGACCATCGCCTGCTCTGGATGGTACTCATTTATCACAACTTGCTTTTTGGTGCTCGTATGACTTGGAATAGCCTTCGAAGGCTCCTAAGGACTTTCCTTGATTCTTCTATCAATTTCTCTTTCACTTCTATGACGATGACTAGAAAATACGGTTCCTATTCCATGAGGTGTGTGGAATTTTATTGCCGCGTGTATGGTGGATACCACGATGCTGATCCTTTGCATGGCTGTCCTTCCTATCAGCAAGTTGTAGGGGGAATTGGACCTTACTATGGTGAACATGAGGGTTTCTGTTCTCATGAGCTTGCCTTCTCCAATGGTTACTTCTAATGGAACTTCTCCCAGAGGCCACGAATGCTTGCCAGAGAATCCTACCAAGGGCATCTTCGAATTAACCCTTCGGGATTTGATCGAAGGCTCGAGCTTTAGGAAGCAATGCTCATATATGATTTCACAAGGGCTTCCACAGTCCATAATAGCTCCATTAATTTTCTGGTTAGAAATGAGGACTTCGATGACCACTGGATCATTCGAAGAGACCTTGCCTGCGATAGGGGGAAACGTTATCTCCCTTATCTCGTTAGTCTCTGGCTCCAGCACCTTTCTCTTTAAACTATTTTCGCCCCAATGAACCATGAGTATTGGGGCTTCGAGAGGAGCAGTATCTTTAGCCAATTGAGCGTCGGTCATCATTTCCTTTCCCCTCTTTATACCCTTCACCAAGTGTGCCAATTTCCTGGACTTCACAGCTTCTTCTATCTATTTCTTTAACTCTCTACAACTGTTCGTATCGTGACCATAATCTTCGTGAAAGTGACAATACTTGCTGGTATCCCTGTTTTTGCCCTTACTTGTCATACGAGGGGGTGCTTCGAAAGCCTTTGCAGCCCTCTCCGTGGCAAGTATTTCCTTTGGACACTTGGTTAGACTGTTTAACAAACCGTGGTTGGGACCTTTGTTGTACGGAGAAAACCTGTCTCTGTTCTTGTTCTTGTTCTCGTTCTTTGACCCTTCCCACGAAGAATGCTTTGAAAACTTGTTGCTGTTGTCTCTGTCTATCGGAGCCCCGTTAGTGGATACCTCTTTCGCTTCGATCCAAGTATACGTCTTTTCCATTAACCCTTTGTAAGTTGTCGGAAGGTCGGTGGACAAGAATTCCACCAAACTTCGATTTCGGAGACCATGTACGAAACCCGAAATACGCTGATCTTCATGAAGACCCAAAATCTACAAAGTCTCATCGGTGTACTTAGTAACGAAGGCCCTTGTGCTTTCGTTTTCCTTTTGTTTGATGTTGTGCACCGTTAAATGAGTCCTTGTGAACTTCTTTTGCTGACTGAAGTGTGACCGGAATTTAGCCTTAAGATCATCAAGATTGACGATGCTACCGGGCTTTTGCCCATTCCACCAAATACGAGCAGAATCCCGTAGGGTGTACGTAAACATGTGACAGGCCACCAGCATAACCCATTTTTGCATCTTGATCGCCCCTTCGAACAAGTGTAAGAAATTGTCCGGATCCCCCTTCCCATCATAGGTCCCAATGTGTGAAGGCATTTTCAACCCATCAGGCAATGGGTAATCTTCTATCCACCTAACGAAGGGTGTAGCTGAACCCATAGGGTCTGAGTATAGATAATTATAAGGTGGTGCGTACATGGGAGCAGGATTATAGGCATTGTCGCTTTGGGGCATTCCCATAGGAGTTTGACTTGGGTAAGATTGGTAAGGTGTATTCATGGCAAATGGATAACCGTTTCCCATGGCATACGGAGGGTACGCTATAGGATGCCCGAAGGGTATGCTACCATAAGTTTGAGGGAGGCTTGGGTTACTAGGCTGTCCATTTACTGGAGGATATAAATTCTAAGGATAAGACTGAGTTTGGAACGAGGGGTACATACCATTGGGAGGAAGATTTCCTCCCATATTAATTGTAGGCCGATTGCCTTCTACGCCTGATGCGTGAGAAGGCTGCAACGGAACCCCAGCTTCAGTCCTTCCAAGATGAGCTGCTAGCAATGGAGGAAAAGTCACTCCCACTTCTTCCCTTCGTTGGCTCCTACCATTAGAGCCTTCGGTAACCGCCCCTTCTCTCCTTGTCGGAGCCCTCTCGGGAACTCCTTCGAAACCAACGGACCTTCTGCTTAGCCTTTGACTGACTGGAGACCCAATCCTTAAGGTCGATAGAGTTGCTCCTTGGGTCGGAGGCCTAGGTTCCATCTTCATTTCTTCATCATACTCATCACTTGAGTATTCCAACTCCTTTCGCATCTCAGCATTCCTGACTTGCCTCTTACGAGCCCTTAGGAGGGATTCCAACACTTCGTGGTTGGCTTCGACAAAGGCTGGGCTAATAATGGGCTCCGGATTGGCTGATGTCGAAGCATGATGGTTGGGTGTTGTTTCTGGGTGAGAACGTGTGGTGAACGTGGAAGCGGTTATTGGGGGAAGGTTGTTAGAGTCGTTGATTGGTATTGGTGCTAGGGTAGAGAAACCCGGTGGGGGAGTATCTTCTCTCCATTGATCCATGCCGGAATAATAGTGAAAGTAGTTGGTTGGTTATAAGCTTGGAAATAACGAGACCAATTGTAGCGGTCCCACGGATGGCGCCACTGATTGAACAAATAATTGCACAACCAAGCCTTCGATGATGATCAAAGGAATAATGGGGTGTTGAGATTGTGCCAAGCTTGTTCTTAACCTGAAATAAGAAATACGAAGACACTACGTTAAGTAATTGCGCAGGGGTTGGACCCTGCGAACCACCTCCAGCGTGCGATTAAGTATGTGTAATGGTAATGTAGGTCGTAAATTGAGAGAGTGAAGTTAACTTACTTTGCTCTAGCCCGACTAAGCTATTTATAGGGGAGAAATAGGGCTTAGTGCGCGGTTTGCGCATGATTCAGAGATCATTGGGGCGTCCCAAGAAATATGGTAACCGCTAGGGCTTTGTAGCCCACGATCTCTGTTTTGGCAAGAAAGCCAAGGGAAGAGGAGACGTGGGTTTGACCAGGTCAGGATAGCTCTCCGTGCTAGTTCCTTCGAGAGGAATACCCCGAAGGGCTTAGGGCTTCGATTGGCGGATTCCCACATGGTAACTAGTTCGCAGGCGAATGGTTTTACGCCAATGAAACGTGTTAGGAGATTAACCTGGGCCTACGAAGAGAGGGCTTTCTACAGGCTCGAAGGGGAGTCCTTCGACCCGTTCGGAGGGTACATCATCAGCAGGTATATTTGAATAGCCTTTTTAATATATTTCTTTGATGTAGTTGTAGTTTTGAGCATGTAACCATGTAATGTACTTCAACTGTTTCAGGTTTTGTTTGCAATTAGGCATTACAGAATTTGTCAGAATAGGTTACAAGTATGTTAAACACCCTTTTTTGAGTTGGAAGGTGTAACCATGTATTGTGCTTCAACTCTTTCATGTTTTGTTTGCAGTCAGGGTAATTCACGAGAAGAATTTTAAAGCTTTCTTTGTAGTAGTTTATGGTTGCAGGCGTGTTTAAATGGTTTTTTTCATATGCTACTTTAATGTACGTGTAGTTTGGAAGGTGTAAGCCTCTAATGTGCTTTGACTGTTGGATGTTTTGTTTGCAGTTAGGGGATACAGGAGCCCGAAATCTTCACCTTGTGTAACACCCCCAAATTACCGCAGCGGAACGATAGTGTCAAGGGGGTTTTACTTCATAATATAGAACAAGGTATAGAAAACGACCTCTAAATGAGACGTTTTGAAATGTTACCATTCGAATTATTTAAATCAGAGTTAAAACAAGAAATCCAAAGTATAAGGTTACATAGATGTTTTCAAGATGCATCGAATGGTAAAAGATGAAAGTATAAGTCTCCAAGTATGCAAATGACTCTAAGATCCATGCATCCACTATCGCCTTATAAACCTGAGATAAACATGCTAAAAAGTGTCAACCAACGGTTGGTGAGTTCATAGAGTTTAGTTTAGTTGTAAAGCATTGAATAAAGATTTCACAGCAAAGGCAATGTAAATCCACTCAGTCCCAAGCCCCGCCCATACAAGACTTGCAACCTGTGTGTTTACAATCCACTGCTAAAGTATGAGTAGGACAGATGTGTATTCCGGATTATATTCACCCAAGGTCGCGTCATTTTGGACACAAGGGAGGGGGCATCTTCCCAAATAGTACTGTGTCACCCAAGGTCAGGCATCTTGGACACAAGAGTGGGGGCATCATCCCAAAATAAGTACTATCAATACCTCTCCAACAATTCCTTCCCAAAGGAATTAAACAGTTGCCATGAATAGTGTGTATATGAATAGTTTAACGCGTTACGACATATATCGTAATAAAACTACACCTCATATTTAGAAAGTATAAAAGCGTATCGTATCATAAATGTTTTGAGTAATTGCATACCAACGCAAATCATGTATTTGATAAACGAGTAAAGTAATTTAAGCACGTATCTCCCCCAAGTAGTTTAAAATGAATATAAAAGAGTAAGAGTGTGGATATGACTCACCTTAGTTATAAAATTCAAGGTGTTGTTATGTCAAAAGTATCACGAGAACGGCTCCAACACACGACCTGATAAATAGGGTAGTCTGAGACTTCGATGGTTTAAGATTGACTTGATGTGAATAATGATTGTGGAAAAACATCGGATAACGAATTGGATCGTGATGAGAATGGATGATATGATTGAAATGCTTAATGTTCAAAAATAATATTATATATAATATTATCATGTTTTTATGTTTATTGAATCAGTAATTATCGTCTCTTCGAAAGTTGGTGGATGATAAGTTATGCTTATTCGTTAGAAATCCGTTATATGAATATTAACATAACGTTTGTTAAAATAACCATTACGAATTGTAAAAAGGACTTTATATGATAGAAATGTATAAAAAATTTGGTGGGAATAAATATAAGATAGAGTTACTGAATGATCCTTGAAGTTATAGGAAATTTACACTTTTAACCCTAACGGTGAAACATTTGCACCGTTAGTCCTTGGTTTGAAAACATTTACATATTTAGTCCAAAATGTTCAAATGTGACATTTTATGGCTTCTATTTACTGTTTTATCATTTTCTACCCTTAAGTTATTAATTTGGCAGTTTAGTACACATTTATTTGAATGTTACAATTTTAAACCCAAATAGTAAAATATTTTGCATTTCAAGTTCAAAATTTACAAAACTTATATAATAAAATTTCTGAGAGTTTTATAAGCTTCAAACAGCTTATTCAAGTTCATAAAAATTGCTTTTTACTCCAAAGAGCTTATTTTTAGCTTAATGGGCTGTTAATCGATTTAAAACGAGGCCCAATAACAATATACGATCCATTGGGATTCAAGAGAGTTTGGGCTTGGTTTTTGGCTTATTCTAGGGTCTTAAAAATATATTCCAACTGCTTATACCAAGTGCTTATCGTATGTGCTTATTGGGTGCTTAATGGGCTAAAAAGCCCACTCGACATAATTATGTGTTTTAGAAACTATTTCGAAAGCCCTTAACTTGGTCGATTAAAAAGGTGTTATAATAGCTTATTAGGAGAGCTTATTAATACAGCTTGATAGATGAGCTTATAGAGAATTAGTTCGTGTAATTTATTCGATATGGTACAAGATTAAAAATGATATAACGAGGCTAGTTCTAGTCGACAAACTGATGTGATCAAAATAAAATAATGACATTTATATGCTCGATATGTAATATACATTTAAAATGAGTCTCGTTAGCTATTAAAATGATGATATGAATGTCGAATGAATGTATAACTCGATTATCTAGCCATCCGATAAATAGCAGGTCATGATTATACAGAATTTAAATAAAAAGAAATCGAATTAAATGAAGGAAAGCTTGGATGACTCGTACAGAATAAATAAAGATGCATGAAATATTGAAAATCATAAGTATGTATGGAATGGATTCGGGGGACTTAAAACACCAAGAATGGTGGTGAGAAAGCGTTGTAATGAGCTAGGAAAGAAGAGTTTTGCACGTAGCTAGCTAGAATTCCCACAAAAGAATCGAGTTCAACATTAAATTATTGGATAGATGGTTCGAATGACTAGGAATTGGCCTTTTTTCCCTCGAATGGCATTTCCAGGTGGTATGTGTGAAAACACATACCTTTAATAGACCAAAATAACCAAAAACAGATCTATAAATGCCAAATATATGTGTTTTTGTGTTTGTGATTGTGCAGGTACGGATATCTAGAAAAATTGACAAAAATCATGAGAAAATGACAAAAACGAGCACGAGAAATGGAAAAGAGCATTTAAAGCCGAGGCCGGGGAAGCAATTTTCAAGTTTGGATCAATTCAGCTCAAAATGAAAAAATCAGCCCTTCAAGAATAATCATTTATCAGAAATAGCCCTTGGATAAATTTACCAGAACAACCCTCACTTTTGGTTTAATTGCGAAATTGGTCCTTTTGATTTTAATACTAATACTAAATCCTAAACTACAACCGGACCTAAAATAAAACAATAAACCCAATCCCATCTCACCAAAGCCCATCCCAACCCTTTTAGCCCCCACCCCTTTTATTATAACCCGAAAACCACAACCCGACCACCCTATTAAACCCGGTCAAAAACCCAGTCAAAACAATAAAAAAATCCCCAAACTAAATTACCCGCCCCTTTTGTACTGTACACTCTCCTTCTCCATTTTAACCCTGCTCCCTCATTATTTACCCAATCACCTGAGCCTTCCAGAACCTCTGACAAGTCAGAAGGAATGTCGACATCAAATTGGCCATGTGGCAGCTGTGACGATTGTGATTGGTTCAAGTGATGTGGCACTCAAATCCAAAGGCTAAGAAATGATTAGATGATGACATACTCATTGAATGGACAAGATTAGAGCTCTAGACGCTTCTGAAACCCTAGCTAGAGGCCTATAAATAGAAGCTCTCCTCAACTCACAAAGGCTGTCCAATTTTTCATGTTTTTAGAAAAGTTTAGGCCATTTTATTTTCGTTGTCTATTTACTGTTTTTGATTAGTTATAGCTTTAAAATTCAGTTGTAATTTCCTTTAAGTATTATAATTTACTCTTTATTAATACAATTTAAAGTTTCCATTTAAATACCTTGTCGAATTTACATTTTTAAGCACTTTTATTGTTACAAAATAGTTTATAAGCTTTAATTACTGTCTCATTAAGCTCATATTAGCTTATCATAGCTACTTATGAGCTTAATTTAGTTTAAATTTGTTTTAATTACCAAAAGTTAAAAAAAGTCAATAAAAGTCAAAATAAGTCAAATAGGCTGTTGTGGATGATAAGCTAGCAAGGGAAGAGCTTATTGTTGTCACTAGCTTGTCTTTTGACAAGCTAGAGCTTGTAGAGTAGCTCCTCGAGCATTTTTGCCCTGTTTTGAGCAAGGGCTATTGTAAGTTTCCTTTAATTTTATGTTTTAGCTTATTTAACTTATTCTACTGCTTATTAGCTTAATTTTTGTTTGTTCTAGCTTATTTTATTCTATATTTGTTATTTGTTGCTTTTTTCTAAGCTTATTTGTCATTTAATTCAGTTTTGCTTAAAAACTTCAAAAAAACCAAAAAATAGCTCATTATAGGATTAGCTTATTTAAGTGCTTATTTCTATTTAAAAAATGTTCATTAGGGCTTAAATCACTTAGTTAATCAGTTGTGTTTCAGAATCATAGCTTAAATCACTCAAGTTTAGCTTTAAAATCAACTCAGTCACTTATAAGGGGGTGTTTGGCACAACATGGTTATTTGACTTTTAAGTTGCTATTCTCAGTTTGACCATTTGGAATACTTTGGTTAAGCTTAATTTGATTGTTAGAAGCTGAATTTGAGTAGTTGTTAGTTGATTTGAATGGTTTTTCAAGTTTGGGTTAGAATTCTTTACTTTTAGGCTGTTGACTGTTCTAATTAGCTTATTATAGAGATAAGAAGTTCTAGGTCATTGTTTTAGTTATTTTTATGTTCATTCTAGTGTATTAAAGTGAATTGCAAGAGTTTGTTTCATTTCATCAAGAATTGTGGTAGTTTTGTCCAATTTAGTCAAAAATCTGTCATAGTACCCAAAAGCAGTCTGCATAGGTTTATCTAGATCAACTTAAGTGCTTATTTTTTGAGGATAGTGTCTGATTTTTGTTCCATAGGTAGTTTGCACTATAAGCTTTAATTGTTTGAGCTTTTTGTGGGATTTAGAGCTTATTAGAAAGCTTAATCTAGGTCTGCAATATGGTTACCTGAACTGATAAAAATCAACATGTGTTGATCTGCCTTGAGACCTCTCTTTATCAGCAGTTTCATTAGCCTTAAATAAGCTCTTATTTGTCTGAAATTTGGTTTATAGGATCTTTGCTTGGTAGTTAATGTTGTTTTACTATTTTTAGACCATAAGCTTATTGATAAGTAGCTTCTAGGAGGGCTTAAAGTAGTGCTCATAAGTTGTTTTAATTAGTTTAAAACTGTTAGTAATAATAGCTTCTATTACTGTTTTTCAAATTGCTTTTTCTCAGCTTATTCTAAGTTTTCATAAAAAGTTGTTTCTAGTAAAAAGGCTTATTTTCATATGCTTTTTAAGTTTTTAAAAAATAAAAATCAAAACTAAAATAAAAAGGGTGCACCAGGTTCGAACCTGGGACCTCTAGCACACCCACACCTCACACACCACACACAACACCAAACGTGCCCTTGGGACTTCTCTGTTACACTCTTCTTCTTTATTTCTTTTAACCAGCTTTTTAGTTTATAGCTTATTTGTAAATATTTGCTTATTAACTGCTTATCTGAATAAGTAGTTGTCTCCATTTTATTTTTCCTAAGTTTAGCTTATCTTTTATCACTTTTTTGCAAATTTTCATACTTTTTCCATTTTCATTTAGTATTTTTAATATATTTTCCCTTTAAATTTAGTTTTTAATTCATAATAAATAAAATAGAAGTCAAAAAAATTATTTTTCTTTTTCCCAAAATTTTCTTTTATTAATTAGAACTCAGGAAAAATAGTTTCGCGTTTCTAGGACTAGAATTTCTTAGATCTCACTTTTAAAGCTCGGGATTAGCCCGAGCTTGCGCGTTTTTAGGTTTCCTTTACGTCTTTGCTTACATGTGCTTTAGATTATTGTTTTCCTTGCTTAATTAGTTGTTTTTAGTTTATGTTTATAGATTTTAGCTTAATAATCAAAAATCTCTCTATTCACGACACGTTTCACGACCCGATATCACAAAATATCATTCATCCTTCATCGGGAAAAACGACTCGGGAAATACATACTTCACTTGTGTTTCTTTGGTATACTACAATTGACACGAATCAGTTTTTTGCGCCGCTGCCGGGGAAGGTTGAAGTGAGTTTTTGATTCCCGTTCGACGATTCGTGTTTTGAAGATCCTTCCCCGTGAAGTTATCGTTTTCTCTTATAAATATTTTCTTATATAAATAGTAAAAAAAAATAAAAATAAATAAAAAAAACCCAAAAAACATTGTTTTTCAAGATTTTCTTAAATATAAAAACCCAAAAAAAAAATTCTTTTCAAATTTATTTTCCTTTTTCTTTTATGTTTTTCAATGTTTCTAAAATTATAAAAATCCAAAAATAATCTTCTTTATCCTCTTAGCCATTTAACTCTATCCTCTTATCCCTCTTTATTGTTTAATTCTTATGGCAGACACGCGTACTATGATGGAATTGCTGCAAATACCTATCATAGGTATTGAAAAAGCCATCGTTATTCCACCCATTCTAGCAGATGAATTTGAATTGAAAGTCGAGTTAATTAATTTCATAAGTAACGATCCTTTCTATGGTTTTGAAAATGACGATCCTTATTCACACATCAGAAGATTTTCCCAAATAACTCGAACTTTCAAAATAAATCAAGTGCCTCAAGATGTGGTGAATTTGATCTTGTTTCCGTTTTCACTCAAAGGAGCAGCCGAGACATGGCTTGATTATGAACCTCCTAATTCCATCACCACTTGGGATGATGTAGCATCGAAGTTCTTAAATAGATTTTATCCTCATTCTAAAAAAATTGAGCTCAGAAAAGAAATCATGAATTTTCAACAACGTTTTGATGAGACTTTTGCCGAGGCTTGGGAGAGATTCAAAGATTTAAAAAGGAAATGCCCACATCACGGTTTTTCAGAATTGCAACAAGTTGATATATTCTATAATGCTTTAACTCAATCAGATCAAGATTCGTTTAATACAGCCGCTGGTGGCAATATCTTGTATCGAACTCCGAAGGACCTCTTGATGATTATCGAAAATAAATCGAAAGTTCGCACTGCACAAAACAAACCGGTAGTAAGTTCCCAATTTCGCAATGAAAAATCAATTGGAGCGTTACTAGCTGATGTGCGTGTGTATTGCTCTAATTCTTTTATATCCACGGCAGCGGCGCCAAAGACTTGGTGCGCGCGTGATGTCGTTGTGGTTTTAGCAGTATTAATGCCTACTCAAGTTTTAAATTTATATTTAGCCGACTTATCAATAAAACACACACTTTAACGAGCAGTGTACCCGGTCAGTATGAATATAATGGTAAGTAGAGTTTCGATCACTAAGAGTGGAACGTATTATCTAGTTATTCTAATTAGTATTTTAATATCTTAAATTAGCTATACAACCTAATCTAACGCAAGGGGGTTCAGCCTGAGAGACTGGCACGGTTTGGTTATGATTAAATAGAAAACTAAACTAATGAGCACGAATCAGCGATTAGCACACACGTACACAGATAGATACTTGAGACAATAAGAAGACCTGTCCTGATAATTAAGTAGCTTGTCACTTGTTTTATTGCTAGTTTTATATGAAGTGTATATAATTAACCCTTTCTCGTTGGCTCTAATCTTATCGGCGAGTAAACCCTTAATGATCACTTATGTCTATCCCACTATCCTAGAATATTGAGCATTTGTGGTGCCCACGTTTCGTATACGCTAAAATAGATAGGCGAGGAAGGGGCATGGCGACCCAAGCAATGCTCAGCTAGACACAGAGGTTATTAATGCACTAATAAAAGTCACCAAAGACATCAACATATAAACTTTAATTAATGGGAAAGCAATTTTAAGGGGTGCCCATGATATTCCGTAGTCACATGGAATCGGCCCATCAATCCTGATGAATTAAAGTGTACTAATACAATAAAATAAAACTACTTAATGAATTGAATACATGCAGGACCTTCTTACAGCTCTTGTATCTTCATTTAGGGTGTGTCTTGTGCTGCTAATACGTCTGAATTCGGCTTTGGGGTTTCTGTCTTTCTCTTCTGAGTTTCTCTCGGTCTCTCCCTCTAGCCTCCGAAATTCGTCTGGCCTTGGGGTATTTATAGCTTCTGTCTGAGGGTTAGATGCGGCGCATAGGATAAGTAGATGCGGCGCATTGACTTAACTTCGCGTGGTGTCAAAGATTAATATATTCAGGAATACTGGTACACCGCCTTAAGATGCAGCGTAACTCCATTTCTCTATGCGGCGCATGTCCTTTGCTGACTTGGATTGTCACTTGTGAAATCTTGATAGTGATGCGCCGTATGTACGAAGTATGTTGCGGCGTATCTGGAGCAGAATGATCTTGATCTTGTATATTTCAGTAGACTCTTAACATCTTGCTTGTTTTGCTCCATAATTAGTCTAAAATCGCCAAGTTTCACATAATACTTGTTTTTACCTGAGAATTACAAAAGTAAACATTAACGTATCAATTCTCATATATAATATAATAAAAAAAGTCAAATAAATAGGATAAATGATGATGATAAAATGTACTTATTTGATTTCATCACTAGCCGTAGAGCAAGCAGCTAAAGTGAGTGCCCAATTTTGCAAGACTTTCATTCACATTGACGATGATGAGGATTCTATTCATATGAGGGAATATTATAAGAATTCGTCAGCTGCAATCACACCCGTCTTACCGAATATGGACCTAGAGGACTCTCTCATAATGGGGGACGAGCATCTCAGCACTATTCTGGAAACGGAATCGGACAAAGTAATAAAGTCTAGTGTTGAGGACCTTGTCCCAATCCAAAGTGAGTCCGAGGGTATTTCCGACAAAATGTGTGATTTGCCTCCTCTTGATGCTTCAAATGATCATTTTGAGACTTTCTCCGATTCTAACAATGATTGTACTACAAGTGATGACGATTCTTTATCTTATGAAAACATCGATTATGTTGAGGCATCACCTCCCCATTTTGAGCTCGTGATTGATTTTGACCCAGATGATGGAGAGATTGACACTGATATTCTTCTGACGATCAAGGACGATACACTTCGTGAAAGATTATTGAATATCAATCTTCTAATTTCAAAGATCGAATCATAAAATGACTATCCAACTCCATCTACTGATTTTGTGCTAAATTCTCCCTCCTCATCTCCTATCCTCGTTGAGGATAGTGACTTTTTCTCGGTTAATTCTTCGAGTGGCAATCCCACTCCGACTTCTGAACCAATCATTTTTTACTCTT
The DNA here is from genome assembly GCA_021014915.2 of Artemisia tridentata subsp. tridentata. NCBI lineage: Eukaryota > Viridiplantae > Streptophyta > Magnoliopsida > Asterales > Asteraceae > Artemisia > Artemisia tridentata. The sequence continues at coordinate 118,415,764 of CP139508.1, read as the reverse complement.
CCCCTTCTCTCACACCGGTTGAGGGAAGTGATTTCAATTTGGAAGAGATCGAGGTTTTTCTTGAGAATGATTCAATTTCGTCGAAAATTGATCCGGGGGTAGATATTCTTTTACTTGAGAAAATGTTGAACGATGAACCGTCACTTTCTCTCCCCCCGAAGGAAGTTAAAGAAATTAAGTCGTCAGATCCTCCAGAGCTCGAGCTCAAGGATTCTTTACCCGATCTTGAGAATTTTATCTTTGATACGGCAGAGGAGAGTAGTGGCAGTCCCACTGCTCATTCCAATCTTTCTCTTTCGACTTATGAGTCGTTTTGCTTTGATATCGATCATACTGAAGAGAGGAGTAGTGGCAGTACCACTTCTCATTCTCATATCTCTCTTCCCGAGTATGATTCGTTTATCTTTGAGGAGTTCTCCGGTGAACTCACTCATATCATATCTCCACCGGAGTATGATCACTTCTATTTTGATCTTAATGAAGATTTTAGTCTGGGGGGGGGGAGACGTACTTTATCATAAGAGATTGCTTATTGATGACAAAATCCCGACCCTCCCTCCCGAGATGACTTTCGAACAAAAGAGCTTTAATGATGAAATTCAAATTAAGAAGATTACTTCTGAGGATGAAGATATTATCATAATTGTTATCAAAATCTTTCTTCCCTTCCTCACATATGATGTGACTTCTCCTCTCCTTCACTCCGTCGGGAGTGAGGATACTATCTTTGACCCCGGTATCACCATTTATGGTTGCTATTCCTTTGAACCGTGGGTATCTCGTCGGTGTGGAACTTTCGTATGCTTCAATGTTTATCCAAACCTCTTGAACGGAAGTCCGATGGAGATTATCTTTTCCACATGCTCCCCCAAGAACAATTAAATTCAGGGCGAGTCAAGCTATACGACTCGATAAAAAACAAGCGCTTCGTGGGAGGCACCCCATGCTTATCCTTCTATCTTCTTTCTATTTTCTTTCTAATAAGTGACGTGAGGAGGTCTACCTCTTCCATTTCTCGTGTTTCGTTGTTGTTGTTTATGTCCAGGATTTTCCCGAAGTTTGAAGACTCTCGTGCTCGTGGTTTTGTCTTTTCTCCACTCGAGTCTCATCCTTCGTTGCTTTTATGGGAAATCCGATATCCTAATTTTATCGGCTAACGTTTATCTTTTGGCATAATTAATAAACGGCCTTAGATTTATGTAGGAGAACCCTTACCTTTAAGACATTGAGGACAATGTCTCGTTTTAGTCTGGGGGGGGGGGGGGGTAATCTTTCGATTTGATTTTTCCTTTCATTTTGCCGTATACTCTCGCAACCCCATTTTTCCTCCAAAAAATTGAAAAATTTGAAAAAAAAAATCAAAAAAATGAGAAAATTTAAAAATTTTTGCAAAAATATAATAAGTGTTTTGACACCTTGTTGACTTTCCGCTGGTGAGAGTAGGAATAAAATTTTGACTTGACCGGGCGTGTTGAGCCCTAGCTTGTCCCCTTAACCTTTATAATCTATAAGCTTTTGCTAGTCTTTTATACAAGGAGCTATAAAACGCGAATTCTTTTTAAGAGTTTGCAAGTTCCCATAATTGACTTTATATATGCATGGCTTGATTATTTGGCTAAGCATTCGCGGATCTTATTATTTAAGATTTTAAATTTGCGAAGAACGAGAAATGATAGAGTTGTTTATAAGTTCGATTGCTAAGCGTGGAGTAGTTGGATCTCTTTAAAGCTCATCGAAGTTATTTGTGGCTTTTTGCTCCCATCAGCTTGTATCACCAAAAAATAGTACTCTAAGAATAATTAAAGGTATTTTGGTTTTGGCGATAATTAGTTTTTACTCCTTCTTTAGAGAATCCTTGCTTATAAGAGTTGGGTACACATCAAGGTACTGTCAGTGTTACGGTGTAATAGGCAACTGATTCCTGATAGTACGTGCTATTGTTTCTATTGCTATAAAAGCCGTAGGACTCGGGATTTGGCAAAATATATAATAAATAATAATAATAATCCAAAGCCGATAAAAGTTTTATGTTTCCTGACGGTTCGCTCCCGTTGACTCAGACTTCAAAAAGGCAGAGGAAAAATATCCAAGGTCAAAATAAGACTCCTGATTCTTGACGGTTCGCTCCCGTTGTCTAGGTTGTTTAAAAGGCCGAGGATTAATAATATGTGCTTAATAATGTTAAAAATGCCAAATTTCGACTCCGGGGATATCCTAATAAAAGCTTCTGTCTCTGGACTCGTAGATGAGTTGTTTCGGTCGTATATAAAAGGGATATCCCCTAAATCGTGTTAAATCAGAGACCTTGATGTGGACCTCATTTTTGTATGCAACGGTTCTCGAGGGAAGGATTTGAAACTACTTAGTGTCTAAACTTGGTGCCTTTATCAGACTAAAAACTTATCAAAACGAGAATATGAAGAAATTAGCTTCCATGGGTAGTGTTAGTATCTAACTTGTAAATAACAATGATTTCGTTTTTAAGCTTAGTTTGGGGACTCGTGAAAAATCAGGGACGATGAATTTTATCCGTATGGTCACTTCTTTATGAGTTGTGTTTCCTACTCCGTGATCCTAAAAGTTATTGTGAGATAATGATAGTCAACATCCCGTCATATGAAAAAGAGAAAAGTACAAAAATAGAATAAGTATGAATAAAGTGGAACAACGGGGCATTTTTAGAACTTTTGATTTCTTAATCTCTTTTGAATATTTTGCTACTTTTCAAAGTTAGTAAAAAGAGGTTTGAAATTTTTGGTTTCAAAAGCGTGAGTTGATGACATTGCGTGAGGACACGGCAATACCTTAGTTTGGGGGATTTTGGTATGTGTGAAAACACATACCTTTATTACACCAAAAAACAGACCAAAATAACCAAAAACAGATCTATAAATGCCAAATATATGTGTTTTTGTGTTTGTGATTGTGCAGGTACGGATATCTAGAAAAATGGACAAAAATCAAGAGAAAATGACAAAAACGAGCACGAGAAATGGAAAAGAGCATTTAAAGCCGAGGCAGGGGAAGCAATTTTCAATTTTGGATCAATTGAGCTCAAAATGACAAAATCAGCCTTTGAAGAATAATCATTTATCAGAAATAGCCTTTGGATAAATTTACAAGAACAACCCTCACTTTTGGTTTAATGGCAAAATTGGTCCTTTTGATTTTAATACTAATACTAAATCCTTAACTACAACCGGACCTAAAATAAAACAATAAACCCAATCCCATCTCACCAAAAGCCCAGCCCAACCCTTTTAGCCCACACCCCTTTTATTATAACCCGGAAAACCACAACCCGACCACCCTATTAAACCCGGTCAAAAACCCAGTCCAAACAATAAAAAATCCCCAAACTAAATTACCCGCCCCTTTTGTACTGTACACTCTCCTTCTCCATTTTAACCCTTCTCCCTCATTATTTACCCAATCACCTGAGCCTTCTAGAACCTCTGACAAGTCAGAAGGAATGTCGACATCAAATTGGCCATGTGGCAGCTGTGAGGATTGTTATTGGTTCAAGTGATGTGGCACTCAAATCCAAGGGCTAAGAAATGATTAGATGATGACATACTGATTTAATGGACAAGATTAGAGCTCTAGACGCTTCTGAAACCCTAGCTAGAGGCCTATAAATAGAAGCTCTCCTCAACTCACAAAGGCTGTCCAATTTTTCATGTTTTTAGAAAAGTTTAAGCCATTTTATTTTCATTGTCTATTTACTGTTTTTGATTAGTTATAGCTTTAAAATTCAGTTGTAATTTCCTTTAAGTATTATAATTTACTCTTTTATTAATACAATTTAAAGTTTCCATTTAAATACCTTGTCGAATTTACATTTTTAAGCACTTTTATTGTTACAAAATAGTTTATAAGCTTTAATTACTGTCTCATTAAGCTCATATTAGCTTATCATAGCTACTTATGAGCTTAATTTATTTTAAATCTGTTTTAATTACCAAAAGTTAAAAAAAGTCAATAAAAGTCAAAATAAGTCAAATAGGCTGTTGTGGATGATAAGCTAGCAAGGGAAGAGCTTATTGTTGTCACTAGCTTGTCTTTTGACAGGCTAGAGCTTGTAGAGTAGCTCCTCGAGCATTTTTGCCCTGTTTTGAGCAAGGGCTATTGTAAGTTTCCTATAATTTTATGTTTTAGCTTATTTAACTTATTCTACTGCTTATTAGCTTAATTTTTGTTTGTTCTAGCTTATTTTATTCTATATTTGTTATTTGTTGCTTTTTTCTTAGCTTATTTGTCATTTAATTCAATTTTGCTTAAAAACCTCAAAAAAACCAAAAAAAAAGCTCATTTTAGGATTAGCTTATTTAAGTGCTTATTTCTATTTAAAAAATGTTCATTAGGGCTTAAATCACTTAGTAAATCAGTTGTGTTTCAGAATCATAGCTTAAATCACTCTAGTTTAGCTTTAAAATCAACTCAGTCACTTTTAAGGGGGTGTTTGGCACAACATGGTTATTTGACTTTTAAGTTGCTAATCTCAGTTTGACCATTTGGAATACTTTGGTTAAGCTTAATTTGATTGTTAGAAGCTGAATTTGAGTAGTTGTTAGTTGATTTGAATGGTTTTGCAAGTTTGAGTTAGAATTCTTTACTTTTAGGCTGTTGACTGTTCTAATTAGCTTATTATAGAGATAAGAAGTTCTAGGTCATTGTTTTAGTTATTTTTACGTTCATTCTAGTGTATTAAAGTGAATTGCAAGAGTTTGTTTCATTTCATCAAGAATTGTGGTAGTTTTGTCCAATTTAGTCAAAAATCTGTCATAGTACCCAAAAGCAATCTGCAAAGGTTTATCTAGATCAACTTAAGTGCTTATTTTTTGAGGATAGTGTCTGATTTTTGTTCCATAGGTAGTTTGCACTATAAGCTTTAATTGTTTGAGCTTTTTGTGGGATTTAGAGCTTATTAGAAAGCTTAATCTAGGTCTGCAATATGGTTACCTGAACTGATAAAAATCAACATGTGTTGATCTGCCTTGAGACCTCTCTTTATCAGCAGTTTCATTAGCCTTAAATAAGCTCTTATTTGTCTGAAATTTGGTTTATAGGATCTTTGCTTGGTAGTTAATGTTGTTTTACTATTTTTAGACCATAAGCTTATTGATAAGTAGCTTCTAGGAGGGCTTAAAGTAGTGCTCATAAGTTGTTTTAATTAGTTTAAAACTGTTAGTAATAATAGCTTCTATTACTGTTTTTCAAATTGCTTTTTCTCAGCTTATTCTAGGTTTTCATAAAAAGTTGTTTCTAGTAAAAAGGCTTATTTTCATATGCTTTTTAAGTTTTTAAAAAATAAAAATCAAAACTAAAATAAAAAGGGTGCACCAGGTTCGAACCTGGGACCTCTAGCACACCCACACCTCACACACCACACACAACACCAAACGTGCCCTTGGGACTTCTCTGTTACACTCTTCTTCTTTATTTCTTTTAACCAGCTTTTTAGTTTATAGCTTATTTTTAAATACTAGCTTATTAACTGCTTATCTGAATAAGTAGTTGTCTCCATTTTATTTTTCCTAAGTTTAGCTTATCTTTTATCACTTTTCTGCAAATTTTCAGATTTTTTCAATTTTCATTTAGTATTTTTAATATATTTTTCCTTTAAATTTAGTTTTTAATACATAATAAATAAAATATAAGTCAAAAAAAAATATTTTTCTTTTTCCCAAAAATTTCTTTTATTAATTAGAACTTAGGAAAAATAGTTTCGCGTTTCTAGGACTAGAATTTCTTAGATCTCACTTTTAAAGCTCGGGATTAGCCCGAGCGTGCGCGCTTTTAGGTTTCCTTTACGTCTTTGCTTACATGTGCTTTAGATTATTGTTTTCCTTGCTTAATTAGTTGTTTTTAGTTTATGTTTATATATTTTAGCTTAATAATCCAAAATCTCTCTATTCACGACACGTTTCACGACCCGATATCACAAAAATTCCATTCATCCTTCATCGGGAAAAAACGACTCGGGAAATACATACTTCACTTGTGTTTATTTGGTATACTATAATTGACACTCAATCAGTAGGAGAGAATACTTAGGAAATCTTTGAGTGTGAATGTGAGGATAAGTGATGGAACATGTATGTGTTGTATTCGAATATTTATACATGTAATATTAAGTTAATAGTATTATAAGCACATGTGGAGATTATATTCGATTGTGGTAGGTTTGGATAGGATTTTAGTGAATAAAATTTGATATGTACTCAAGTGAACTAGTCAAGTGGTGTATGTTTTGGTTTAGAGATCAAGTGGCTGTTACAAAATATATTCGACATACATATGGGTCCAAACAATGTTTTAACGTGACCAAGAGATTTTAGAGAATGTGTAATAAGTCGTGTGGAATGTTTTCGACTAGAAGATGCATAATGGCTTAGGTAGAAATGGGTTTTGGTCGACTTGGTGAAAGTTAAGTTGTGTTGCATGGGTGTCGACTGAGACTAGCCTCAAGCCTCGTTATAAGATCAAAGGTTCGAACCAAACCATGAAATTTGTCAATCCTGAATCCTTGTAGTATAGAGATTCGAGTCATTTAAAATAAAGTGTAGCTTATGTGTCGAATTATGGAATAAGAGAGACGAAGTGAATGTGTGTTGGTCGATTTGTATAAAAGAGAAAATAAAGAGTTGGGCTTGAGTTTAGTTGGGCTTGAATAGTGTTGGGTTTAGAAATAAGAGTTAAGGATCCGTTTGGTGATTATTTGTATATTGGACTGTCATGGTGCGTTTGTGAGCCCGTTCTAAAGTATCGTGAATCACGTAACAACGTTTTTGAATAGAAATGAAATAAACAAAATTTTCAAATATTGGTCGTAAGAATGGTTAAGTGATCAGTAATGACGGGTTAATACTAGATTAGTGTTCACTAATTACTGGGGAAATCTACAGGTTGCTACAGTACCTACCCCTTATTTTGAATCTCGTCCCGAGATTCAATCTGTGTTAGCTGTTAAAAGATGCTAGCGAATAGCCGATGTGTAAAGTTAAAGTAATTAGGCAAAAACTTACGTATCTTGGGTAGAATACTACTTGTCTTGGGAAAACGTACCCATTATTTGTTAGCTGCATCCAAATGACCCAAATAGAATGCTCTACCACGAGGTGGACTAAGATGGACTCCAGGGTTTGGGTTATTTCCTTGAATTGCTAAAGCTTGATTTCCCTGTCTTTGTCTAGGTGCTCTATTCAACCTAGGACACGCATTCTTGAGGTGATCCGGGCTGTTACATTCATAGCATGTCATTTGATTATTCCTTATGTTGCCTGCATTCCCTGGTGTTTTACACTGATTCGTAAAATGACCCAACTGATTGCAGTTTGTACACTCACGGCAAGGTACAGACCCCGGGTGATGATAAGCACATTTAGTACACTTAGGATGTGGACCTACATATCCTCTTTGACCAGACCCAGTTGTAACCACTGTAAAATTTTCACTTTGTAATAAACTATTTCATATTCTAAATAAAGAATACTTATCATTTTTTCTGCGTATAATTTTTTTTTATCTGATCATAACTACTATCTAATGTGACGTAACTCACATCCTCGATAAACGTGCTCACACGCAGATCGACATCCACATACTTAATGTTTATTTCATATAAATATTTCCATATGTCAAGTATAAAACTTTACGATATCTCATTTGCCACTTTACGTTAATTCATTAACCTACGATTAATAAACGTTCAAACTAAAATTTTCTTATCTATTAGAGTTTCTACGAAACCCTAAACCATTATAACTATAATTATGGATAACTAAACCCTAAAACACTAAAGTACAACTCATCCAAAGCTAATGTACAAGCTCCTAAAGCACAGAAACCCTAAATTCACTTTAACTTCCGATACAAACACTAAATTCACTAAACTATGATTTCATGTAATAAAATCACAAACCCTAATCAATGTATATATGATTTTTATAAAATATAAATGTACAAGTCTTTCAAGACAATGTACAAGTCATTAAAGCATAAAAACCTAGTATTAATATAAATCTCATTATAAATCCCAGTGTACTTATTTTAAAGCACACAATACAAGTCTTTTATGCACCCACCTTAAAAAAATAGAATTCTTAAACTTACTATATGTAAGTACAAGTCCCTGAACCTAATGTACAAGTTTTCAATGCATAAAAACCAAAAATTACATTTATATACTTTTAAACCTAATAAAACTAATTTACATTTAATTTAAACTAACTAAATATTAAAAATACATTTTCTATAATACTTAAACCCTAGTACAAACCTAATAAGCCTATGGTACCACCCTTTATAGCACCATTCGATTTCCTTTTCTTTTTCTTATCAATTCGACACAAGTAATAAATAAATAAACCCTAACTTAATTTCTAACTAATAATTACTTAAACATAATCCTAAACTAAACTTGTTACTTCCCTAAAACCCTATGTACAACACCCTATAGCCTAGGTACCATCAAATGATGCCATTCGATCCACATAATACTTTACTAGTTCGATCCTAACTAGATTTAAACCAAACTAATTTTACACTAAATCCTAAGTAAGTCTTGTATCCTAAGTCTCCTTCTAGGGTTAAAATACTTACACATAAGCCTTGTCTCCTAGATTTTTACCACAAGTCAAAAATAGTAGATGAAATTTATGGCTAGGGTTTGAACCACACATGCCATCTTTCCCACTCCATACACTTGTCTTCCAAGTAGCAAGGAGCTACCTCATCATGTCTCCTTACTCCATAACATGATGACTAGAAGCTTGTGAAACCCTAGAATCCACCCTTATATAAATCGACCCACATTTCCATTTTCTTTTCCCATATCATTCGAACAACACCAAAAACAGCCCACACCCAATTCTCTACTGATCAAATAGTCTACATAGAAGCTAAGAATAAGTTTGAAGAAGCCTAGGAAGGAGGAGAAGGTCTAGCATTTCAATTTCAAACCATTTCGCCAAAAATCCTTCTTAATCGAATTAATAACAAGTAAGTATTTCTAACTCATTTAAATTCTCCTTGTGAACTTTAAATACACTTAAAAATGGTACTAAATAAGTTGTATTAGAAAGATAGGTAAAAAAAAACCCACCTTTTCTTTCTTTCTTTTTCTGTCGAGCAAAAACAAACACACCCTAAGTATTTTTTTTAAGCATTACTAATCAAGAGGCATTAAAACACACAAGAGATATATTTAATAGGTTTATGATCATGTTAACTTGCTAAAAATACCATGTCATAACTTTAAAAATCGGAAACCAAACTGTTTTTCTTTTTCTGTTCTTTACCGAAAACATTCCCCAAACGCCCCACTTTGCACCATTGTTTCGACCACCAAATGAACCCCATAAAATCAGGAAATTTGCCAACTTAAAGACCTCCCAGCTAGTTAATTAAAGGATTAATAACGTCATAAAAACCTCGCATTGCCTCGTTGTTATTTGGTCTTCTTTTGGCCTTATCGCTGACTGAAACCAAACGCACCCTATAAGGCGCCCAACTCGCTCACTTTGAATAATTGTTGCGAGCAAACGACAAAGGTATAGAACTTCGGGTTTGAACCATTCAAAAGATCACCCAGCAAACAACTAAAAGAAATAAGAACGTTGCAAAAAAATCCCAAGACCTCGCCTATAAAAATTATTCTTTTGGGCGGTTTGGACTAAAAACAAACGCACCCTTTTAAATTTTAAATTTTTATTTTCGAAAAGCTATAAGCTAGAATATAATCAAATAAGCCCTTATTAGCTTATTTACAATCTTATCATAACTTGTATAAACGAGTCGTAGAAAGTCGTGTCTTTTTCCTAAGCATAAAACGCGTTAATATGAAATAAGGACTTCGAATGAAATAACAAAAATGCTTTGGGGGTAGAAACTGTCAAAACTCTAACTATTTTTATAACTAGGACCTAAATTGAAGTCGACCTAAAGTTTAAGGGTAAAAAGTGTCAGGTTTGAAACTGTAGGGTAGAAACTTTCATTTCATCATAGTTAAGGGGTAAAAATTGTAATTTTATAAAAGTTGAAGGGTAAAAATTATCATTTTATGAAAGTTCAGGGGTATAAACTGTCAATATATGAAACTATAAGGGTAAAAAGTGTAACATTTTATAATTATTACGGGATATATATATATTGGCTCGGTTTATAATAAAAACTAACAAACGAGATATATTTAACAAATAAACGAAACAAAAACATAAAACATGAAATAAGATAAAATCTTATATAACTTCTTAAGAGACTTCATGTTGTCTCATTTTAACATTTATTCATCAACCAAAACGTTACGATACGAATATTAAAACTCATATACGTTTGAATACGATTACTAAAAGTTTACATACCAACCCAGGTCGCGTGCTGGAGACGTTTATCAACTCTATTTTATTTGTTTTCCATCCAGACTACCAAGGTGAGTTCATAGTCCCACTTTTATACGTTTTTCAAACTTGTGGGGAGATACATGCTACAAAACCGAACACAAGTATTTTTCTGTATGCTTTCCTGATTGATATTGCCTAAGTTACCTGTTGCCCCTTAAAGACCCTCCATCATGGACCATTAATCACTTACGGGTGAGCGCGAATATAGTGAATAGATCTATTGGGTTTGACGACCCCTTTGTGTTACAGTAACGTGACCAAATGCACTTTATTTGAGATCAATAAAGAGACTGGCAATCTCCTACTCGAGGGCATAATTATGACATTTAATTGTGTAGTAATTTACATCATTAGTTCATTACAATGATGATCAACCTGTTAATGTTGAATGATAACTAAAAGTATGACTTGGCACGGAGTGGCAATGGGCTTTCTTCTTATAAAAAGAGTGTCCATTTTGTTATCATTCAACAAATAACGTATCTTTTATAATGTATTTTGGAACTTCCTGTTGGGACCTCTATTATGTAACTCTGATTTAAATAAATGAATGATAACAATTTTTATCTAAAACGTCTCTTTTCGAGTCGTTTTCTATTTTCATGACTGTGATACTTGAAGTAATACCCCAACTTATATTCCGCTGTGTATATCGAAAATGGGGGTGTTACACCAGTGGCCATAAAGGTTCTTGTTTTCTTGTTGTCAATCATGGGGACCGTCTGCTTTTCTGACTCATTCGTCCCTTTCCTTTTATCACCGTTCCTCAACATTCCAGTCCTAATCATCTCATCTGTTAGAGTCCCTGCTCTCAATATTGCACTCTGAATTGTAGCCGGCTCAATTATTTTCACAGTCCCACAAATTTCGGGGACAAGACCATAGATGTACCTCTCGATTCTCTTTGATTCAGGGGTAACCAGATGAGGAACTAGTTTTGCTAACTCATGAAATCGATCTGTGTAGGCTGCATGACCAGCTCCTATCATAGCGTGATGCCAGAGTTCACCTTCCAGCTTCTGCATTTCATTGTCCGAACAGTATTCTTCTTTTAGCAGTGCCTTAAAGTCGTCCCATGTCATACCTATAGCTGCTTCTCTGCCTCTAGCTTGAATCTGCGTGTTCCACCATGTTAATGCTTTTCCTGATAGTGAGCATGCAGAATACTTCACCTTCTGATGTGTTCCACAACTACTAATGTCGATTACTGATTCCATCTTTTCAATCCATCGGGTATACTCCAACGCACCTCCTTTACCGTCAAACTCCATTGGCTTGCATGCCGTAAATTCCTTATACGTGCATTCAGTTGTGTGGTTGTTAGTATCATTCCCACCTACACCATTGGTGTCGTCATTTCTGCTTCCGTGGTTTCCCGAGTTGTTGATATGATTGCCAACCTGGGTGATAATAGTAGGAAGCAAGTTTTGAAGCTGTTGAGCGATGATGGCGGCAAAATCAGGATTTCCACCGTCATTGTTGTCATTGTTACTAATGCCTTGACCACTTCCTCTACCTCCACGTTCACTAGTCCTTACACCCCTTAAAGTTGCACCTCCTCGGTTAGCTGCGGGCTGATCTCCTTGATGCCATTGTCTCTACATGGAAGGACATTTAGCGAACGTCAGAGATGAGGGAAAAACCGTTGACTATTCAATCTATACTTAGCGTCCTCACAAAACCATGTCACTAGCTGTTTTCCTAAAGGGGTGCCAATGTTGATTAACGTAAGCATTGTTAAATATGTCCACGTGAGTCGTGATGCACTTATAATTATGTTGGCCACCATAATTATAATTGCCTCCCTTCGCATGTGTACATATCACCAAACACACATATCTCAATGATCGACATAGTGATCTTTCTTAGGTGTTTGAGTCACGGAGAGTTTAGTTTCTAATCATTCCTCAAAAGTATCCTCAAGAGAAATCCCATCCTCGAGCAAAATCATCAAATTTCTGCGGCTAAGTAATAACCTTTATTTAACTTAATCCCATGTCTCATCAAACAAGAACTGTCACAAGATCAAGTTAAATAGCTAGTTATCACTGAGCTCCACACCTTTGATAACTCGACTAAATTCTGAGATTCCCCTATCAGTACAAATACTATAACATCCAACAGCGTGGATATAAATGAGAAAAGTTCTACGTATGCAAGGCGATAGGGATGAGAGTCTCAACGTATATAGTAGTTATAGTCTAGGTACTAAATGCAACCTAGTTCTCTATAACCAAGTCTCTGATACCAATCTGTAACACCCCCAAATTACCGCAGCGGAACGATAATGTCAAGGGGGTATTACTTCATAATATAGAACAAGGTATAGAAAATGACCTCTAAATGAGACGTTTTGAAATGTTACCATTCGAATTATTTAAATCAGAGTTAAAACAAGAAATCCAAAGTATAAGGTTACATAGATGTTTTCAAGATGCATCGAATGGTAAAAGATAAAAGTATAAGTCTCCAAGTATGCAAATGACTCTAAGATCCATGCATCCACTATCGCCTTATAAATCTGAGATAAACATGCTAAAAAGTGTCAACCAACGGTTGGTGAGTTCATAGAGTTTAGTTTAGTTGAAAAGCATTGAATAAAGATTTCACAGCAAAGGCATTGTAAATCCACTCAGTCCCAAGCACCGCCCATACAAGACTTGCAACCTGTGTGTTTACAATCCACTGCTAAGTATGAGTAGGACAGATGTGTATTCCGGATTATATTCACCCAAGGTCGCGTCATTTTGGACACAAGGGTGGGGGCATCTTCCCAAATAGTATCGTGTCACCCAAGGTCATGCATCTTGGACACAAGGGTGGGGGCATCATCCCAAAATAAGTACTATCAATACCTCTCCAACAATTCCCTCCTAAAGGAATTAAACAGTTGCCATGAATAGTGTGTATATGAATAGTTTAATGCGTTAAGGCATATATCGTAATAAAACTACACATCATATCTAGAAAGTATAAAAGCGTATCGTATCATAAATATTTTGAGTAATTGCATACCAATGCAAATCATGTATTTGATAAACGAGTAAAGTAATTTAAGCACGTATCTCCCCAAGTAGTTTAAAATGAATATAAAAGAGTAAGAGCGGGGCTATGACTCACCTTAGTTATAAAAGTCAAGGTGTTGTTATGTCAAAAGTATCACGGGAATGGCTCCAACACACGACCTGATAAATAAGGAAGTCTGAGATTTCGATGGTTTAAGATTGACTTGATGTGAATAATGATTGTGGAAAAATATCGGATAACGAATTGGATCATGATGAGAATGGATGATATGCTTAAAATGCTTAAAGTTTAAAAATAATATTATATGTAATATTATCATGTTTTTATGTTTATTGAATCAGTAATTATCGTTTCTTTGAAAGTTGGTGGATGATAAGTTATGTTTATTCGTTAGAAATCCGTTATATGAATATTAACATAACGTTTGTTAAAATAACCATTATGAATTGTAAAAAGGACTTTATATGATAGAAATGTATAAAACATTTGGTGGGAATATATATAAGATAAAGTTACTGAATGCTCCTTGAAGTTATAGGAAATTTACACTTTTAACCCTAACGGTGAAACATTTGCACCGTTAGTCCTTGGTTAGAAAACATTTACATATTTAGTCCAAAATGTTCAAATGTGACATTTTATGGCTTCTATTTACTGTTTTATCATTTTCTACCCTCAAGTTATTAATTTGACAGTTTAGTACACATTTATTCGAAAGTTACAATTTTAACCCAAATAGTAAAATGTTTTGCATTTCAAGTCCAAAATTTACAAAACTTATATAATAAAATTTCTGAGAGTTTTATAAGCTTCAAACAGCTTATTCAAGTTCATAAAAATTGCTTATTACTCCAAAGAGCTTATTTTTGGCTTAATGGGCTTTTAATCGATTTAAAACAAGGCCCAATAACTATTTACGATCCATTGGGTTTCAAGGGAGTTTGGGCTTGGTCTTGGGCTTATTCTAGGGTCTTAAAAATATATTCCAACTGCTTATACCAAGTGCTTATCGTATGTGCTTATTGGGTGCTTAATGGGCTAAAAAGCCCACTCGACATAATTATGTGTTTTAGAAACAATTTCGAAAGCCCTTAACTTGGTCGATTAAAAAGGTGTCATAATAGCTTATTAGGAGAGCTTATTAATACAGCTTGATAGATGAGCTTATAGAGAATTAGTTCATGTAATTTATTCGATATAGTACAAGATTAAAAATGATATAATGAGGCTAGTTCTAGTCGACAAACTGATGTGATCAAAATAAAATACTGACACTTATATGCTCGATATGTAATATACGTTTAAATGAGTCTCGTTAGCTATTAAAATGATGAAGTGAATGTTGAATGAATGTATAACTCGAATATCTAGCCATCCAATAAATAGCAGGTCATGATTATACGGAATTTAAATAACAAGAAATCGAATTAAATGAAGGAAAGCTTGGATGACTCGTATAGAATAAATAAAGATGCATGAAATATTGAAAATCATAAGTATGTATGGAATGGATTCGGGGGACTTACAACACCAAGAATGGTGGTGAGAAAGCGTTGTAATGAGCTAGGAAAGATGAGTTTTGCAGGTAGCTAGCTTGAATTCCCACAAAAGCATCGAGTTCAACATTAAATTTTTGGATAGATGGTTCGAATGACTAGGAATTGGCCTTGTTTTCCCTCGAATGTAATTTGCAGGAGAGAATACTTAGGAAATCTTTGAGTGTGAATGTGAGGATGAGTGATGGAACATGTATGTGTTGTATACGTATATGTATACATGTAATATTAAGTTTATAGTATTATAAGCACATGTGGAGATTATATTCGATTATGGCAGGTTTGGATAGGATTTTAGAGAATAAAATTTGATATGTACTCAAGTGAACTAGTCAAGTGGTGTATGTTTTGGTTTAGAGATCAAATGGCTGTTACAAAATATATTCGACATACATATGGGTCCAAACAATGTTTTAACGTGACCAAGAGATTTTAGAGAATGTGTAATAAGTCGTGTGGAATGTTTTCGACTAGAAGATGCATAATGGCTTAGGTAGAAATGGGTTTTGGTTGACTTGGTGAAAGTTGGGTTGGGTTGAATGGGTGTCGACTGAGACTAGCTTCAAGCCTCGTTATAAGATCAAAGGTTCGAACCAAACCATGAAATTTGTAATTCCTGAATCGTTGTAGTATAGAGATTCGAGTCATGTAAAATAAAGTGTAGCTTATGTGTCGAATTATGGAATAAGAGAGACCAAGTGAATGTGTGTTGGTCGATTTGTATAAAAGAGAAAATAAAGAGTTGGGCTTGAGTTTAGTTGGGCTTGAATAGTGTTGGGTTTAGAAATAAGAGTTAAGGATCCGTTTGGTGATTATTTGTATGTTGGACTGTCATGGTGCGTGTGTGAGCCTGTTCCAAAGTATCGTGAATCACGTAACAACGTTTTTGAATAGAAATGCAATAAATAAAATTTTCAAATTTTGCTCGTAAGAATGGTTAAGTGAACAGTAATGACAGGTTAATACTAGATTAGTGTTCACTAATTACTGGGGAAATCTACAGGTTGCTACACCTTTCCATTGACTAGAAGAATTATGTAGCTTCCTTTACAGTTTACTTCAAATGTTTCGTATGATTGAATGTTAGGACATGTAGTTGATGCTTTGTTTGTTGCAATTTTTATCTTGTTCATGTGATTGAATGTTAGACATGTTGGAACTTATTGTTGAACCATTTTGTTAAATCTGTTGTGCAGGATATTATTGTTGGTGTGTGTGTGCTTTGTTTTAACCAGTTGCCGGTTGTTGTCCCAGGTTCTCCATGTACTTGAATATTTATGTTAGTGCAAATATTATGATATTTAATCTATACAGTCTTGTTTGTTTTGATTGATGACAAACATGTAACTTGATACATAACGTAAAATGTACAAGTTACTTGTAATTATATTTTGTCTCAACATACATTTAACACCTCTCGACTTCTCAAGTCCTCGTATGGTACAACACAGGTTCGTACATGTTTGTTATGTGGCATTATGATCAAACCCCTTAACAAATCATTTAGAATGTTTAAATACGTTTAGAGTCATTAAGTATTTTAAAAGGTTAACCAGTCTACTTCGAACCTCATTTTACATTTTTCATATACAAGTACTTTTACTTGTACATCATACTTCCTAAGTTGTATTCATGTCAAAATAGGATAAGTGCACTTTAGGTGACAAACTAAGACATATGTGTTTACATAAAAATGATGTTAACAACATAATATCTTAAGTCATATAATAGCATGAGTTGTTTAATATTTTTATTAACACATAAACTAACATGGTACAACTTGGTAAACATATATTAGTTAGCTAATATATACATTTTACAAGTTTACATTCATATATACTTTAATTCTAAATTTGGAAAATGTACTATGACATCATGGCACGCATCACCTTGAAATCTTTAGGAAATTTTGAAGATCATATGTATATCTTGCTTAGATCCTTACTCAATGAAAGATATGGAAATATCTTGGTTAGATTTGGTGAAGATTTGGAAAGATTGTCTATCAGGTTCCCACGGAACCAAAACATTACACGAACGGATCCCTGTATTTGGATCCGTCCCATCCGTGGGCTGCTAAGCTTGTTGGCTATAAATAGCAGCCCATTGTTTACTCATTTGTAGATCACTTGAACACATATTCTCTCTACCCTTTTGCATACATTTAGATCAGTAGATAACCATGTAGTAACATACATTAATCACCCTTATCATCATGATCATAATGCTTCTAACATTCATCTTTGTTGTAAGCATATCATACCTCTTGATCCACCAAAAAGGCTTGGAGATCTTGCCATCATCATCCACTAAAGCATATCAACATATGAAGATTCAAGGGCACTTGTCATCCTCATTGATTGAAGACTTCTTATTCAAGAAGTTCATTTAGATTCCACATGCATACATATATGAAGATCTATCACAACAAGATTAGGGAACCTGTGATCTTCATTCATTGAAGGCTTCTTATCAATGGAAGTTCATTTAGATTAATCATTCATATCCATTAGACATTTATATCATGGATCATCATTGTAAACATCATTATATTATCACAATCTATTCACCAAACTAGATTAGATGGTTTATGTGTTTGTGTCATAAAACACAAGGTTTTTATGTTGGGCCATAAAACATAACGGGAGTGGTTGTACCCTTGTAAAAAAACTCGACATCTAGCTTAGTGTCGGAAATATTGTATAAGCGACGTTAGGTTGGTTCTACCTCGAACTAGAACTCGGTATTTAGCTTTGTACCGGAAAAAGTGTAAGCGATGTTTGTAAAGGTTTTCTCCACCGAGAAGGGAGCTTGTTGATCTAGTGAAGTAACTCTCGAGTTGGGTACTCGGGGAGTGGAGTAGGGCGGAGAGGAGCTCCGTGACCGAACCACTATAAATCATCATGTTCGGTTTGCACTTTCTTTTACTTACTACTTTACTTTTATACTTGCATTATATCATTGCTTGTGTTGTGACTTGATGGTTATACTTGTGTGACAACTTGTTTTAGTATATGCTAGTCATAAACTATAATTGGCATCTTTCATATTACAACAAGCTTAATGGGATATTTGATACAACAAGTTTTAAGATTTTAAAACGGTAACGTAATCACCCCCCCCCCCCTTCTACGGTTTCACAATTGGTATCAGAGATTCGTGGCTCTTATTTTCAAAACAAATGGTTTTTAAAATGGAGTACGATCCATGTATCAAATTACCATTGAAGCGGAATATAATATGAAAAATATTTCGGTAATTATACTTATAAATTTTGTTGTTAAATGTTAGTTTGTATACAAGCTTGAAGATGTCCTTGATAAATAAAAGAAAAGATTTCTCAAAAGAATTAAGTGTCAAATTGTGTGCTTAAAGCAAATTTACGAAAAATATGGTTTTGAAAGGAGCGTTTGGGATAACTATAAATTTAGTTGAAAAATCCCTTCGTAAATGATTTGATAAGTCACATAAGTAGAAATGATGCTAAAATAGGAGATATTTATATATGTAAAGGAAACTAATCAAGCTTAGTATACATCGTCATATTTAAACACAAAGTGACAAAATTATATTTCTTTTTATGCTATGCTATATGACTACTTGTTTTGGTTATTTGCATACATGTTGTTTGCTTATTGAAAGTTGTGATTGCACTTGTTTATTTGTGATACATAAGTGTCAATCTTGCCATGATATTCATTTGCTTGTTTATTAATTTTATAGGACATTTGCTAGATTTTGTACACCAAGTTGGAAAATTGTTTTTGCATTGCCTATAGACTTAGATAATTTTCTTTGCATATGTTATATTAAAATCTTGCATAATTTACTTAGGAATGAGAACTAAGTAAAACTAGTTAAGTATCTTTGAAAAGGTTGTTTGGTACAATAACTAACAATGATTTATGAACTATTATGTGCTTTATGGGATGATAAGTTTGCTGCTAATCTATCATATGAACCAACGGTTTATCTTGGAGGAAGATAACATAGGTATGTTATCAATTTTCATTTTTCACGTTTTAGTGAAATTTCTAGCCCTTGCATGATCTATACCAATACATGTGTTTATACCTGTTTTATTGTTGTTTTCTAATCACAACTAATTAATTACACATGTTTTAGGAGAAACTACGGGATTTGAACGGGTTTCGGGGATTGAAAAATGCCCTTTGTTAAGAATTTTTGCTTGGCGGATCAGACGGAGCCAAAAGAAGGGATCCGTCTGTCCAAAATTTTGGTTCCGCCAAAATTAGCCTAACAGATCAGACGGAACCAAATTCATGGTTCCGCCTGTGTTGTCAAATGGTTCCGCCAGCCAAACAGCTAACTTTTTAATTTTCGTTTAATCCTGCACTCTAGATCATTCACTTTTGTTACTAGGATACTTTTCACTGATATTCACTCATATTAGGATCATGACATCTCATTTGCACCAATAGGATAACCATCTCTAATCATACTTTCAAATTTCGTGAAAATGCTCCAAGGAACCTTTCTCCATAAAGGAAGGAACCCTGAAATTGGTTCCTTGCAATTCGTGGACCACTGAGATTTTGTGATCATTACGCACATTCACTGCATTCTTCCCTCCTTTACTCATCCATTAGCTTAATTTGTAAATTGACAACTTCCTAACAAATCCGTCTCATTGTTTGCAAAGATACAATATCAAGGTCACAAGTCCAACTTATGACTATAGACATTGTCTTGTATCTACAAATGTTGCCTCTCTTGGTTAACATGAAAATAATGTGTCATCCTCCAAAACGATTTACATCAAGTCATAACTCACACTTAGGTTATAGATGTATTATCAAATCTTGTTATCCTTGAATGATATCCAATCTCAACAAAGTAGGATTGACAACTTAAGTATTTCATTCGAAATATTCAAGTAAATTTGACTTACGATTGTAGTCATTAAAAGTCATATCCGAAAGAATCAACACCCAAGTATTTTAACAACATATGTTAAAACACTTATCCTATCACGTCTTTAACATCTAACCAAGACAAACACCTACTATGGGTCTCACCCCACATTGACACTTATCCTAACACTCTCCAAATCAATAGGAATAAAATGTCAATAGGTTTTCTTCCTTGAACATTTATCACCTAAGTTCACTTGTTCTTTCACCATCATCCCATCACATTCACCTCTGTGATATGTCTCAGCCCCTAAGCTTCAAATCACTTCACCCACTAGTTGTACCAACCAATGGACCACAAGAATTAGTATCCATCCTTGTTGTCTTCAACATTCATGAAACCTAAAGTACTCCCATAGTACAACAAACCTCTGCATCACCACATCCTTATTTAGACATACTAGAAGACCTACCATCTAAATCAACCAATCCACAATCCTTACCATCATTTGAATCCGTTGAGGGCATCCAACACTCGTAGCAAATCAAATGCACGTTGAACAAACTCAACCATACTTTGCCACCTATAGGATTAGAACTTCCACCATCAAATGAGCATGATGCTCGCATTCATTGTTGATCAATTTCCACTAGGTTTAAGTAGTACCACTTTCACAAGTTATCAAAGTATTAGTAATACTTTGTCACCAAGCTTCTGCATATGTCTCGTTAAATCTTAAATCAACATTTTAACAACATATGCACCTCGAGCGACAATGACTCTTGAGGAGTATACATAAGAAACTCGAGTGAATTCCTCTTGTCATCATCTAGTGAATATAATCTTGAGACCAAGTATATTTAGGATAGGTCTATCCGATTCAAACACTTTGGGTTCATATATTCATTTAGGAAAACATGATGTTTCGGAAAACATTATGCCTAAGAAATCATGCGTTTAGTTTTCATCTTGTTAAAAGGATAATGTATATCCTATGCATCATTCTCTCCTTGCGACATGAACGGTTGTGTTACAAGAGATTTCATTACACCTTCCTTTCAAGCGTATATCATAACCAAACCTTGCTCATAATCTAGTTCAAACCTTGTGCATATCCAATGTTAAAACTACACATCTCTAGAGCATACACAAGATCTATTAAAGTTGGTAACTTTACTTAGATTCTTGTTGAATAAAATTCCAAAGAGCCTTCTTGAGAACGTTCTTAATTTAACATATTCCATTATCACACACAAACACATTTCTTGGTCTTAGATGATCAAATCACTTTCATAACACATACTTAAACTCAACATAAAAGATGTCATCCATTAGATCATGCAATAACCTTAGATTCCAAACACAAGATTAAAATATGTTGACACATATTTATCAAATTCTCGTGTATAACATGACATCTTCATCACCTTAGTTTTAATAGATATAGTTGAGTCTCATTAAGCCAAGTATTGGTGAATTATCATCTTTTATATACTTCAATAGGTAAAAATAGGAATTCCTATCTTTCTAACATGAGAATGACTACTAGAGAAACTATTGCACTAGAAACTCAATTTAACCTGCTTCCAGGAGAGAAGTTGGGTATGTGGAATCACCCGTAAAAATGGTCGTGTTTAGCCTGAATTGAGCACCGCTAGTAATAGTCTCATATTCATTCTCCAACTTGAAAAATCTTTATTCCTATACTTGCCTAAAGTAAGTATTAAAATAAGATATTTATCTTGTCTTAGGAATATTAATTAAATAAGTAGTAGATGTGACTCTTCTTTCTTTAGTTTATTAAAATCACTTGCATGACACATACATGTGTTGATTACATGTTTTTGTTTGATATGATTAATTATCTTGAAGTTATCATGATAACTATTTGAGTAATAGTTAAATATGTAAACCTTGGAAAGGTTTTGTCTGCATGGTTATATGTTTTGTGCTACGAAATTTTAACATGATTTGTATGATATTTTCATTTTTTATTATATGATATTTCACATGATTAACGTGTTACTTGTTAACTCATGATATGTCATTTTGATACATGATGTTTCTATATGATGTTTCTTTATTTGAAAGCTCTTGTCTTTTGTTGACATTCATTGAGCCTTTTCGTAGGATAGCCTAAATGATACATGCTCCAAAATGATATAACGGTTTGCATGAATCTTTCGTCTCACTTCTTTTGTGACTTTGTCACACTATTTGTTTGCCACGTGTGCACTTATAATTTGTCAAAGTGCTTTTGGTATGATAAACATTTAGAAGTCATTGTATTCTACAAATTAATCACATAGATCATTGTGTTAATTAATGGGTAAGTATGCTTAAGTGACTAAGCCTAACATCAAAACAATTTCACAATGTAGTATCTCAAACAATGTCATGCTCTCTTGTAATATGATTATTTATCTTGATGCTATGTGGTAACTTTTTGTCTAGTAGTCGAATATTTGTTTTTGTTTATATAAGATGTTATCTTATGATTTCTATCATAATCACATCTTTTGTCATTAACACTTTTGTCTTATAGGTTGATAACAAATTATTTGTTATCTCACTTCGTTATGCCTATTTTGCATAATTGTAATCCCTTTATTGCTACGTAGATTAGTAATATGTTTATGGGACCCATTCACTTGCATATAGCTTTTAAAGCTAATAGGATTAAGTTTTAGAGGCTTGGAATTTGTGTTTGCGTATCTTTCAATCGACCTCTTTCCAAATCTCATTATTTCTTCCGCTTTCCTAAAAACATCTCCATCACCTTTTAGTTATAACAATACACCTCCCATGAGGAAACCACATGCCTCGTCATTCGATCATCTCGCATTGAAAGAGAAGAGCTACGTGACTTCAAGGATGAAGGTCATTGTATGCTAACCAACATCCGCAAAAACATTACTAAGCTCATTGCTTTCATTAACCTGTAACCTCCTAAACACTTTATCGTCATTCTTCATTCGATGCATTACACATTATGTTGGATGTCCACCGATTAAGGCAGAGAGAAATTCATTCACATAATTGTCTTTTTGTATTAAAGAACACTTACTCATGTCCCTTACACCCTCAAATACCGACATATAGGTTCACACCATTTAGTTAAAATCAGTTCACAAAATCACAAGTGTTTCAAACCTTCTTAACTCAACATCACATGTTTGCACCAATACCTCGTCAAGTGAAAAACACATCATGTGTTTGACAAACCTCTTAACCGAGAACCATTGAATCTCCTTAGACTTGGACTAGGATTAGTGGAACCAAATCCATAGTTATAAGTAAATAGATCTTAGCTCGAACCTTCGTTTGATCAAAAACGATAAAACGTGACCAAATCAAATTCTGGTCCCAAGGCACCCTTTGATAAGACGGACGGAACCAAAAATTTGGTTTCGCCCAATCCGTGGGGTACCTGGTTCAGTCTTTAAACTACTTAAAACAAACAACCCTTTTAGAACCAACGAGTCTAGGATTTTCTTTTTAACCTTAATCTCACAACTTCTTTGTCTAGAACACCATCATAGGATCTCATCCTTTTCATTCTTGATACATATCAAGCACGTCATTGTCAGTGCAAACGATATATCAAAATCGTCATTCTCAACATGTTGGTCTAACTAACACTCTCCCATCATATGATGTCATTCTTATCCTCTTATAGGAATTTAGTAGTTCTAATTTTTGCATATGGAATTTCTATTCCTAAGTGATCATTGTCTTCGCTTCCTCTTAATTTCATTTGAGCATATATTATGGAATGATACATCATCTTTGGTAGATGATAATGTCATAACCTTAACCGTCTTCAATATTCCTATAGCATTTGCTATACATACGAGTTTCTAAATTCATTATAACCACCACCTTCCATCACCTCTTTCACTAATCATCACCCCATGATTAGCAAAAAACCTACTAGTAAACCAACACCAACACTAGCACAACTCACTCTTAATATTTTCCTTCTAGGCATTATTTTGTAGGATTTTATCATATTATATTCCTGTGACTGTAATTCTTATTAGAAGATTACACCTTATAACATGTTTTACTAAATAATCATAGTTCTCTGTCTTAAGTTGCTTGTGATTATATCATTGATATATTACATCATATATATACATCTTATTTTTCTTTGAGATGAAATATATTGCACTAATCCTTTCATTGTAGGTTCATCATCATATACGCTCGATCGTATATAGCATACTCATCTAAGGATGAAGTTTGCATCGATTATTTTCCTTCTTTTATTGTAGGTGCTTCTTGACATCCTCAAACCAGGAGGATTATCTGTCTAGTACTCATATTGCATCGTCTATACACTTGGTCGTATATGACATATATGTCTTAAGACATAGCTTCTATTGTACTAAGTTTTTGTTTTGTAGGTTCATCTTGACGCCCTAGAGCAAGGGGAGCTTCCGTCAAACATTTATAGAATGCATCTTATACACACATTGTTGTATATTACAAACTCGTCCAAGGACGAATATAGTTTTGCACTAATATTTGTTTTGTAGCTTTTTAATCATACCTTGACGCCTCGATCAAGGGGGAGCATGCACGCATTCATAAACATTATCATTCTTCGACACACCTTTGTGTTTCTGCAAAAAGGAGGAGAAGATAGTCTAACATAGCTTACCCACGTGTATTGTTTGCTATGTACATTTTCTTCATCATGCATTTCTCATATATATTTTTTGTTTGTTGCACAACATTAACCTTGATGTAGGGTAAGGGTCTAAATTTGATCCATGGATCCACTACCAAACAAGGGCAATAACCAAGGGGACGCAACAATCATAGGGGATTGGAGTAGACAATTTAACTTCACTAGGGATGATGAAAGCTCGCCTTTTTAGGGAGAAATGAAGTTAACTCCAAGGACGCACCATTTTTGTTTCGACAAAAGGGGGAGAAAAGTGTAAACGGAGAAGGTAATGTAAAAGGTACAGGGGGAGAAGAGTGTTAACGGAGAAGGTAATGTAGAAGGTAATACGGACACAAGTAACTTTTTACATTTTACTATCTATCACGTTTACATATTTTGTCATCATCAAAAATGGGGAGATTGATAGTGCAAATATTACGATATTTAATCTATACAGTCTCGTTTGTTTTGATTGATGACAAACATGTAACTTGATACATAACGCAAAATGTACAAGTTACTTGTAATCATATTTTCTCAACATACATTCAACACCTCTCGACTTCTCAAGTCCTCGTATGGTACAACACAGGTTCGTACATGTTTGTTATGTGGCATTATGATCAAACCCCTTAACAAATCATTTAGAATGTTTAAAATACGTTTAGATTCATTAAGTATTTTAAAAGGTTAACCATTCTACTTCGAACCTCATTTTACATTTTGCATATACAAGTACTTTTACTTGTACATCATACTTCCTAAGTTGTATTCATGTCAAAATATGATAAGTGCACTTTAGGTGACAAACTAAGACATATGTGTTTACATAAAAATGATGTTAACAACATAATATCTTAAGTCCTATAATAGCATGAGTAGTTTAACATTTTTAGTAACACATAAACTAACATGGTACAACTTGGTAAACATATATTAGTTAGCTAATATATACATTTTACAAGTTTACATTCATATACATTTTAATTCTAAATTTGGAAAATGTACTATGACATCATGGCATGCATCACTTTGAAATCTTTAGGAAATTTTGAAGATCATATGTATATCTTTCTTAAATCCTTACTCAATGAAAGATATATGAAAATATCTTGGTTAGATTTGGTGAAGATTTGGAAAGATTGTCTGTCAGGTTCCCACGGAACCAAAACATTACACGGACGGATCCCTATATTTGGATCCGTCCCATCTGTGGGCTGCTAAGCTTGTTGGCTATAAATAGCAGCCCAATATTTACTCATTTGTAGATCACTTGAACACATATTCTCTCTACCCATTTGCATACATTTAGATCAGTAGATAACCATGTAGTAACATACATTAATCACCCTTATCAACATGATCATAATGCTTCTAATATTCGTCTTTGTTGTAAGCATATCATACCTCTTGATCCACCAAAAAGGCTTGGAGATCTTTCCATCATCATCCACCAAAGCATATCAACATATGAAGATTCAAGGGCACTTGTCATCCTCATTGATTGAAGACTTCTTATTCAAGAAGTTCATTTAGATTCCACATGCATACATATATGAAGATCTATCACAACAAGCTTAGGGAACTTGTGATCTTCATTCATTGAAGGCTTCCTATCAATGGAAGTTCATTTAGATTAGTCATTCATATCCATTAGACATTTGTGTCATGGATCATCATTGTAAACATCATTATATCATCACAATCTATTCACCAAACTAGATTAGATGGTTTATGTGTTTGTGCCATAAAACACAAGGTTTTTATGTTGGGCCATAAAACATAACGGGAGTGGTTGTACCCTTGTAAAAGAACTCGACATCTAGCTTAGTGTCGGAAATATTGTATAAGCGACGTTAGGTTGGTTCTACCTCGAACTAGAACTCGGTATTTAGCTTTGTACCGGAAAAAGTGTAAGCGACGTTTGTAAAGGTTTTCTCCGCCGTGAAGGGTGCTTGTTGATCTAGTGAAGTGACTCTCGAGTTGGGTACTCGTGGGGTGGAGTTAGGCGGAGCGAAGCTCCGTGACCGAACCATTATAAATCATCGTGTTCGGTTTGCGATTTATTTTACTTACTGCTTTACTTTTATACTTGCATTATATCATTGCTTGTGTTGTGACTTGATAATTATACTTGTGTGACAACTTGTTTTAGTATATGCTAGTCATAAACTATAATTGGTATCTTTCATATTACAACAAGTTTTAAGATTTTAAAACGGTAACGTATTCAAACCCCCCCCCCCCCTTCTACCTTTTCATAGTTTAGTTTTTGGATGTTTTATGATGCAAATATTAAGTGGATGGTTATTTCAAGATTTGGGTTTATACTCATTTTTCTTATTTTGGTTGTTTTAGTCTCCTTACTTATTAGCCTCATGCTCATTTGTCTGATGTTTGTTTTGCAAATCAACATTTTGCAGCTTTTGTTACGCATATGATGATTACAAAAGTGCATGTTTAGTTTTAGGTTGGTGGGCGAGGTTTAGGTTTATATTTTTTTTTGTTCATCTTTGTTTGTCTGATGTTAGTTTTGTTAGTTTTTGGAATTTAATCTGGTCTTTATCCAAGATAAAATTTCCCGCCGGACTAAAATTAGTTTTTAAACAGGAAAGGAATGATGGCGGAAAATACTATGAAAAACATGATTTATAAAAATTCCCCATCAAAAATTTTTGAACTACACAGGATACTTTAAAATTAGGTTCCTATCCATTGTACTATTGAACTGTTGTGATATGGTCTTTAATCTCGCATTTGTTGTGGTGAGAATTGCGAATAGTTTTATTACTTGGATCGTTTCTTGATTGCTATTCATTTTGTCATGCAATTGATGATGCCTTTTATTGCCATTTTTGTTTTTTTGTTACTGACTTTTTTCTATTTTATGTTGTCATTAGAATGGCAGAGACTAATATTATGCAGCTTAATCTTGGGATCGGAACATGGTCTTGGAAGCTGATGAACTCAAATAAGTACATTTTATTATCCTATTTATTTGACTTGTTTTATTATAATATATATGAGAATCGATACATTAATGTTTACTTTAGCAATTCTCAGGTAAAAACAAGCATTATGTGAAACTTGGCGATTTTGGACTAATTATGGAGCAAAACAAGCGAGATGTCAAAAGTCTACTGAAATCCAGAAGATGCGCCGTACCTCACTCAACAGATACGACGCAATATCATACTTAGATGAATTCGAAGACCATTGCCTGACTTTGAAGAATGCGCCGCATGCAATTCTGTGCCGCATATGAAACTTTGGTCAAAGAAGAAGATCAAGCTCGTTCTACTCCAGATACGCCGCATTATACTTCTAACATACGGCGTATCACTATCAAGATTTCACCAGTTACAATCCAAGACAGCTAAAGTACATGCGCCGCATACAAAGATCAAGTTACGCCGCATCTGAAGACGGTGTACGAATATTCCAGAATATATTAATCTTGGACCCCACGCGAAGTTAAGTCAATGCGCCGCATCTATCAACTCAATGCGCCGCATCGATCCCTCAGACAGAAACTATAAATACCCCAAGGAAGACCGAGAGCGAGACTTTAGAGAGAGATATAACCCTAGAGCCGAATTCAGACGACCAAGCAGCACAAGACACACCTTAAACAAAGATACAAGAGCTGTAAGAAGGTCCTGCATGTATTCAATTCATTAAGTAGTTTTGGTTTATTGTTTTAGTACGCTTTAATTCATCAGGATTGATGGGCTTGTGTCATGTGACTACGGAAGATCATGCACTCCCCTTAATATTGCTTTCCCATTAATTAAAGTTTATATGTTGATGTCTTTGGTGACTTTTATTAGTGCATTGATAACCTCTTTGTCTAGCTGAGTCTTGCTTGGGTCGTCATGCCCCTTCCTCGCCTATTTATTAGAGACGCTTGAATAAATAGGATAGACATAAGTAATCATTAAGGGTTTACTCGCCGATAATATTAGAGCCAACGAGAAAGGTTTAATTATATACACTTCATATAAAACTAGCAATAAAACAAGTGACAAGCTATTTAATTATCAAGACAGGTCTTTTTATTGTCTCGAGTATCTATCTGTGTACGTGTGTGCTAATCGCTGATTCGTGCTCATTAGTTTAGTTTTCTATTTAATTATAACCAAACCGTGCCAGTCTCTCAGGCTGAAACCCCCCTTGCGTTAGATTAGGTTGTATAGCTAACTTAGGATATTAAAATACTTATTAGAATAACTAGATAATACGTTCCACTCTTAGTGATCGACACTCTGCTTACCATTATATTCATATTGACCGGGTACACTGCTCGTTAAGTGTGTGTGTTATTGATAAGTCGGCTAAATATAAATTTAAAACTTGAGTAGGCATTAATACTGCTAAACCGCAACGACACATCACGCGCATCAAGTTTTTGGCGCCGCTTCCGGGGAGTGAATTGTTATTATCTGTTAATTTGATTTAGTATTTTAATTAGGTTTTTCTTTTTAGTTTTTTTTTAGATTCTAACCACTAACCCTGTTGTATATTAGATAGATTGCATTCATTGTATAATTTGCATATTTTCTGTATTTGTGTGTTTTTGTTTTCTGTAATTTTTGTTTCTTTTTGTTTGTTCTTATTTTTGTTTTTCTTTTTTTTCTGTATTTTTCTGCATTCTGCTGTCGTTGTATTGTGCTGATACAAACGATACGGCGCATCTGTTTTTACAGATACGGTGTATTGCGTTTAATTTTTATAAAATACAACGCGTTCAATAAATTCGAGTACGACGCATCTTTCCCCAAGATACGGCGTATTCTGTTTTTAATAAGAAATTTTTCTAAACGCTAACGCCATACGACGCATCTGTTTTAACAGATACGACGTATTTTCTATTTAAATTAAAAACAGTTTTTCGAATTATTAAACAAAAGCGACGCATTGATCTTTATCGATACGGCGCATCTACTAAATCAAAAATCTTGTATTTTGAAACGTAACGAAAATACGGCGCATTAGCTTTTGTTAATACGACGCATTTAATTTTAATAAATAAAATCGATTTTTGATAATTTAAACTTGATATAGCGCATTCTAATTCATAAGCGGTGTATCTGTTTTCTGAATAAAAGTCTGATTAAATTTTAACGTAATAAGATACGGCGTATCCACTTTTCTGGATACGGCGCATCGTTTGCAGATATCGGCAACTTTTATTTTTCGTATTCCGTTTTCGTTGTTAATTTTTTGATATCATACTTTCTTGAACATACCCTACTGATACTTTTGTGATGATTTCAGGAAGTGCATGACCAGGAGTTCAATTAAGAACTTGATTAAACCTTTCAAAGATCCTGAACGAGCCTTACATTCGCTTAAAAGGCTTTTCAACACAAAAAGCTTTGAAATTTCAAGTTCGTTCGAGCTTGATTACTTTTCTGAAGAGAAGGAGAAAGAAGAAACAGAAACAATGACGGAAAACACTACTATGGAGGAATACATGAACAAAACCCGTGTTGATTACAGTTCAGGAGTTGCTAGACCGAAGTTTGATGAAAAGTCAAAGTTTGAGTTGAAGGGTCAGTTTCTCAAGGAGCTAAGAGAAAATGCTTTCAGTGGAACAGAACATGAAGATGCTAATGAACATGTTGAAAAAGTCCTCGAGATTGCAGATTTGTTTACTACAGAAGGAATCTCTGACGATCAACTTATGCTAAGAATCTTTCCAATTTCGCTTAAAGGAGCTGCTAATAAGTGGCTAAGGAATGAACCTGCTAGTTCAATCACAACATGGGAAGATTTGAAGAGCAAATTCCTGAAAAGATATTGTCCACCTGCTAAAACTGCTAAAAAGATGGAGGCTATCAACAATTTCAAGCAAGAGCCTAATGAAACTCTTTATCAAGCTTGGGAACGATTTAAAGACTTATTGATGAAATGCCATCAACATTATCTAATTCCAATTCAGGAGATAATATTGTTCTATCAAGGATTGGATGTGCCTACTAGACAAATCTTGGATGCTAAGGGAGCTGTGCCTCAAATGAGTGCAGCCGATGCTAGAAAAGCTATCCAAGAAACTGCTGATCACTCTCAAAAATGGCCCGACGGAACCTCTACTAGATCTAAGAGCAGCACTAATTTTGACGGGTTTGCTGCAATTCATGCTCAATTGGATAAAATTAGTAGAGAGATGAAGAAGCGTGATGAGAAAGTTTATGCTGCCCAAGTTGGATGTGAAAAATGTGAAGGACCTCACTACACTAAAGATTGCCCTAAAAAGAATGAAAGTGAGACTTTTGAAGAAGCATACTACACACAATTTGGACAACCATTCCAACCTTCAGGAAGATTTAGGGAAGCTGCTCCGGGATACTATCAAAAGAACAACTATAATCTCACTTATCAAGAAAGGAGGCAGACTTTGGATGACACTCTAAAGCAAATTATGGCCGATGCTGCTAAAAGACATAAAGAGAACACCGCTTTGATCAAAGAAATCCGAGCCTCAACGGATACTATAACAAGAAATCAAGGAGCTTCGATCAAAGCATTGGAACAACAAATCGGACAAATGAGCAAGGTTCTTCAAGAAAGGGGATACGGAAGTTTACCTAGCTCAACTGAAACTAACCTAAGAGATCATGTCAAGGCCATATGCACTACTGAAGAAGTCACGCCTAACATACCTTTTCCTAGAAGATTGATGAATGGTAATGATGCTGCAAAGCCCGAATTTTTCTTTAATTCTTCAATCAGTTTAAGGAGGTTACTCAACGAGAAGGCAAAGATTGAAGAGGAGATCAAGGCTACAATGAAAGAAGAGAGCTTTGCAACCGACTTACGTGCCTTGCCTCATAAAGAAAAGGACCCAGTAAGTTTTACTTTACCTTGTTCAATTAATGACATATCTTTCAATAATGCATTAGCTGACTTAGGAGCTAGCGTTAGTGTTATGCCCCTTAAGACATTCACTACCCTAGGACTAGGAAAATTAGCACCAACTAAGCTGCTTATTGAATTGGCTGACAAAACGGTAAAATGACCTGAAGGGGTTGCTGAAAATGTGCTAGTTAAGATTGAGAAGTTTGTTTTCCCCGTAGACTTTGTTATATTAGATATGCCCGAGGATGTTAAGATTCCTTTAATCCTTGGAAGACCTTTCTTGTCTACCGCCCATGCTAAGATTAATGTGTTTAAAAGAAAAATCTCATTAAAGGTAGGGAACAATAAACTAGTCTATAAGTGCCAAAATCATGCTAAGAGCATAATTAGAGGCGTCTATGTGCTAGGATTATGAGAACGTATGGACCTTGATCTAGAAGCTAGGTTTATGGGAGAAACCTTGGTAAATAATGAATCACTTGAGACCTATAGTGGAGACTACATTGAATTAAATGATCTTAATTTACCAATAGGAATCAATGATCAATTTATGGAGGATTTTGAACCCGATATTGAAGAAGGAGAAATTATGGATGTACCTAGAATCAATATGATCAACAGTAAGAATTATGATGAATTTGAAGGATATCCTAGTTTCTGTGATTATGGTAGAAAGATCCATGTAGATTGTGCTTATAATTTACAATTTCTTTGCATGATAGGATTTAAACAGGTTAGTGCCAAATTTTCCCCTATTTTACCAATTAATGTAATGTCAAAAGATTTCTATAATTCTATAATGAAAAACAAAATTGAGTATAGAGGGAAAAACGTAGTTGGAATATTCATGAATGTACCTATTTTTGTCGGGAATTTAACTATTGTTACAGATTTCACCGTGGTGGAAAACATGGATGCTTATCGTGATGTTGAGATGGGTGATGTGATCGTTGGGAAACCATTTTGTAAGGAGGTGGAAATTAACGCTAAAAGATTTGAAGGAAAGATCACCTTTAAAAGTGGAAGCAACGTTATCACTTACATGATGCCTCGTGCTCACCCAAGATTTAAACATGCCCCTAACAAATTTTGTTACAAATTTACACCATTTCTTTTTGTAGATGAAAATGACGCTGAGGAAGGGATCGAGTATCCGTACCAAAAGATGAAAGGATTCTACAAAGGTGTACTTGAATTGGGGCCGGAATATGTTCGTGACGAAGTAATTCGCAACTACATCGTGCACGGACATGTGGGGATCAATAGAACGAAATAAGGAGCTGAACGTGAGTCTAACTTGAAGACTTTGGAATAAAGACAAGTGCTGACCGGGAGACAACTCGAAGGAAAAATTTTTACTTTTCTGTTCTGTGTCGAGTCTGTCAGACCTGCAGAAGATGCGGCGCATCTCCATCATAAGATGCGATGCATCACCCGCACTGGTCATATCTTATTTCATTTTCTGCATTTTTATTTTTGACTTTAAAACTTTCTGTCAGTTTATTTAATGCGGCGCATCCCTGGTTAAGGATGCGACGCATCTTTTATTCTGATTCGTATTTATTTCAGGCTCGATACGGCGTATCTTCTTCCATAAGATACGGCGTATCGACTGACCTGATGATTTACAGTTTAATTTTTTAGGTTTTATTTTTACTAACTACTAATGTATTATGCAAGTTTGAACCTTCTTAACTCAGGTGTGTTAAAGTCTAAATGGTATTATAGATTCCTACATTTTTGTGGATACATCATTTATGAAGCTTAAATGTTCTCATCCACAAGAAAGTTGATTTTTGCTCTTATACGAATAATGGAGGATCATACCGAGCAAATCTCAGGGGAGGTTTTCTGTTCTAATTCTTTTATTTTCCAGTTTTTAACCTTTGACACAAACAACAAGGACGTTGTTTAACTTAAGTGGGGGGATGGAGAATTAGAACACTTACTTGTCCTAAACTTTTTCAAAATATGCTTAAAATGCGCTTAAAATATCAAAATTAAAATTTTTTTTTTAGCATGTTTTTGTTTAAAGTCTAAATTACATAACCGCACACATAACTCTATTCTTTCAAAAATATTAAAACTTTAGTGTGCCGGTGACTTGTAAACTTTAGAACTTGGCTTGTATACTATTCGAGACCACCATAATGAGTATTATCTATATAATTGGAGTGACTTGTCTAAATTGGTAAATTTCTAGGATTACACCCAAATAGCCTTTATATGTTATGTGATATTAACTAACTACACTGGTTAGTTAACCCCCGTATAAACCCTTTGTTTACTCTCACTTTTAGAGTAAGATACCCCTAGAAAAACCCTCAGAGCCATTCCTTTCGTTTCTTACACCTTTGTTATAATGTTTCGATACACCCTTACACCTTAGCCTACCCTGTAGATTAAAATCCGTGGTTAATTGCTTTAGGCAAGGTGTGTTTCCTTACATTACCTGTGTTCGCGTGCATAATTCATTATCTTTGGTTAGGTCGGGAAATTGCACAATGCAATTGGTATGAAAGTAAATATTGTATAACTTTTAGTTTATTTTTCGTGTGTTTGCTACTTTCACTATTACAGTTATTTCTGAAAGTATGAAGAGTATGGAAAAATTATCCGGAAAAATAGTGATAGAAAAGTTGTGAAATTTTACACATATATGTTGATGTCAAAATATATATATATATATATATATATATATATATATATATATATATATATATATATATATATATATATATATATATATATAGAAAAGAAAAAGAAAAAGGAAAAGTTGGAAGTTTGTTTTAACCAACTTATGTAAAGTTTTGTATTAAGTGGGAGATATCACCACTATTTGTTGTTGTATATTATATTTATGGATTGAATGGGAATTGGCCGTTATGGGAACGCCAACTAAGGTTATTCTTTGATTAAGATTTTGTTGAGTATAATTCGTGTCTACCTAAAGCGTGTGTTTCAAGTGTTAAAGCGTGAGTTATTCAATGATATGAGTCTTATTCATGGGATGGTTGGGAAAGTGATTAACCACACTTAGGATTTTAATTTATCTGTTTTGTTTATTTTTCATTTTACACCAATTTGTATCCCAATATTATCCATACCCTATATCATTCTTCATCCAAACCTTTAATTTATTGAGATTAGGGATTTGAGCAATCTTAAGTATCGTAGTCGTGGATTCGGCTATGCATTTATGATTTTGTCGCCCTTTTTGATATAATATTATTTGTGAAGATTACTTGGTCCTATCTTTAGCCTATTCGAGTTAAGGAATTGAGCAATTGCAAGTATCGTGGTCGTGGATTCGATCATGTATTTGTAATTTTGTCGCCTTTTCTGGAATATGAGATCGATAGAGATTAAAAAGGATGATCAACCCTTAACCAACAAACCCTTTTTACCGCTTTAGACTTGTTACTCCTTGGCTTTAGTGGGGGAGATGCGTATACTTGCCAAGCCTATGATAGAATATTCGTCACGACTAAGCAACTAAACGATTTAGAATTGTTTTACATTAAAAATTATTTTGGTTTCTACTTCGTTAAGTGTTTGGTTGTGTGATTATGACAAAACGAATACGTGCTTAAACATAAAAATAAATCCTAATATCTTTTATGATACATTTTCATATGATTAATTCTAAGGTTTACTTGGGGACAAGTAAAGTTCAAGTGGGGGGATATTTGATGAACTCAAATAAGTACATTTTATTATCATCATTTATCCTATTTATTTGACTTGTTTTATTATATTATATATGAGAATCGATACATTAATGTTTACTTTAGCAATTCTTAGGTAAAAACAAGCATTATGTGAAACTTGGCGATTTTGGACTAATTATGGAGCAAAACAAGCTAGATGTCAAAAGTCTACTGAAATCCAGAAGATGCGCCGTATCTCACTCAACAGATACGACGCAATATCATACTTAGATGAATTCGAAGACCATTGCCTGACTTTGAAGAATGCGCCGCATGCAATTCTGTCATGCGCCGCATATGAAACTTTGGTCAAAGAAGAAGATCAAGCTCGTTATACTCCAGATACGCTGCATTATACTTCTAACATACGGCGTATCACTATCAAGATTTCACCAGTTACAATCCAAGACAGCTAAAGAACATGCGCCGCATACAAAGATCAAGTTACGCCGCATCTGAAACGGTGTACGAATATTCCAGAATATATTAATCTTGGACCCCACGCGAAGTTAAGTCAATGCGCCGCATCTATCAACTCAATGCGCCGCATCGATCCCTCAGACAGAAACTATAAATACCCCAAGGAAGACCGAGAGCGAGACTTTAGAGAGAGATATAACCCTAGAGCCGAATTCAGACGACCAAGCAGCACAAGACACACCTTAAACAAAGATACAAGAGCTGTAAGAAGGTACTGCATGTATTCAATTCATTAAGTAGTTTTGTTTTATTGTTTTAGTATGCTTTAATTCATCAGGATTGATGGGCTTGTGTCATGTGACTACGGAAGATCATGCACTCCCCTTAATATTGCTTTCCCATTAATTAAAGTTTATATGTTGATGTCTTTGGTGACTTTTATTAGTGCATTGATAACCTCTGTGTCTAGCTGATTCTTGCTTGGGTCGCCATGCCCCTTCCTCGCCTATTTATTAGAGACGCTTGAATAAATAGGATAGACATAAGTAATCATTAAGGGTTTACTCGCCGATAAGATTAGAGCCATCGAGAAAGGTTTAATTATATACACTTCATATAAAACTAGCAATAAAACAAGTGACAAGCTATTTAATTATCAGGACAGGTCTTCTTATTGTCTCGAGTATCTATCTGTGTACGTGTGTGCTAATCTCTGATTCGTGCTCATTAGTTTAGTTTTCTATTTAATTATAACCAAACTGTGCCAGTCTCTCAGGCTGAACCCCCTTGCATTAGATTAGGTTGTATAACTAACTTAGGATATTAAAATACTGATTAGAATAACTAGATAATACGTTCCACTCTTAGTGATCGACACTCTGCTTACCATTATATTCATACTGACCGGGTACACTG
Source organism: Artemisia tridentata subsp. tridentata (assembly GCA_021014915.2). Taxonomy (NCBI): domain Eukaryota; kingdom Viridiplantae; phylum Streptophyta; class Magnoliopsida; order Asterales; family Asteraceae; genus Artemisia; species Artemisia tridentata. The sequence continues at coordinate 118,379,322 of CP139508.1, read as the reverse complement.
CTCGTTAAGTGTGTGTGTGTTATTGATAAGTCGGCTAAATATAAATTTAAAACTTGACTAGGCATTAATACTGCTAAACCGCAATGACACATCACGCGCATCAAGTTTTTGGCGCCGCTGCCGGGGAGTGAATTGTTATTATCTGTTAATTTGATTTAGTATTTTAATTAGGTTTTTCTTTTTAGTTTTTTTTTAGATTCTAACCACTAACCCTGTTGTATATCAGAAGCCATAGTGTATTGTAGATGGATAGCACGGAATGTCCCCAAGCCAGAACCGATTTAACTATTGGTGTATATTGCTTGACAGATACGTGTGTTTAATGAATTTAATTATGTAATGCCCAGGTGAATTGTTAGTATATATCTTAAAATGTGTTAATGTGTGTAGGGCAATGGTCTACAAGCAAACATGGATGTCAATGATGTTGAAAACTTTAGTTCAATCCTCGAGCTTGTTCAGCATACAAGATTTCTGATTTCAGTTGCGAGCCAACAAACATGCAACACCCCCAATTTTGTGATACGTTGCGAAATTCAAACTGGGTGTGACAGTTATAATAATAGAAAACGAACTCTAATTGAGTCGTTTTGAAAGATTTATCATTCGAATTTTATAAATATCAGAGTTTACAAAATGAGGTCCCAGTAGTTTCGCAGTTTATTAAATAAGTTTTCGAATGACAATAAGATTTTAGCCTTCTAGAAGTATCCGTGCCCCTCCGTGCCATCCTTGTTTATTATGAACCTGAGATAAACATGTAACACCCCCAATTTCATGATACGCAGCGGAATTCAAAGTGGGTGTTACTTCATGGCATGACAGTTATAATAATAGAAAACGAACTCCAATTGAGTCGTTTTAAAAGATTTATCATCCGAATTTTATAAATATCAGAGTTACAAAATGAGGTCCCAGTAGTTTCGTAGTTTATTAAATAAGTTTTCAAATGATAATAAGATTTTAGCCTTCTAGAAGTATCCGTGCCCCTCTGTGCCATCCTCGTTCATTATGGACCTGAGATAAACATGCTAAAAGTGTCAACACAAAGGTTGGTGAGTTCATAGAGTTTATAAGCAAAACAATTTATTTCAATAGTTTCAAGTTTGAGTGATAGTAAAATAAATAGTGGGTTACGTTGTTATATACCCATAGTTCGTTTGTTTGCCCTAATCGGGTCAATGGTTGAGTGAATCCATATTGTTTGTATAATAATCAGTTGAACACAAGTTTCAAGTTGGATAATTGTATAAGAATACAATTATAGTAAAATAGTAACATTGCAGTACAGTATTATTGCTCTAAGTCTCATGAACTCAAACGTTAACGTGTGTGATATCATAAAAATGATATAAGTTACTGACATCATAAAGATGTTGTAAGTAACAATGCCCTCGGGTAGGAGCTTGCCAACATCCTATTTATTCTCAAATAAAGTGCATTTGGTTACCCATTTCGGCTAACATAAATGGGGCGTCAACTGCCAATAGATCTATTCACAATATTCGCGTTCACTCGCAAGTGATTAATGGCTCATGATATGAGGGACTTTTAATGGCAAAATGTGTCCTTAGGCAATAACAATCAGGATATCATACAAAAAATACTTGTGTTCAGGTTTGTAGCATGTAATATGTTTCACTAAACAAATAGAGTGTATCATCAACCGAGTAAAATGTTTAAGGTAAACGAGTAAAATATGTAAGTAAAACGAGCATATATCTCCCCCAAAGAGTTCAAAATAAGTAAAAGAAGGGCTATGACTCACCTTAGAGTGTAGTGACGTAAGTAACACAATGGTGTCAGGGAGTATGGCAGAATAGTATAAAGAAGTATAGCTCAACGATACGGAATCGGTAAAACCTAATGAATATAAGCTTGTCTCAAAATATGACATGCAAAAGTACTCAATGCGTATGAGTTTTCAAAAGACCAAACATTTTAGTTTTCATGGAAGATTTGTATCATTGTTTGTAAAAAGTTTAGTATCATCATTCGTGTGGTGGTATAAAATCATAGACTCAAGACAAAACGCGTGCCAAAGTATTTTATATATATATATATATATATATATATATATATATATATATATATATATATATATATATATATATATTATATATATATATATATATATATATATATATAATATATATAAAGCACACATATATATACTTAATAGCCTGATAACAGTCCAATGGGCGATCGCCCGATATCTTAAGTCCATCATAAGTCTAATATTTGTCGAAATAATATCTACTCGATATAAGTCTGAGTCTAATATGTCCAAATCATAGTTCGTATAATAAAGTCCGTCAAGTATATATATTGTCCAACATATATAGTCAGTTATGAGTCCGATAATCCAATATAAGTCAAATTGTCCATGTCCATCAAGTGTCCATTATTTTTAGTATAATAATAATCCATTAGTCCAATAAGTTAACTAGTCCGGTAGTTTGTCAAGTCTTAATTCGTATTATCAAAGTCCGATGAATATTAGTATAGTCCAATAATCCAATAATTTTAGTCCATTATCCGTTATGTGTTTAGTCCAATGTGTATAATCCGTATCTAATCCATAATATGCCGAAACGCACCAATAAGTCAAAATAAGTAAATCACATTAGTTGCTAGTCCGATAACCGTAAGTAATTAACATTGAATCTACGATGTGCGATGACATGGCTCGAGAGTTTGACACGGATTCGAATGAAAGGGTGGAGAGTCCCGTGATTATTACTGTCAGCTCATGTCGAGTGATGCGGTACATAGGTATTTGCTTAATATTCAATGTAGTCTAGGAACATTTTATTATTGAAAGAAGTATGTGCTTATAGTGTTGGTCGTTGACATTAGAGACTTACAGTTATCTGCCAAACTGACAACTCACTACTACTTCAATCCGGTATCCCAGGAAGCGAATAGTACGTATCGGGCCGAGTAAGTGGCATGCATCAGAATCGGCCATGGCCTGATAATTTTTTACTAGCATTTCACAACATATAAGTTGGCTATTTACATATGAATGTGGAACATATACAGGAAAAAGCACAGTGTTAACCCGCCACTTGTAGTATGAAAATATTATCTTGAGGATCGAGAGAAAAAGAAGATGACAAACGGGTATTCTTTGGTGTTGTTGCTTCAGCAAAACCCAGAGGGCTACAAGGTCAGCTATTATGAAACAAAGGAACCTTAAACTTATATCGCATTGTTTTTTTTTCTATTTGGTTGTTTGGTCGAAAAGTATTAAGGGGTGTTTGGTATTGTATTTTAGAGAATACTTAGGTTTGCTTATGGTTACAGGGTGTCAGGTTCACCTGTGAAGCAACCGTACTTACTGTCAACATATCAAGAGATTGGTATTACATGTCATGCACCGAATGTACGGGCAAGGTCAGGAACGATAATGATGTCTCAGAATGCGTAGATCATGGACCCCACCCAGAGCTTACGTACAGGTAAACTCCTAACAAACCATGTGACATATTGCCCCAAAAAAAAAGTTGCTCATTTTGAATACCGGTTATGAGCATACAGGTAAAACTTCAAAGCCGTTGATTCAGATGGAACAGCAGAAGCGACATTCACTTTCTTCACTCTGTGTGCTGATGATATCACAGGACATCAATGCCACAGATTGGTTCAGATGCTCGAAACACCTGATCTTCAGTAAGTACCAGCGGAAATACTTTGATCGAAGGGATGAAGTGTGTATTCCAATTTCATTTTAAAACATCGAGCAAGATAGGATTAATTGATTTCACTCTGGATAACGTGTTTGGCGGTGCCGTTGAAGCAAATAGAACGACCAAAGTACCAAACGACTCTAGTGGTTAGAACCTATTAGTTCAAATTTACTGCTTTAAAAGAAATGTATATGTTCGCTTATTCTTGACACGAATGATTTGTTCTGCAGTCTCAGACATACCACCATCACTGGATTCGGTAGGTCGAAGAAAGAGTAAAAACAACGTTGAGGAGTGAAGCTACGACCAAATCCGCAAAAAGGCCCCTTTATCCGGTCTCAACAACCGAGGCTAGGAAAAAGAAGGAGGGGTGATTGAAGAGTAGTCGATTTTGGTGCTTTTCTGCATTGTCGCATTTTCATGTAGTGGTGGGGGCTTTTGGGTTAGGATTATGTAAGTCACAATGGTGATCCGATGAACTATGGGGTTGAATAGTTTATGGTTTTTATTTAGGTTTAAATTCAATTGTGTCGTTGGACAGATTGTTGAACAATATATGTTGTTAAAGTCTTTGCAATATTGTTTATTTGTTTTAATTGCCATTTGTGTGGTGGACAAATGGTTGTTGCGATTTACTGAGAAAATAGGTGTGTTCGCGTTTGGATGTTTTCTTTTGGGATGCGGATATGCAACTTGGGTTTGGAGATGTAAGTTGTGATGATGATCCGACTTTTCATCCTAGTTACTAAGACTTAAAACTGAACTATCGTGTTGTTGATACTGTGTAGCGAGTAACGGAAGCCTGTGGTGCATCATGCTACACAAAACCGAATTAAATACTCGTTGGATAGTTTGGCCATGGTTTTCGAAAATGAAATTACTGAAGAGTAGCGTCATTGCCTTCGACATATCAGCAATAATTAAAGGCTTTTCTAATAAAAATTGTTTAGGAAAGACGCTCTCACGTAAAAAAAAAAAAAAAAAAAGGACACATAAGTAAACCGATCTCGAGTGAGAAAAAATTTGACGGTTTTGGTGTTTACGATAATAACTGTTATCCTTTGCAGATCCAACTATCGCAAAACTATCATGTGCTAGCACTCCGCCGCAACACTCGGGCTGAAACCTTGTTTTATATATATATGAAAAGTTTGCTATTTACATAAAGATTATTCTTATATCTAAAGGTCTATTTTAGACTATTTACTTTATTTTTTTCTCTTTAGATTCTTTATCTGTTTGAATTACGTATATGAAGTGTGAGAAAAAGAAATTATATCGAAAAACGTTGCTTAAAGCCGCCCGATGCAATGCGAGGGCATATCCTCCTCGTTTATAGAGAAAAAAATGTGTCTTCATATGAAAAAACTATATAGTAATTATTTTGAAGTCTTTAAGCTATTTCGCATTAAAAATGTTCTAATGCTGTTTAGCGCGCTCCCTACTACATTTTAGCTTATATCTCTAACGAGCTGGGTAGCCCACGCGTTGCAACGGGAGTGTTTTGAATGGTGTATTTATCAGTAGCATATTGTCGAGTAGAAGCATTAATCTAACACAATTTACAAAAAACGAAACTTAAAACCCATGCATATGCCATAAGCTGTCCAAAAACCTGACATATATCCACAAACAAAGACCTCTAGTCCTAATATTTTTCATCAAATAAGCCTATACATGATAATTCTGGCAGTCCAGCAGTATAGTTTAAAATATGTGTACGCTCACCTAATATGACATTGGTTTTAAAGAACATTTAATGTAACAGTGAGATGGGCAACGGTGGTCCTGTAGAATTGCCAAGAAATAAAAGACGAATAAGTAAGAAAAAAACTGAAAAACCAAATGGTAATGAATAATTTGGTGAAAAACCTTTTTGTCTGGGCATTCCTATAGCAATAACGACCGTTAGTCTAGGCTGCCTAGTCCGAATCTACCACATAACCAAAAAGGCTAAAATTAAGGTTGTTTCAAAATGCTTATTAGAGTTTAAATTAAAATATATTTGATACCTTCATAGTTCATATTTTACCTACAGCCTTGCATAAATGGATTTGTATGAAAGTTTGCAACACACATTAGACTTTTATTGGCCTTTTTACAAAAAGAAGTAAACCCAAAGTCTATTTTGTGAAGTGCTTCTGTTACGTAATCCATTATAACAATGATTAGTTCACCACATACTACCCAATATCTAATACACCATAATGTTACATCTATTTTACCACATTCTACCCCGATACGAAACAATCATGATCAAAACCATTATACAAACAGCTACATTATATCATATCAATAATTCACATAACACGAATAATGGGACATTCGACTCACCACATATGACCCCGACAATAGTTGCTTTATCAGCTTTACAACTTGCTCCTTGAAAAAAAACAAAGTGTTACCATTTACTTGTGTCTTTAAGAAAAATGCAGAAACATGTATTGATGGGTTCCAGTGAGAACAAATGTTACCTGGATTGATTTAAGGCCCTTGGCATCAAAAATCGTACTCGATCACCCGAAAATCATCATTGAACTCTGATAATAATGAAGCCTCCAGAATTTAGGAGAGACATGATCAGCCGAAGGCAGATACAATTGGATAAAGGGTAAATGTGTCGCATGTGTACCCACGCTGAAATAACCCGCGCTGAGCCACACGCTGAACCAACCCCCGCTGAAGAAACCGAAACTGAATCAACACGCAGAACCGAACTCAGATCATCTTACCTGCATAACACAAACAAAGATTTCCTTTTTTGCTTTTCTAACTTTGTAATAACTAATCAATTCTACTGCTAGTGGAAAAAAGTCCTGTTCGAAGTTATAAATAACAGTACTAACTAAAGTTAGTACTGTTAGTTCAAAATTCATACTGGTTTAATTTTTTTAATAAATTGTTAATTGTTGAATGCAAATAATAACATCACATCAGATCATCCAAATAACATAAAACAAAAAGATAATCATACATAGCGAGTTTGGTAGAGCCTGAATTTCTACAAATATGCATTTCTAACTTTCGGCACTTCTCTGATCTATTCATTATTTGTCTATCTCCAGATCCTCGAGCCATATGCTCGGGCTATAACTCTGTTAACATACAATCCTCTATAGCTTATCCTGCACAAATAGATCATAAAAAAAGGAAGGGATGAGAAGGTTGTGTTTTAAAAAGATTGCAACAAATCATGTTGAAACTTTGCTAATACTTATCTTAACATATTAAACTGTAATGAGCGATATGATGTACGACAATCTGAAAGTTTCAACCACCTATTAGTTTAAATATTTACAGCATATTATCTTGTAACAATACAATTCAAGAGATATTAAAACATGAATATTCAAGATAAAAAAACTATTGCGTACACCCTGAAATGATAATGAACAATTCCGTATGCATATAACACACGTGAGGTAAAAGAAACAGATACTCAAAAACAACCTCACCTCATACTCATTTATAATGGCAGATGTTACTGCCTTGTAGGTGAGAGTAAGTTAGTATATGTGTGTTTTTAGTGAGAGAGATCATACCGTTGAGAGTAGTGAGTGTCTCCCTTTTATAGGTGACTTTCTTATGCGTATGTGATAGTCACGGTTTGTGACAGTGACATATTTGGGCGGGAACTTATTGTAATGAAGCTGAAATGCGTAAAAACTTATGGGCTATTCTATTCCTAAAGTTATATCCCCTGCTCTTATAGCAATATGTCGTAACAATTAAAGCATGCTCGTACGATTAAATTCTTATTGTCGTTTAACAGAAGGTAAAACATTTAGGCTAGAAGGTAAAACATTTATTAATTAATACCTCTATGCATCATAGGCCATAATTTGATTAAGTTGTTGATGATCCACCACTTATCATAAAGTGACCTTCTGAATTCTGAAAAAGAAGAAGACGATCGTCTTTTTCCGAACACAGTTCCAGATTGTTTTGAGGAGCATTCCTGACAAATATATATTTACCCAATAACACTAACAACACGCAAAGTAGCAAAGGTAAACGGACACAGAAATTATACTATAAGAATGAAAATTTAGTAAAATCGTTTCATTATAGGCGTATCACGATAGGAGTGGTGAGATTTCATCTCCCCCTCCCCAAATCGATCCATTTATAAGCAAATGTGTCAAAAATTCCACCTTTGAACTACCTTACCAATAGTACATTGGGGCCTGTGTGGCGGGAATGCCTGGGTAACTACCGTCATATACTGCTTTTTGGGCAGCAACACCATCCATCTGTTGATGCATTAATGCTTGTACACCTGCCATTTTGCTAAGAGCCAGCTGTCTTTCGTATGCTGTGAACTCCATGGCTGAAAAACCGAGATTATTCCCAGTAACAGGCAGAGGTAGAGGCATGGAGCTGCTTCCTTGGGGAGTCTGTTTGCTGCCACATTTGAACTACCTTACCAATAGTACATTGGGGCCTGTGTGGCGGGAATGCCTGGGTAACTACCGTCATATACTGCTTTTTGGGCAGCAACACCATCCATCTGCTGATGCATTAATGCTTGTACACCTGCCATTTTGCTAAGAGCCAGCTGTCTTTCGTATGCTGTGAACTCCATGGCTGAAAAACCGAGATTATTCCCAGTAACAGGCAGAGGTAGAGGCATGGAGCTGCTTCCTTGGGGAGTCTGTTTGCTGCCACATGAACATTGTGTTGCACAAAACCACAAATTAAAATCACGAATTCATATTTTTGTAGGGAAAATTGCATCAAAAGGTATGGAGTAAAATTCGTTAGGGGCATGTACTTTACTTTAGGCTTATAACTTTAAAGGTATGGAGTAAAATTGCTTAGTTGGATAGTTCTTTGATGGTCTACGAATTGAGTTTAATGACAGCAGTTACTACCTCTTCTTTCAATTGTATTAGACGGATCCCACGTGTCATAATATGGTATATAAATTAATTATCAAATATAGATTATGGGTTTGTAGAAGTCCAGTAAAAAAGGATTAAAATGCAGACATGTTCTTGTCCCTTTTTTTTTAACTTTTTACTTGCAACTACTGTGTATTATGGTTAGATTATTTTATATAGTAATAATAATCTTAATAATTTGCATAAATGATTTAGGGGTATGCATTAGTATTTGCATAAAGAGACTATAGCTGTAACAACTCGTAATTCCAGGCCATTTTTCCGAACATCGACAATTTACTATTCATGAGTTACTATTCATTTTTACTATTCACTGGCACTATTCATTCCAAAATTTTTATTTCATATTCTCGTAAGTTAAACTATTTTAATGATAACCCAAGATTTTGGCACTCGTAGGATAATTTCTGCAAGAATCACGAAACCGTGTCCGAGATTTACTGATGCGTGGGTTTTGCAACCTTACAACAGGTTTTACCTCTCAAGGGATCTCAAGAGGCTTACAACCCCACCAGGCAGTGTACCTGACCGATGTAGTATAGTGTAGTGGTAAGTACGGGGGATTGATCGTTCTCCACAGGGAATAGTGTTCGTTAGGTATGAAAGGCTACTCTAATTAGGTCTAAGGGTTGAGGAAGATTCTTTTTATGTTTTTATATTTTTATGAAAGCAAGTAAAATCTCGGGTTTTGAAGGAGTGGGCGGAATTAGTTGCTAGTCAACTAACCCAAATTACTACAAATGCAAATAAAATAAAATAACAAAAATGAAAAGTGGTGAGAAACTTATGTGTGGAGAAATGTGTTTACTTAGATTTCCTTACTCCCTAACTATCTTTTACCGGTTAATTAGTGTGTATTAGTCGCGTGGATGACGGGTGTATTCCTTAATACCATTCGTGGGGTGGCGTACTTACTTCCCCAAACTCTACAAGCTCCTACTTCACTCCTATGTCGAGCCGGCTAGGAAGCTCCTAACATGGGATCACTAGAATTCGCTTGTGCATTAAATACAACCATAAAAACCTTTAGTACGCATTTGGTTCATGTTTCTTAAGACGTTCAAGCAAGTTACCGAATAGGAAGTTAGCCAGTTTTCTTAAGCCTAACATAGATAAACAATCATCCAATACAACTAACAACACACTAACAACCAATAATCAATAGCTAGGTTTCATTAGATCTAAGCAAACACAAGATAAAATTAGCCTAACATGTTAAACAAAAGACAAGCATAAGATAGAATCAAACAACACATAGACATATTGAATGATTAATTGATAACTTATCTTTCAATGAAACATGGAAGATCTCAAGGCAAGAAGCCCTGAAAAAGTAGCTAAAATCGTCTTAGGGTTTTATCCCAAAATTCCACACACTAAGCTCTCTTTAATGACAAAAATTTAGAAAACTATATATAGACTTTGACATCTGACGGCGTCACCTTATGCATTGTGACGCCGTCACCCCGCCGCTTTTAGGGTTCCCGGGTGACCTTCTTGACGCCGTCCCTCTTTAGCTCTTCAAAAATCCATTCTGGCTTATCAAGGCTTGACGCCGTCGGACCTATAACGTGACGCCGTCCCTCTTTGATTTAAGCCGTGACGCCCTTGATTTAGTTAAAGCGTGACGCCGTCAGAATTCTCATGCAAACTCACTGGCCCGTCATGAGTAAATTTCACATCCAACTTTTCTTGCCAAGGCATGACGCCGTCTGGAGTTAATGTTGACGCCGTCAAAGGTGACTTTCAGCACAATTTTGAGACTTTGCCGTTTTCTTCACTTTTATGCTCCAAAAACGTCCAAAATGCCTCCTTTTCCAGATTTCTCCTCAAAAGTACCTAAAATGACAAAAGGAACGATTTAGGGCAATATTTGATCAAATAAATACGATTTCGGGCTTAAATGACCCCTTAAAAGCGGTACACTTTTCGCCTCATCAAATACCCTTACACTTGAGATTTGCTTGTCCTCAAGCAAATGCGCTTTTATTCTAATCAAAATACAAGTTAGGGGTCATTTAATGCAAACATAAAAGTAATTACAACAAATAATCGTTCCACTTCAATCATAATAAGCACGGAGATTACATACTAGCACCTCACAAGTAGTGTTTAGATACTCACATCTCTCAAGTGTCATCAAAATAAATCTCATAAATGAAAACGGATAATATCTCTCACTACCTGTCATAGCAAATAGATTACCATAGGCTTGGGAAAGGATCGAAAACCTCCTCCACTAGGCGTAAGCACCTAAGATAAACTATCAAAGAGGGCTTTTAAATGGGTTATAACGTTAGGTGTAGGGAAAAGGAAAACACGGTTTTGTTGGATACGGGATATTTTATTGGTGGCGAGTTAAAGATCTTGATCAATTACATGTACTATACAATGTTGCTAAGCCAAGACTAGACTCGATCTTAAGCTAATGAAAGAAAATAACAAAACATAAACATAAAATAAACATAAAATAAAACGGGATGGTAGTCCGTATGTTTTTTCTATTTTTCTTTTTCTCATTTTTTTTGTATTATTTTTTTTTTTTTTTTTTTTTTTTTTTTTTTTTTTTTTTTTTTGCATACACTTTTGCCCTACCATCCAAAATAATACATCATAGGGGCGTTGCATCCCCTTACACTTGAACTTTTACATAACTTTACAAATTACTATTCTAATGACTCGAATTAAGATAATTGAAAAACTTGGAGTACTTTTAAAACATTTAGCACATATGGGGGTAATAAATGATGTTCTTCCCCATTACTCCATTACACTAGTACTTTACCCATGAGTCCCAATCGTCCCAAAACAATATGTACAAGGATATGACTCGACTTAGCAACCATGTAATCAACTAGATAATTAACTTGGGTTTAAACAAATGTTGTCACAATAATGCACTAAAGATGAGTGCATACAAGGTAGGCTAAGGCGATTTGGGTGTACATTTAAGTGGGGTGTAACAAATTCTTCCTTTAAGTAAAATGCTTAAAGGTCGAAACGAAAAGATAGGCTCTGAGGGGTGTACTAGGGGTATCGTGTACTAAAAATGAGTACAACGCAAAGGGTGTGGGAGAATTACTTGACCAATGTAGCCAAAGTAATTATAACAAAAACACAGGTGTAAAACAATGGGTTAATCCTAATGCCTCTTATCATGTAGTAAATCTAACTACACGAATGTAGTCTCACTTGTGGCCTCGGAATGGTCCTAACGCAAGTTCTAGAATCTAAGTGCTACCGGTACACACATCATAGCATAAATGCTTTTCCTACCAATTCTAGGGGCGAACCTCACATATTTGGGGGTGGAAAATTTTTTAGTGGTACGGTTTTTGTGCTAGTCATATAACTCCTATCCGTGAGACGCTCATTAAGATCAAAGTTTCACTCTTATATGTTGTAAAAAATTTTAAATTTGGCACTAAAATTACCTTAACAAGTATTTCTCTCAGTTTTATTACACATCTACTATTAAACAAACAAAAATCAAGCGCAATTGTATTCTCTAAAATCGTACTTTTACCCTCCCCTTACACTTAAGATGAACATTGTCCCTAATGTTCAAATAACAAGATGTAAAAGAAAAAGTAAAAGAATGAAATCAAATACTCCCCTGATTCGCTCGTTGGATAATGAAATTACACGGTTAGATCTTCCTCCAAAGAGAATGTTGAAGCTCCATGACTAATGCATCGCCACAAGCTTGATTCAAAACATTTCCTTGTCCAAAATAACCTGTTGAACCTGAGAAAACAAACACGAAAACCTGCATAACATCGGCGGGATAAATCTATATATAAGGATATAATGCTTGTGGAATGATAATTTTGCAGATTCCTGGAGATTATAAGTTGGAGATTTAATAAAAACTTTTTATGAAAACAAAATTTTCAAAAATTTCTGGAAATTAAATCTGACGCCGTCAGGTTATAACCCCTGACGCCGTCAGAAATGACCTGACAAAAATTCTCATTTTAAGTTTCCGGAAAATTTCTGGAAAAACCTTTACCTTACTTCCTGGAAATCCTGCAAAACATCATTATGACTCGATACAAGCATTTGACTCAAACAAACACGAATATGTATATTAATTTATTATTATTACGATTCATGTTCATATGTGTTCTAATAAACCAATTTGACTTTCCCTTACACTTAACTTTTGCAAAATACCTTTATATGTAGTTAAGACGAAGTTAAAAACAAAATAAAGCATTTTCACAAATTAGTTTTTGAACATGAATCAATAAGAATAAAAATTAAACACACATACGGAAACAAATAAAAACAAACAAACAAATAAATAAACACACAAAGCAAATAAAACAAATAAAGCTTGGGTTGCCTCCCAAGAAGCGCTTTTCTTTATTAACGAGTCTTGTAGCTAGACTCAAAGTCACGTACATTACGTGACTCCATCCTCGGTCACGGTTCCTAGGCCATTCTCCTTCCCGGTTTTATATTCCGGTCCTAATTTCAAACAATCCTTGTAGAAACCGAATATCCTTTCCATAACATAGTCTACTCCTTTACTTCTATCCTTATCATTCCTATAGTAGACCGCTTGTTTAAGCTCCTTCTCAACATTTGACAAGTGTTGGAATTGTTCTATCTTATATGGCATTTGGTAGCTTACTTCATCGGTCTCATCCTTAAATCTAACTATCCCCAAGGAAGGTTCATAAGTCATTCTAGAGACCTCAACAAATGGTTTTCCAAAAACCACTTGAGTCAAGGATGCATCGACTATTGGACGGATATCTTCTACAATTACAAAGTCGGTGACATAGGTGAAGTTTCCTACCATAACCGGTAATCCCTTAACTCTTCCCGTGAAGTTACTCATCCAACCCTTGTCAGGGAACATCCTATACCCAAGTTGATTTTTCATTATCAAGTTGTAGTGGGCTCTAGTCATGACGTTTATGGGTGATCTAAGGTCGATATAAGCTTTCCACACATGTAGATGCCCTATGTTGCATGGTATGTTGAGATTAGAAGGGTCGCCTATTTCTATGATTGGTCTACCTAGGAAGTATGGTGTCTCGGGGTCATCGAATAAGTTTGTATGATATGCACGCTCTTCCTTAGTGGGTAGCCTATTGAAGTAGTCCTCATCATCATCTACTTCTTCAATCTCACTTGTCCTAACTTCCTTATCAACCTCGACTTTCCTATCCTCATCCTTTGGTTCACTTTCTTCCATGCTCCTATCGATTGGTTTAATAGTGACAATGTTGACGAAGTGGACATGTTTGGATGAAGAAGGGTCTTTGACTTGGGGTCCGCTATTTGTGTTCCTAGCGTCCTTATGTGGAGGTGATAACACTTGGTTATGGAGGGCTTTCAACAAGTTGTCAATTTTATTGGTCATCTCAGTTTGTTGTTGATTGAATTCAGTCTCGAATCTAGCTATCCGAGCTTCTTGAGATGCCATAAATTGAGACATCAATCCTTCAAAGTTATTGGTACTACCATTGCCGGAAGGATTGTTGTTGAAAGTACGGTTCGAGTTGGAACCGCTTGATTGGAAACGATTAGGTGGGTTGGAAGAATTGATTTGTTGTGAGTTTTGGTTTTGTTTCCACCTAAGGTTCGGGTGATTTTTCCATGAGGGGTTGTATGAATCACCATAATGGTTTGGCTCGGGCTTGAAAGTGTACCACTTGTCTCCCGCTCCGTCGGTACGCGAGGATGCGTAGTCCGCAAAAGCTTGTTCGGGGAGTTCCATGCAATCACGAGTGTCGTGGGGACCACTACATAATTCACATGAAGAAGTGATTTTGTTCACTTGGCTTGAAGGTTTAGGAGCCTCGTAGGATTTCATGAGAAACTTGACTTGGTCTTCAAGTTCTATGATCCTACGGTCGGAAGTGCTTGAATTGTTAGAAGGCAAAGATATTGCCTTGACCGTTTTATTCAAATCACGGGGATCACTCCAACTTTCGTTGTCATAAAGAGCAAGATCCTCTAGGAGAGCCCATGATTGTTCCGCACTTAGATCACGTAGCTTGCCACCGGCCGATTGGTCAATGGTTTGCCTTGTGGAGAGATTGATATGGTCATAGAAGATTTGGACTTGGAGCCAAAGTTCTATGCCATGGTGAGGGACTTTTTGGAGTAAGTCCTTGAATCGAGTCCATGCCTCGTAGAGAGTTTCGCCTTGACGTTGTTGGAACATCAAGATATCATTCCTTAGCTTGGTAGTTCTTCCCGGTGGGAAAAACTGAGCAAGGAAACGAGTGGTGAGATCATCCCAAGAGGTGATGGATCCTGCGGGTTGACGTTCTAGCCACTGACTAGCTTGGTCCCGCAGAGAGAATTGGAAGAGACGCAATCGGGTCGTCTCTCGAGTGGCAACATCAAGGTCTATAGAATCAACGATTTTAAGAAAGTCCTTGAGATGTTGATTAGGATCTTCAGAACGAAGTCCATGGAATGCGCATCCGCTTTGCACCAACCGGATGGTGTCGGATCGCAAGGGTGTGATATTGGCTCCTTGAGTGAGCTCAATGGTGTTTCGATAGCCGTGGTGGCTAGGACGGGAATACTCTCCTAAAGTACGGGCTCTAGGAGGTGGTGGTGGTTGTTGTGGTGGTGGGTTGTGGGGGTTAAGGATATTACCATCTTCCATGATGTCGGACGGTAATGGTTACGAACAAAGACACGAAGAAAATAGATAGACTAAAGAAAACCTAGAAAAATAAAATAAAAATCTCACTAGAAAGGAATCTAGTGAGTAGACCTAATAGAAATAAAAATTCAACCTAAACAATAACTATTCCCCGGCAGCGGCGCCAAAAACTTGATGCGTGGGTTTTGCAACCTTACAACAGGTTTTACCTCTCAAGGGATCTCAAGAGGCTTACAACCCCACCAGGCAGTGTACCTGACCGATGTAGTATAGTGTAGTGGTAAGTACGGGGGATTGATCGTTCTCCACAGGGAATAGTGTTCGTTAGGTATGAAAGGCTACTCTAATTAGGTCTAAGGGTTGAGGAAGATTCTTTTTATGTTTTTATATTTTTATGAAAGCAAGTAAAATCTCGGGTTTTGAAGGAGTGGGCGGAATTAGTTGCTAGTCAACTAACCCAAATTACTACAAATGCAAATAAAATAAAATAACAAAAATGAAAAGTGGTGAGAAACTTATGTGTGGAGAAATGTGTTTACTTAGATTTCCTTACTCCCTAACTATCTTTTACCGGTTAATTAGTGTGTATTAGTCGCGTGGATGACGGGTGTATTCCTTAATACCATTCGTGGGGTGGCGTACTTACTTCCCCAAACTCTACAAGCTCCTACTTCACTCCTATGTCGAGCCGGCTAGGAAGCTCCTAACATGGGATCACTAGAATTCGCTTGTGCATTAAATACAACCATAAAAACCTTTAGTACGCATTTGGTTCATGTTTCTTAAGACGTTCAAGCAAGTTACCGAATAGGAAGTTAGCCAGTTTTCTTAAGCCTAACATAGATAAACAATCATCCAATACAACTAACAACACACTAACAACCAATAATCAATAGCTAGGTTTCATTAGATCTAAGCAAACACAAGATAAAATTAGCCTAACATGTTAAACAAAAGACAAGCATAAGATAGAATCAAACAACACATAGACATATTGAATGATTAATTGATAACTTATCTTTCAATGAAACATGGAAGATCTCAAGGCAAGAAGCCCTGAAAAAGTAGCTAAAATCGTCTTAGGGTTTTATCCCAAAATTCCACACACTAAGCTCTCTTTAATGACAAAAATTTAGAAAACTATATATAGACTTTGACATCTGACGGCGTCACCTTATGCATTGTGACGCCGTCACCCCGCCGCTTTTAGGGTTCCCGGGTGACCTTCTTGACGCCGTCCCTCTTTAGCTCTTCAAAAATCCATTCTGGCTTATCAAGGCTTGACGCCGTCGGACCTATAACGTGACGCCGTCCCTCTTTGATTTAAGCCGTGACGCCCTTGATTTAGTTAAAGCGTGACGCCGTCAGAATTCTCATGCAAACTCACTGGCCCGTCATGAGTAAATTTCACATCCAACTTTTCTTGCCAAGGCATGACGCCGTCTGGAGTTAATGTTGACGCCGTCAAAGGTGACTTTCAGCACAATTTTGAGACTTTGCCGTTTTCTTCACTTTTATGCTCCAAAAACGTCCAAAATGCCTCCTTTTCCAGATTTCTCCTCAAAAGTACCTAAAATGACAAAAGGAACGATTTAGGGCAATATTTGATCAAATAAATACGATTTCGGGCTTAAATGACCCCTTAAAAGCGGTACACTTTTCGCCTCATCATTTACCTTAAGGTTTAAACATCATTTAGGCATCCCGATATGTCCAAACAACATTACCAACAAGAGAAATATATGTTTTCCACCTTCCGTGACATTTTCATGAATTTAGGAATTTTAGGATACCCGGTTTTAAGTTTTGTGACTTTACGACTTACAGTTAGCAATTAACGGGACCAAAACCCACTCCGTATGTCAAAGATAAATATCCAACCTAAAATATCTAGATATTTTCTTAAAAATATCTAGATATTTCGAAAATATAGTGAAATTACCATTATACCCTTCCATCTAAATTACCAAAATGCCCTTGGACTATATAAAGCCTAAACTAGCTTCTTTTTTCACAAAAAAATCACAAACACACTCTCTTTTCTCTCTATACTCCACGGCTCACAAGAACAAGGAGGAAGAACACAAAAATTTTTGAAGATCAAGTACTTTACAAGTCCCATTTGACATCCTTGTTAGAGTTTTGCAATAAAAACTCCAAGGTTGTGGTCATTTTTCATCCTAACTCATTAATCTTCAAGTAAGCTCAATAACACAATTTTTGATCATTTCATACTTCCTTTTGTTCATATATTGTTGTATCTTCTAGTTATTTTGAGAGCTAGCCTTGCAAAAGTTATGTTATACATACCACTTGGTTTATTTTTCACAAAAACTATCTCAAACACTAGATCTGTACGTTTTATTAACATCCTCGCGAAGCCCATTATTTTCAGCGATGTTTAGGACCCATGACACCCTAAGAAGGTGTATGGTAGGATTGAGTACTTGTGGAGTTGATTTGAAGTAGTTTGGTTAAGTTTTGTACAAGTTATTAACTAAGAAAACCAAGTTTTGACAATATATATAGTTGCTGTCCCATTTTGCAAAACGTGGAAAACTCAGGGGCTAGGGTGTAATTTTGGACCAAAGATTTAGAAAATACTTTCAAAAACGAAGCTATGGGCGAAAGAACGGATTAAAACGAGTTTATAACGAAGAAGTTATGATTTTTCCAAGTTTAACGACGAAAAACTATTTTCTGAAAATACTACTTGCTGTTGGACGACATTCGACGGACAAAACGAGGCGTTAGACGTGATCTAGGAGGGCCGAGCTACTGAAAATATGTTAGTTCATGTTATGACGAACGCGTGGATATAAAGAACGTTGAAAACGGACTTGTAACGACCGAGATATGAATTTTTGAAAAGCCGACGAACTATACTTATGTTGACAGCATTACAACACATATATTTTCTAAGTGTAAAACTAGCAAGTCACTAAGTTTATGGCCGATTTTCTATATGATCGAGGCGCGTATGATCAAAATTCAAATGAGGCGACATGAAGATTATGTTACAAGGATTTCAAAAACGTCAAGTTCTATTCCTAACTCTTAACGTACAATATTTTGCGACTAGTTTTGCGAGGCCGTTTGGTCATATTTTCACAAGTTGTAAAAAGGGTTATTTTGCGACGAAACTATTTTATTTGGCGATAAAACATCAAACAAGGATCGTGGAGTGCCGTTTCAACATATTTACACGAAAAGTAGTTCATAACTTGCCGAGACGTCAAAAATGTAGTTTTCGATGATAAACATTATTTTCAAAACTAACGAGTGGTATCGTTAACATACGTATTTGCATGTGTAGCATTGTGTCATTGCTTACGCTAGATCATATCATTCATAATAGGTCGCGGTTAGAGATCGAGCCTCATTTCATCTTATCCATTATTATCATTGTTGCTATCGCATCAGGTGAGTTTCATAGCCCCTACTTTATACGTTTTGAACTTTTGGGGGAGATACATGCTTAAACTGCTTGCTTACCTACATGATTGTGTTAAACTTATTTGCGTTATTCTTGAAAGCAACTCGCGGACCTAAGTATCTAACACTTGGGGTAGCCGTACAGTACATATCATGGACCTAAGTATCTAACACTTGGGGGACCTAAGTATCTAACACTTGGGGTAGCCGTACAGTACATATCATGGACCTAAGTATCTAACACTTGGGGTAGCCGTACAGAACATATCCCGGACCTAAGTATCAAACACTTGGGGTAGCCGAACATAAGTCTCCTCGTGAGCAACATAAGTCTCCTAGTGAGCAGCATAAGGTCTACTAGTGATATAGAACGCATATCGTATACTTACATGTCTTACTCAAGCTATATTTTAGCAGTGGGTTGTAAACACACAGGTTGCAAGTGTTGTTATGGGCGGGATTTGCAACTGAGTGGATTTACAATGCCTTTGCTGGGAAAATCTTAATTCAAATACTTTACTTGTTAAACAAACTCTATGAACTCACCAACCTCGTGTTGACACTTTAGCATGTATTTTCAGGAACTAAGCTATAGCACGCTACTGGAGGCTTTTGGCAGGGCATGGCATGGTCATAGAAGACTCTGATAAAACATTTGGGACCGCTTAACTTATTTTATGGGCCAACTTCCGCACCACTTTTCATAATGTAAATTTAACACTTTTGACTTCTCAAATATATTCTAAATGATTGATGTGAAAACCGTTCTTTACACTTGTGTTATGATACTGATTCGCCCGAAAACAACACTTATAATTAAACAAATGCAGAGACGGTGAATGCTCGTGAATCAATACAAACCACCCCTTTGTGAAAAAGGATAACTTGCAAAGACTCATGTTGTGTTGTGTGTAGTGTGTATACTGGGTAAGTGATCACCCAGGTCGTTTTCCCAACGAAGTGCGAAATTGACAATTGCTTAGAATTTGGATTATAGTGACTGATGATAAGATATTTTTGTATTTTGCTTTTTTAACAATTCTACTAACAAATAAATATACAAAACAAATATATAAAACAAATTTAAACTATTAAACTAATTAATTATTTAACTACTTATTTTTTATTTATTTTTTTTTAACTATTTAAATATAAAAAATACTAAATGAACAAAGAAAATTCTAAAACTTTTTCTAAAAATATTATAAGATGAGAAAAAGCTAAGAAAATTATAAAAAATGAAAATTACTTAATTAAAATTTAAAAAGATAAATTCTATTAAATAGAAGCTATCACTTTATTTCTATTTTTGATTTTCTTAAGGCCTAAAAATATTTTTATATTTTTCCTAGATTAAAAATGACAGAAGAAAATTATGAAAATTAAAATTATATTTTTCTGATTATTATTCTATTTATTATGATTTAAATACTATTAAAAATTAATTAAAATTATTAAAAATATTAAAACTATTCAGAAAATTATGAAAATTTACAGATAATTCTAAAATATAATTAAGAAGCTGGGAAAAATAAAATGAAAAGTTCACTAAGCTTATAAGGCTGATTTGGGCAGATAAGCAGTTTAGGAATAAGCCCAAAATAAGCTAAATGAAATCCAAAAATTCCCAAAAGCTCAGGAATGGATTAAACAACTATATTAAGCACAAAATAACTTAAAAATGCAGATAAGCCCTAAAGATAAGCAAGATAAGCACTTGGCTGTTTAACAAACTATACACAGAAAACTTAGTGAAAACAGCAAACTTGTAGACTAGATTAAGCACACCAATAAGCTGTTAAGAGGCAACCTAATGGGGGCAAAAGCAAGCTAGAACTACTGGCTATACAAAAAACACAAAAGCCCTATTAGAATCACCCCAATTGATGTCCAATTGAACCCTAGTTCAGGTGTCAGGAATCAGCAATAAGCTGATTCAGGTTCAGGGCAAAAATTGGGGAAAAGTGCAGGCCTAGAATTAAGCTGTGAAATAAGTTGTACAATGGAATCAGGGCACAGTATCTTAAACACTACTGGGTGAACTACTCTCAAACTAAAAATCAGACACAGAGCTTAAGTGAATAAGCTAATGGACAGCTGAGAAAAAGCTATCAGAGAGCCTAATTGGTCTGTTTGTGCAGACTTTGCACAAAACTTAGCACAGACCAAAGCAGCTAAAACCAACTATTATGAATCTACTAAATGGACTATATGTGACTCAAAACAGCCAAGAACAAGATCAAAATCAGCTTGAAGCTGCTGATGGCTTATTTGGCTTTTTGACAGCCTAATATGAACATAGGCTGCACAAAACTACAAATCCAACCTATTGGACTTAGAACAATTTACAAACAGCTTCTAATGACTTATTTAAGCTAATCCAAAGTTGGGATTAAGGTAAATCTACAGTACATAGTTGTTTACACCTAATGACAATACAAAACCAAACAGTCCTTTATGAATGACTGTCTTGGATTTTTCAAATGAAATTCAATTTTTTAAACTAAAAGCCTATATATTATTGATCTACTAACTTATATTACTACTGATGAACAACTTTTATAACAAAATAAGCACTATATTAAGCTATACTAGATGTGACTGTTTTTGGCTTTTTAGTGATTTTTTAAGCAAAGTAAATAAAAAGCTATTAACTACTGACAAACTGAATCAAGGGTACTCAGAAACTAACAAATAGCTTATAAGAACAATGATCAGCAGAAAATAAGCACTAGTACAGTGCTTAGTGAAATAATGCAATAAATGAGGAAAATCTTACAACTGTCAAGCTTAATGGAACAATAGAACAAGGATCAAAACCCACTCCTAGCTTGTTGTCAATAAGCTAAGAACCAGAAAAACCATCCAGCTTAGCTTTTAAACCCATTAATCAGCTTATTCCACTTCAGTTGACTTTGTTTGACTTTCTTCAATTCTTGAATTCAGAACAATATTACACTATAATAAACTTATAATAAGCTATGTAAATCTTATATAAGTTATTAAAAACAACTGAGAAGTTGTTTTATATACTACTTATCAAATTTCACATTCACAGAACATATGAAAATCAGAACAATTGGAATAAATTATTAACTACTGACAATGATCAAGGAACAACAACAAATACACTAGAATTACTTTGTATTGATTGATTGAAGCTTGAAATTACAAATTAAACTACTGAAGATGGAAATACGATTATTCTAAAATTACACTACTTTTCCACTTAGCTTTTAAAAGCTATATTCTTATCTATTTATACTAAAATTAAAGTGGGATAATCCTCAGTCGACATCCTCAATACATCCCCACCATTCAATTGCTCTCACTTGATCTTATTCGTCCATTTTACCTTTTTGGCGGGAAAAGTGGAATTTGGCTATTTCTCTGATTTAGCTAGTGGGGAGTGGGAGAGAAGCAATTAATGTTTTTGGCATGTTAGGTGGCGTGTATTAGGAGGGGGGATGAGGTGGTGGGTGGTTTTGGTGAGCTGGGGGGGGTGAGTAACTGGTATTGGCGGGATGGTGGTATAAAGGAGACGGGTCAAACATGGTTTGACTGAGTTGTTAACTCAGGCAATGGTTTTGGGCTTATTTTTGTTGGGCTTGGGTATTTGGATTGGGTATGGGTAATGGATAATAGGCTGGGTTGTGTTTTGGATTTAATGGGATAAGTATTGGATCAGGATTTAGTTAAACATAATCATAGGGACCAATCTTGTAATTCTTGCATTCTTGAGGGGCTGAGTTGTCATCTTTCCAAAGTTTATTCCAAGGACCATTATTGCCAAGTGTTAATAGTATAAGGATATAAAATATGATTTTCCATTTTTAAAACACTCGAGGACTAATTTTGACAACTTTTGAACTTTGAGGGACTAGACTTGCCATTTATGCAAACTTGGTTCGTTTTCACTTGATTTAAATCATTTTGCATCTGCAACACATAAAAACACATTTTGATGATATTTATAACATTTATTGGATATTTGTGTGTTTTTGGACGTTTATGTGGGTTTAAATAAGGTAATAAATATGTGTTTTTAGACACATATCAAATCCCCCACACTAAACTATTGCTAG
Source organism: Artemisia tridentata subsp. tridentata (assembly GCA_021014915.2). Taxonomy (NCBI): domain Eukaryota; kingdom Viridiplantae; phylum Streptophyta; class Magnoliopsida; order Asterales; family Asteraceae; genus Artemisia; species Artemisia tridentata. Next base: position 118,356,569 of record CP139508.1, on the reverse strand, counting down.
TCCCTAGCAATCTTTTATGAAGAACTTAATGGATTTCAACTCTTTACCAAAAGCCATCACTTCTGGAGTAGCCAAATGTTTCAGTTCAAGTAAGAACTTTGGTACACTGATAACCAAATGATTTTGAGCAAACCATAAGCTGTCAACGGTTTTGATTTGTCTTTACCAGAAGCCGTTTGCTTCTGGACTAGCCAACTCTTAGATAAATTATTAATATTATCTTTGGTGAGCTGATCACCAATTATGGTATTCCAAAACCTTTACCACAAGCCATAAACTTGTGGGCTAGCCAACTCTTCACTTATAAAGATATGGTGAGTCGAATACCATACAATTTTGTTGGCAAATTGCAAGCCATAAACGGATTTGATATATCTTTACCAAGAGCCGTTTGCTCCTGGATTAGCCAATCCTTATGTGGGTTAGACATGGCGGACTGATAACCATTTATTGAGTTCTAAGTGAGAAAAAAAAAATTAAAATTTTGGCTAAAAATGGGGGTACTAGATGGTACATTTGATCAAATTCGCGAGAATTCCCCCCCACACTTAGAACTGAATATTGCCCTCAATATTCAAAGCACTGGTTGTTAAACCAACACTCTGAAAAAGGAAATACTAATAGCCATTATTTTTATATACACACACTTTTTTTTTTTTTTTTTTTTTTTTTGGTTTTTTTTACACTATACATATATACAACATGTGGGGCATCTCCCCCACACTAGGGTGAGACATGGGTGAAAACCCATATTTTGCTACTGTTTTTATTAACCGAGTCGCTAGCTTGACTCGACCCCGAATTGAGTTGATTCCTCCCGAACAGTCAGGTTTATCACGCAAGCTAACCGCTTGTGAACGGTCAACCGTAACAAAGGGTTCCTGAACAGCCCGGGAGAAAAAGCAATTTAAAAGTCTATGGGGAAGTAAGTGGAAGAAACCATCTCTATTGGACTTTCATTCAAGATGCTTGGATAACCAATTGAGCATAAGAAAGTTCCACACCGATGAGATAAATCCGGCATTTAAACCAATGTTAGATGGACAATGCCGGGGTCAAACGTAATATCCTCACTCCCGAATGAGTGACAGATAGGGGAAATCACCGGGTAGGTGAAGGGAAGAAGAGAGATCAGAATAGCACTTAAGATAAGAACTTCCTCCTCAAGAATTTCATAATCGAGGGGAGGATGCAAGTCCTTAAACTTGATCTCTGATGTTTTATCAGTTTTCTCAACTGATTTGATTTGGTCATTATGAAGTTGCACGGGAGGGAGAGGAGGAGAATTGTCTTGATTTAACAATTGTTCAATAAGAAGAATATCTCCCTCCAGATCAATCTCAGCGTTATCAATTCCTTCCAGAATTGAATCACACTTGAGATAAGCCTCGATCTCTTCCAAAACGGAATCACTTCCCTCAAACGGAGAGAAAGAAGGGGAAGAGTCGGAAAGAATTGGTTGAGAAGAAGGAATGGGACTTTGAGTGATATCCACAGAATCAACAATTTCGACACGATAAACTGACTTCGGAGGTGGGACAAGTGGTGAGCTCTTAGAGCTAGCAGTATTCACCACTTCCGATGTTAACTCCAATTCTTCTTCATCATAGTCTAGAACACTTTTTACATCTGCGGTACAACTTTCAAACCATTGGTTTGAACCAGGAATGATTTTCTTTGCTTTAAGCTCAGCACGTTTTTGGGAAAGACTCTTAACCTCAAATTTTGAAAGAAATGAATCACTCTTTTTGGAAGCAAATACGGTCTCAGATTTTTGATCAACCGTAGCAACGTTGAATTTGGTGGTTAGAGGTTTAGAGTTTTGATTTATGTTAAACGTGATTTCTTCATTATCAACCCGAATGGTTAATTCTTCGGCAAAAACATCAATGTTAGCACGACTTGTTCTTAAGAAAGATCTCCCTAATATGAGCGGAACTCGAGGATCGGCATCGAATTCTACTACAACGAAATCAGTAGGGAAATGGAACTTTCCTACTTTCACAATGACATCCTCGGCTATTCCGCGTGGGTATTTTAGAGTACGGTCAGCTAGCTCGAGTGTCATGGACGTATTGGTAAGCTTTGGAAGAGATAATTTCTCCCAAACTGAGAGTGGCATGAGGTTAATGCTTGCGCCAAGATCGGCCAAGGCAGAGCACTGAACCATCCCTAAGAAATCACACGGGATTAAAAATTTGCCGGGGTCTCCTAACTTCTCGGGAAGCTTTTTAAGGATAACCGCCGAGCATTGTTCGTTTAGATTGGTTTGTGCCATCTCAGACAATTTATCTTTGTTGCTCAGTAGGCTTTTGATTGTAGATGCAAATTTGGGCATGAGCATGAGAGCATCTATGAAGCCTATGTCGAAGTGCAAATCACTGAATATTTTGAAGAATTTTTCCATTTGTTGATTTGTTTTGTCTTTGAGCTTCTGGTCATTAAGCCTTGAAGGATAGGGAAGAAAAGGCTTAGGATTTGTCTTCGGAACATCGGGTTCCGGAATTTGAGTTTGGTCATTTTGAGGTTGGACGTGTGCGGTACTTTGTGAACTAGAGGAATGCACTTTGTCCTTGGTCACCTCGGTGTCTTGATTTACCTTCCTCAATGGAGGAGGTATAGGGGTCTTGGGTCCATTAACTTTTTTACCACTTCTTGTTGTGATCGCCTTCACATCGCCCCTCGGGTTAGCGATCGTGTTGCTAGGGAGTTTACCCGAGCCCGAGGGTCGATCATTTAAAGCCTTTTTGATTTCATTTAATTGGGCAATCACAAATTGGTTTGTCTCATATTGAATCCTATTTGTCTCGCTTTGGATCCTATTGGTCTCATCTTGTTTTTTCATGAATTGCTTAAGCAACTCATCCGAGGACATATGATTTTGGTTTGAACCTTGGTTTTGATTAAAATTTTGACCTCGGTTTTGGTTTTGGACATTCCCCTGATTTTGGTTAAAATTGTTCCGGTTTTGGTTGAAATTCTGAGAATTCTGAGAATTGTTTCCTTGATTTTGAACAAAGCGATTTTGATTGTTTCTATTTGGACCGGGTGGAAAACCAGGTGGCACTGGTCGGTACTGATCGTAGTTTACTGCAGCTACGGGAGCTTGGTAAACAGAAGCATCGGTTGCATCACAATCGTAATACGCATGTGGTCCACCACAAGTTTCACAAACTTTGTTTATTGCTTTGATTGGTTCCGGTTTATGTTTTTCACTCTTTAATTCATTTATTTCCTTCATCATACAACGCATTGAGTCCGTTAGAAAGGCTAACTCTGAGGAGTTACCGGATGAAGAAGAAGCAGCAGGAGTGATTGGAACCTTCACTTTGTTTCGGGAAATAGGAACTTTTGATTTATTCTCACAAATTTCAGTAACATCTTTAGGTTTACGATTCAAGATATTGCCACCGGCGGCTGCGTTAAGTGCATCTTGATCGTTTTGGTTCAATCCATTATAAAACGTGTTTATCTGTTGTAACTCAGTGAAATCGTGATGTGGGCATTTTCGTAGGAGATCTTTAAATCTGTCCCATGCCTCTCCAAAATTTTCATCAAAACCTTGACGAAATCCAGCAATTTCATTTTTTAGATTTGTCGTATTTGATGGAGGGAAGAAATGATTGACAAATTTCTTTACGAGATCTTCCCAGGTTTCAATGGATCGAGGGGGTTCTTTATCCAGCCAAATCCGGGCTGCCCCCTCAAGTGAGAATGGAAATAGCATCAATTTGATCACTGTTTGTGGCACATTCTTGTAATTGATTGTAGAGGTCAACTTATTGAACCAACGAATGTGTGCATACGGATCCTCTCGTTCAAACCCGTGGAATTGGTTGGTAGAAACGAGCTGAATCAAATGTGTTTTTAGTTCAAAATGATCAGAATCGATGGCCGGTAAAACGATGGCATCTCCGTAACCCTCGGTGGGTGCCTGGAGCATTTCAGCCATTGTGCGTTCGTCTGCCATATTATCAGTGAGAACAGTACGAATCTCGGGTTCGACTATTTGGGCAGCACGTCTACGATTACGTCTTCTCGGAATATCTGCGAGTTCACGTAAAGGGCTTGATGACGTGGAAGAACGAGTGCGCATGCACTAGATAAAATATACCAATTAAAACAAGACTGAGGCAAAACACAAGGAACTTAAAACCTTAAATCGAACAAGCGTACGGTAGCTCTCTAAAAGATAAACGCACAGGGTGGCGGAGAAGCAAAGGTGGACAATTAATGCTCCTTAAAAACCCGCTTCTTTCAGTCCGACAATTTAATGTCAGACTATCCTAGAACCTCCGTAGAGTTTGTTTATCAATCAAAGGTGAGCCGGAATCGCAAGTGACACAAAGGCAAGTTTTAAATCTTTGGTTTGGGAACTTATTATGGCCGTACCCCCAGTTAGGTAGTACTCTGTCTTGGTTTTCGATGGTAAATTTTTATTGTTATTATTATTAATAAAGAAAACGGAAAATGTTTTTGGGTTTTTATTTTTATCTGATAATATATATACAAAAAGAAAAGAAAAAATATTTTTGTTTTTTATGGGTTTATAGAAACAGAAACTTCACAAAGAAGGATCTCAAATCACTAATCGCTTGATTTCAAACAATATGGTCGCAACACACTTCCCCGGCAACGGCGCCAAAAATTTGATTCGCCCGAAAACAACACTTATAATTAAACAAATGCAGAGACGGTGAATGCTCGTGAATCAATACAAACCACCCCTTTGTGAAAAAGGATAACTTGCAAAGACTCACGTTGTGTTGTGTGTAGTGTGTATACTGGGTAAGTGATCACCCAGGTCGTTTTCCCAACGAAGTGCGAAATTGACAATTGCTTAGAATTTGGATTATAGTGACTGATGATAAGATATTTTTGTATTTTGCTTTTTTAACAATTCTACTAACAAATAAATATACAAAACAAATATATAAAACAAATTTAAACTATTTAACTAATTAATTATTTAACTACTTATTTCTTTTTTATTTTTTAACTATTTAAATATAAAAAATACTAAATGAACAAAGAAAATTCTAAAACTTTTTCTAAAAATATTATAAGATGAGAAAAAGCTAAGAAAATTATAAAAAATGAAAATTACTTAATTAAAATTTAAAGATAAATTCTATTAAATAGAAGCTATCACTTTATTTCTATTTTTGATTTTCTTAAGGCCTAAAAATATTTTTATATTTTTCCTAGATTAAAAATGACAAAAGAAAATTATGAAAATTAAAATTATATTTTTCTGATTATTATTCTATTTATTATGATTTAAATACTATTAAAAACTAATTAAAATTATTAAAAATATTAAAACTATTCAGAAAATTATGAAAATTTACAGATAATTCTAAAATATAATTAAGAAGCTGGGAAAAATAAAATGAAAAGTTCACTAAGCTTATAAGGCTGATTTGGGCAGATAAGCAGTTTAGGAATAAGCCCAAAATAAGCTAAATGAAATCCAAAAATTCCCAAAAGCTCAGGAATGGATTAAACAACTATATTAAGCACAAAATAACTTAAAAATGCAGATAAGCACTAAAGATAAGCAAGATAAGCACTTGGCTGTTTAACAAACTATACACAGAAAACTTAGTGAAAACAGCAAACTTGTAGACTAGATTAAGCACACCAATAAGCTGTTAAGAGGCAACCTAATGGGGGCAAAAGCAAGCTAGAACTACTGGCTATACAAAAAACACAAAAGCCCTATCAGAATCACCCCAATTGATGTCCAATTGAACCCTAGTTCAGGTGTCAGGAATCAGCAATAAGCTGATTCAGGTTCAGGGCAAAAATTGGGGAAAAGTGCAGGCCTAGAATTAAGCTGTGAAATAAGTTGTACAATGGAATCAGGGCACAGTATCTTAAACACTACTGGGTGAACTACTCTCAAACTAAAAATCAGACACAGAGCTTAAGTGAATAAGCTAATGGACAGCTGAGAAAAAGCTATCAGACAGCCTAATTGGTCTGTTTGTGCAGACTTTGCACAAAACTTAGCACAGACCAAAGCAGCTAAAACCAACTATTATGAATCTACTAAATGGACTATATGTGACTCAAAACAGCCAAGAACAAGATCAAAATCAGCTTGAAGCTGCTGATGGCTTATTTGGCTTTTTGACAGCCTAATATGAACATAGGCTGCACAAAACTACAAATCCAACCTATTTGACTTGGAACAATTTACAAACAGCTTCTAATGACTTATTTAAGCTAATCCAAAGTTGGGATTAAGGTAAATCTACAGTACACAGTTGTTTACACCTAATGACAATACAAAACCAAACAGTCCTTTATGAATGACTGTCTTGGATTTTTCAAATGAAATTCAATTTTTTAAACTAAAAGCCTATATATTATTGATCTACTAACTTATATTACTACTGATGAACAACTTTTATAACAAAATAAGCACTATATTAAGCTATACTAGATGTGACTGTTTTTGGCTTTTTAGTGATCTTTTAAGCAAAGTAAATAAAAAGCTATTAACTACTGACAAACTGAATCAAGGGTACTCAGAAACTAACAAATAGCTTATAAGAACAATGATCAGCAGAAAATAAGCACTAGTACAGTGCTTAGTGAAATAATGCAATAAATGAGGAAAATCTTACAACTGTCAAGCTTAATGGAACAATAGAACAAGGATCAAAACCCACTCCTAGCTTGTTGTCAATAAGCTAAGAACCAGAAAAACCATCCAGCTTAGCTTTTAAACCCATTAATCAGCTTATTCCACTTCAGTTGACTTTGTTTGACTTTCTTCAATTCTTGAATTCAGAACAATATTACACTATAATAAACTTATAATAAGCTATGTAAATCTTATATAAGTTATTAAAAACAACTGAGAAGTTGTTTTATATACTACTTATCAAATTTCACATTCACAGAACATATGAAAATCAGAACAATTGGAATAAATTATTAACTACTGACAATGATCAAGGAACAACAACAAATACACTAGAATTACTTTGTATTGATTGATTGAAGCTTGAAATTACAAATTAAACTACTGAAGATGGAAATACGATTATTCTAAAATTACACTACTTTTCCACTTAGCTTTTAAAAGCTATATTCTTATCTATTTATACTAAAATTAAAGTGGGATAATCCTCAGTCGACATCCTCAATACATCCCCACCATTCAATTGCTCTCACTTGATCTTATTCGTCCATTTTACCTTTTTGGCGGGAAAAGTGGAATTTGGCTATTTCTCTGATTTAGCTAGTGGGGAGTGGGAGAGAAGCAATTAATGTTTTTGGCATGTTAGGTGGCGTGTATTAGGAGGGGGGATGAGGTGGTGGGTGGTTTTGGTGAGCTGGGGGGGGTGAGTAACTGGTATTGGCGGGATGGTGGTATAAGGGAGACGGGTCAAACATGGTTTGACTGAGTTGTTAACTCAGGCAATGGTTTTGGGCTTATTTTTGTTGGGCTTGGGTATTTGGATTCGGTATGGGTAATGGATAATAGGCTGGGTTGTGTTTTGGATTTAATGGGATAAGTATTGGATCCGGATTTAGTTAAACATAATCATAGGGACCAATCTTGTAATTCTTGCATTCTTGAGGGGCTGAGTTGTCATCTTTCCAAAGTTTATTCCAAGGACCATTATTGCCAAGTGTTAATAGTATAAGGATATAAAATATGATTTTCCATTTTTAAAACACTCGGGGACTAATTTTGACAACTTTTGAACTTTGAGGGACTAGACTTGCCATTTATGCAAACTTGGTTCGTTTTCACTTGATTTAAATCATTTTGCATCTGCAACACATAAAAACACATTTTGATAATATTTATAACATTTATTGGATATTTGTGTGTTTTTGGACGTTTATGTGGGTTTAAATAAGGTAATAAATATGTGTTTTTAGACACATATCAGATACCAATTGAGTTGCACCCCAGCGATGTGTAAGCTTCCGCTGGGCCCGATTTTGGGGGTGTGACAGATTGGTATCAGAGCCTAGTCTATAGAGAATTGGGTAATTTTAAAACCTAAACTATAGCTACTTTTACGAAAACTTAACCCTATGACCGCCACGTGCCTGCCTGCCAAGCTGATGCCTCATTTGTGGTTTGTTGCTGACATATTTGATGAGATTTATATCTTATTATCAGATAGATTATACTCACTTACTCTCGTTGTTTACTATAATTGTATTCCATATAAGTATGCTTACATATCATGCATGTCGCAGCGTTACACCTTTTCCTTACGTAGTTTCATCTTTCGACCTCAAGCCTGATCACCTGCCTTAGTCTTTTGAACCACCCTTTACATGTGAAGGACATAGTATTATTATAACTAAGCTGAGTATTCCAAAATTCATTGAACCTCGGTGGAATATAGACTGGTCATCTATATTCGACCCGGGACAGTGGGACATAGCCTGACCACCTATGTTCGACTCAGAGATGAATTTTGCAATACTGAGAGTAGTTATAATAGAATTATGTCCAGATTGATTTGATCGGTGTAAGCAATTCCATTATCGAGCCAAACTTTCAAAAGACCTCATTTCAGGATGTTGAATCCATTCTTTCTGACAACTTGTTTCCTAGCTTGATTTAGTGACAGTTCTTGTTTGATGAGTTGCGAAAATCAAGCTAAGAGTCAAGTTGTTACCCGAGCCGATTCAGTTTAATCTCATGACAGTTCTTGTTTGATGAGTTGTGAGATTAAATTTGAATCGACAACCTCAAACCGATTTAGCCTAATCCCATGACAGTTCTTGTTTGATGAGTTGTGGGATTAAGTAAAAATCGGTTACCTAGAGGTCTTTTGAAGGCTATGCTCGATCATGGGAAAGTTTACCCCCATCAAACCCGACCATGAGAACGTACGTACGTAGAACGAGTGAGCTGAATTCAGGGACTGAATTCCTCTAACGGGTGGAGACTGTCACAACTCGTAATTCCAGGCCATTTTTCCGAACCTCGACAATTTACTATTCACGAGTTACTATTCATTTTTACTATTCACTGGCACTATTCATTCCAAAATTTTTATTTCATATTCTCGTAAGTTAAACTATTTTAATGATAACCCGAGATTTTGGCACTCGTCGGATAATTTCTGCAAGAATCACGAAACCGTGTCCGAGATTTACCTTAAGGTTTAAACATCATTTAGGCATCCCGATATGTCCAAACAACATTACCAACAAGAGAAATATATGTTTTCCACCTTCCGTGACATTTTCATGAATTTAGGAATTTTAGGATACCCGGTTTTAAGTTTTGTGACTTTACGACTTACAGTTAGCAATTAACGGGACCAAAACCCACTCCGTATGTCAAAGATAAATATCCAACCTAAAATATCTAGATATTTTCTCAAAAATATCTAGATATTTCGAAAATATAGTGAAATTACCATTATACCCTTCCATCTAAATTACCAAAATGCCCTTGGACTATATAAAGCCTAAACTAGCTTCTTTTTTCACAAAAAAATAACAAACACACCCTCTTTTCTCTCTATACTCCACGGCTCACAAGAACAAGGAGGAAGAACACAAAAATTTTTGAAGATCAAGTACTTTACAAGTCCCATTTGACATTCTTGTTAGAGTTTTGCAATAAAAACTCCAAGGTTGTGGTCATTTTTCATCCTAACTCATTAATCTTCAAGTAAGCTCAATAACACAATTTTTGATCATTTCATACTTCCTTTTGTTCATATATTGTTGTATCTTCTAGTTATTTTGAGAGCTAGCCTTGCAAAAGTTATGTTATACATACCACTTGGTTTATTTTTCACAAAAACTATCTCAAACACTAGATCTGTACGTTTTATTAACATCCTCGCGAAGCCCATTATTTTCAGCGATGTTTAGGACCCATGACACCCTAAGAAGGTGTATGGTAGGATTGAGTACTTGTGGAGTTGATTTGAAGTAGTTTGGTTAAGTTTTGTACAAGTTATTAACTAAGAAAACCAAGTTTTGACAATATATATAGTTGCTGTCCCATTTTGCAAAACGTGGAAAACTCAGGGGCTAGGGTGTAATTTTGGACCAAAGATTTAGAAAATACTTTCAAAAACGAAGCTATGGGCGAAAGAACGGATTAAAACGAGTTTATAACGAAGAAGTTATGATTTTTCCAAGTTTAACGACGAAAAACTATTTTCTGAAAATACTACTTGCTGTTGGACGACATTCGACGGAAAAAAACGAGGCGTTAGACGTGATCTAGGAGGGCCGAGCTACTGAAAATATGTTAGTTCATGTTATGACGAACGCGTGGATATAAAGAACGTTGAAAACGGACTTGTAACGACCGAGATATGAATTTTTGAAAAGCCGACGAACTATACTTATGTTGACAGCATTACAACACATATATTTTCTAAGTGTAAAACTAGCAAGTCACTAAGTTTATGGCCGATTTTCTATATGATCGAGGCGCGTATGATCAAAAGTCAAATGAGGCGACATGAAGATTATGCTACAAGGATTTCAAAAACGTCAAGTTCTATTCCTAACTCTTAACATACAATATTTTGCGACTAGTTTTGCGAGGCCGTTTGGTCATATTTTCACAAGTTGTAAAAAGGGTTATTTTGCGACGAAACTATTTTATTTGGCGATAAAACATCAAACAAGGATCGTGGAGTGCCGTTTCAACATATTTACACGAAAAGTAGTTCATAACTTGCCGAGACGTCAAAAATGTAGTTTTCGATGATAAACATTATTTTCAAAACTAACGAGTGGTATCGTTAACATACGTATTTGCATGTGTAGCATTGTGTCATTGCTTACGCTAGATCATATCATTCATAATAGGTCGCGGTTAGAGATCGAGCCTCATTTCATCTTATCCATTATTATCATTGTTGCTATCGCATCAGGTGAGTTTCATAGCCCCTACTTTATACGTTTTGAACTTTTGGGGGAGATACATGCTTAAACTGCTTGCTTACCTACATGATTGTGTTAAACTTATTTGCGTTATTCTTGAAAGCAACTCGCGGACCTAAGTATCTAACACTTGGGGTAGCCGTACAGTACATATCATGGACCTAAGTATCTAACACTTGGGGTAGCCGTACAGTACATATCATGGACCTAAGTATCTAACACTTGGGGTAGCCGTACAGTACATATCATGGACCTAAGTATCTAACAATTGGGGTAGCCGTACAGAACATATCCCGGACCTAAGTATCAAACACTTGGGGTAGCCGAACATAAGTCTCCTCGTGAGCAACAAAGTCTCCTAGTGAGCAGCATAAGGTCTACTAGTGATATAGAACGCATATCGTATACTTACATGTCTTACTCAAGCTATATTTTAGCAGTGGGTTGTAAACACACAGGTTGCAAGTGTTGTTATGGGCGGGATTTGCAACTGAGTGGATTTACAATGCCTTTGCTGGGAAAATCTTAATTCAAATACTTTACTTGTTAAACAAACTCTATGAACTCACCAACCTCGTGTTGACACTTTAGCATGTATTTTCAGGAACTAAGCTATAGCACGCTACTGGAGGCTTTTGGCAGGGCATGGCATGGTCATAGAAGACTCTGATAAAACATTTGGGACCGCTTAACTTATTTTATGGGCCAACTTCCGCACCACTTTTCATAATGTAAATTTAACACTTTTGACTTCTCAAATATATTCTAAATGATTGATGTGAAAACCGTTCTTTACACTTGTGTTATGATACCAATTGAGTTGCACCCCAGCGATGTGTAAGCTTCCGCTGGACCCGATTTTGGGGGTGTGACAATAGGTGGCCTTGAACCCATTCATCCCATACCCATATCAAGAAAAGTATGAATGTGTCAATTTAGGTACTGAATCAAATGGGTCAAACGTCTCATATCAAAATATTTGAAACGGGTCGAACACAGCCACACACAAACATTGGGCAAACCCGTCTCATATCAAAAGATGTTTGTGTGTAGCTGTGTTTGTGTTTGTGTGCGACTGTAGCTAAGAACAGTCGCTAAGAACATCTCACTTGTTTCAAAGTCAACGTGCTGGCTTTTAGAGATCATAACCCATTTCATCGGCCAAACCCACCCAAGCATACCCGTTACAGTCCCTTTCAACATCCATTGTAGCTCCAATATTAGCAGCTAAGCATACTCATCTGAGGACCTAATTCAACTTGTATTTCAGCTCCAAAATAGATGCATTTTTTAGCCCCTTCTTCAGCCCCGTAACATGGCATGCCCTAACAAAAATAAAAGTTTCTTTAAAATTACCAAATTTGTCCAGAACAACATAATCAATTGTCTCAGTTTGCTTAAAGCAACGAACATCTACATTGTGCCTAAACTCTTAAGTATATAAGAATAACAGATGACATGAAACACTCAGGGACAAAAGTGGCATAGATTTACCTGCACTTGCAGTTGTGGTCACATAGTATTATCTGTACAGCACTGCTCAATGCACTTCAGACAAACTATAGACCTCCTTATAAGCATCTACACTATTTTACCAAACAATCAACACAATTCAAAACCAAAAGTGAAAAAACAATTGAAAAAAAACAAATTCTTTGCAAGATAAGATAGAGCAACATCAGGATCAATTGTTGGATCATCATACTCATTGTCATCATCATCCTCATAATTTCCATTATTAGTATTATTATAATTAACATTTGTATTCTAACAACACTGTATGTGCATAATTAGTGAAGAATCACATAAGAAACATATATTTTTTGGAAATCCATGAATAAATAAGGAGTATAACAATCAAAATAATTTTTAAGTACAATAACGATATAAACAAATAAAAGAAAGTGGTCACAAACATACCTTTATGCCAAATCTGGGGGTATCACAGACCTTTGTAAAACCACCTTCTGCGATGATGCTAATTTGCACTTGCATCTTGATTATGGTTTAGATTCTTTTTTTTTTAATCTCCTCCTCGGATCTTACCTGGTATGAACTGGGGGAAATTGATTTATTCATCATGGGTGAGACTTTCAAAGAAACTCTCGACGGGTAGCCACAATTAAGGCATGAATTGGTTTGAGAACGGTGTTATGGAAATTTCTAGAGAGAGAGCGAGAGAGATACTGGTGGGTGTGCCTGTCTTTGTGAGGAAGAAGAGTGTAGAAGCGGGAAATAAATCCTGATTGTGTGGTATATAATGGATAATTAAGCCATGAACAGTGCTTATAACAGTAACATCCTAATGTTACAGCCACAAACACACTAACCATGATCATTAGGAATTTTTTATACCCATGAACAGTGTTTATAATAGTAACTTCCTGGGTTTACAGCCACACGTTTTGAGACAATTAATATGCTAAGCCCATTTTAGGCCTAATACCATTTCTGAAAAAAAAAAATATATATATATATATATATATATATAGGGGGACTTTCTTACGAGAACCATTTTATCTGCGAGAACTGAGAGAACCACAAAAAACATACATGCACGCCTTTTAAAATAAAATAAAAATACATGCAAATCATCAATAATCGTAAGTATCCACCTATGTTCTTCAATATCATCATGAACTCATCCTCTTTTTTCACAAAAACCTTACACAAGGCCGCAATATTGTCGTTGCACGCCATATAAGAACATACATGCACACCTTGAAAGAAAAATGTTGTATTTCCAATTTCTTATCAAATTCTTTAGAACAACTATGTTTTTTTAAAAACATATATGTTGTTTTTAGAATATATGTGCAAAAATACAATTATTGAAGGTGTGCATGTATGTTTTTGGTGGTTCTCTCAGTTCTCGCAGATAAAATGGTTCTCGCAAGAAAGTCTCACTATATATATATATATATATATATATATAATATTTTACGCACATTGTTAACTTAGATTTAAGAAAGAGAGTATATGAGCGTAAGATCCATTTTAATATAAATAATTGAAGGTACATACCCATTTCCACATACTAAGTAGTGTCTTTAGTCAAATAGACACGGTCATACATTCACACGGCATATGTGAAAGCATCACCTAGTAGCCCACCAAATCACACGCCCCACCGACAATATTCGTCATTGCCGGTCTCCTTCATTTATATATTATTGTTTCATAAACTTTTCTAATTAATACCACTATAGTTCTCACACACACTCAATACACATGCACATACAAATGACCATATCACACGATTCAAGTAAAACTAGCTGTTTCTCATCCATTATCCGTCGTCTTATTTGCTCCTATGGCATTCCTACCCATCCCTCCGACTTAGACAATCCAAATGTGGAACAAATCAAACTCCATCCTCCATCACCTTCAGCTCCAGCTCCGGCTCCAGCTCCGGCTAATATAGTTGCGAGACTTATGGGTCTTGACTCGTTACCAAACTCACTTCACTCTTCAAAAGTTTCATTAGGCTCACTCATGCGTAAAAGCAGGTCAGTTGGATCTCTAGACTTTATACCAAATTTCGATATAACGAAACAACCCCATCATCGTCGTCTTCGAACTTCAGTATCTTACCGGGAAGATGTTACCACCACATTCTTGCAAACTTCACATAACCATGACCAAATTTCTAGAAAACTTAAGAGTACGGGTTTGACTCCAATTCAAGAAAAGCAAAATATTTTGAACAAGAACCATCGTCGTCAATGTCAAAAAGTGAAGGTTATAAATAGCAAAAAACAAGTGTCCTTGTTGCCTAAGAAGATTACAAGGAAGAAATTAGTAGTTGATGATGGTTTTCCAGAAAAAAAGAACAAGTTAAAGTCAAGAAGTAGAAGGTGTAACCACCCTAAATTGCCAAAGGCGACAAAGAAGAAAGTAGTTGATGATGATAAAGAGAATAAAATGCCCATATTGAAAAGAAGACAAAGTGGTCAAGAGTATTGCATCAAAGTATTAATGGAAGTTGGTAGGTTAACAATGGAGGAAATACAAGGAAATGGTGTCTGGCTGGAAACAACAGTGGTTAATGATAGAGAAGAAATAAGCTATGAGATTGGTCATGACATCCTACAACTTCTTGTGTATGAAATGGTCGATGAATTATGTATTTCTATGTAGCACTAGGCTTTCTTATGTTTATCTAAAATTTATTTCAAATTATATACCAATTAACAATTGTATCATATATAAATGTTGCCTTTCTGGTGACACGATAGTAGTCAAATAAAGGTTGTTTAGACTTGGACTAAGCCAATATTGGATACGCTTTAAAAATATATTGCATAATAAGTGAATATCAATTTATGAATCGATGAAAATTTAATTAACTAATACTTCATCCGTCTCAAAATTACTGTCAGGAGACAAAAATCACATAGTTTAATAAAAGTGTTGGCACTTTAATTTTTAACCACTCAAATAGAATAATCCCCCATTATATTCTTTAATTTTTACTTCTAAAAGAAATTTGACAATTATTTTAAGACATCCGAAAAAGGAAATACGGACTATAAGTTTAAGACGAAGGGAGTATTTATAAATAGATAAGAATTTGTAGTGCAAAACAAATATATCAAACAACATGCAAAAAAACAAGGTAAACTTAAAAGAGCAAGTGTGTGTGTGAAACCAGAAGCGCTCATGCGCGGAAAAATTGATAAATTTTATGAAGTAAACGTGGAGATGGTAAAGACCGTAACACTAAGCGTAATAAAGAAGGCCCGTAGTCGCATTCATCATCGCCATCTCAGCCGGCAATTTAGTTTTCTTTTTTTACAACCAACTTCATCATCAGTGTAATAAGACAATCAATTTCACTAACAAAATATACCCCACTTCAACACAAATATACACCATAGTTGTCAGGATCTCGATCCTGATCTTAGGATTTTACGATTTTACGATACTGCAAAGCAAAAACGATCCGGATCCTACATAGGATCTTTGCAAGCTTAATATCTTATAGGATCCCGATCTTGACCATACGATCTTAAGATCTAATTCGATCCGATCTTACTTTTCTCAAATTACAAACTAAAAAACTATAAATTTATGGGTTGTTTTTTTGTAGAATTAAAAAAAAAAAAAAAAAAAAAAAAAAAAAAAAAAAAAAAAACATGTTAATCTTTTTAAACATTTCATAATCATAATTTAGAACAATATTTCTATGAAACATTCATAAAATTTTGTGTCTATAATATATACTAGTAATAATATTTAGATTTGTATAATATTACAAAAACTATTAAGAAATAACATTAGAGTAGGATCTTAAGATCCCGATCCGATCTTACGATCACGATCTTACAAACACGAAAACGATTCTGGGTAGGATCCCGATCTTGAAAACCTTGATACAATTATACACCACAAAAACCATTGAATAAACACACACACACGCAACAAATCTCTCACAACTCGGTCATCTGCACGGCCGAGTTTTGCCTTTTTTTCCTTCTAAGACGCGTGCTTTAAGGGGAGTGTAACAAGCTAGATGTGCGAAATCGAGTGAAAATTGAGTCTTCATTGCCCTGTTACGGATGGTCTAAGACAAGTGGGATGATTTTTTATAAGTGTAGGTTTGTCCCCTTCCAAGAGGTACTGTACCTTTATCATCCAAGTACTTCGTACGTTTTCACTCACTTGGTATTAGGGGAGAGGATGGTATTAGAGGATAATCGGCCCAAGCCGGGTATGTGGGCTTAGGGTCCATTAGTGTTTACTCATGTAATCTTTATATAATGTGCATGAATAATATTTTCAACATCTAGCTTGTTACACTCCCCTTAAACAAAAACCATTTGTTACGCTTAATATTTTCATGTAATCTCTGTATTAAGTGCATATGTTTAGTTATTAAAAATCAAAACCGTTTGTTACGCTTAATAACGATTTGGTTAATCGGTTAAAACGGTTCATTTAATCAATTAATTCGGTTAACCAACATTTTTTGGTCTCATGTAAATTTGGCGAAATAAATTTGGCGAAATAAATTTGACGCAACCTGTTAATATAAAAAGTATAAAGAAGATACATAATTACTAAGCAAAACGCAATTTTTTCATTACATACTAAATATTTTCAACAAATATTCTAACCAAGCACAACATGATCAAAATTAATGATAGACTTATGTTTTGATTTCTTATGAAAGGCTAGGATTAAAAAAAAAAAAAAAAAAAAGAGCGGTATAGTGTAAACACATTAATATAAATAAAAAAATATGTATATGCACAAGGTTTTTGTATTGTTTTGAAACTTGGTTCAACCCGACAGGTTCAACCGGTCGAACCGGGTTCGGCCAAAAAAGGGTAAAAAAACCGGGTTAACCGGTTAGACCTGTCGGGTTTTAAGAGACCCAGGTCAACCCGGTTCTCGAAACCCGACCGGGTTTGGTTTTTTTCATTTTTTTATAGAAAATCGGGTTGACCCGGTGGTCGAATCGGTTGAAAAAATAATATATTTTTTTTAATAGAAACCAGGTTGACCCGGCGGTTGAACCCAATGACCCAGTGACTCGACCGGGTCGATTAAAACCAAGTTTTCAAAACATTGGGTTTTTGTTCTATTTGTCATGAATTGAAGTTATTATGGTACTATAATTGAAGTTGTAATTGTTATTGTTATTGTTTTGGTTTTGTTAAACATAGCCTTAAAGACTATGTTTATAAATAAAAAATATGCATAATTGATATTGATTAATTGAATTGATTGACTAATGATAGAATACATATGATCCAATATTTATAGCGTAGCATTTGAGCTTTTACCAATCCTAAGCTAATACAAATACTAATATAATTATAACTCTAATGCAAATCCACTATCAGCCCCCGCAGTTGGAGCGGGAGTAGATAGAACACTCAAACTGTCTCGAAACACAACAAAGAAAGCAGACGTCACTTGTAGAGGAACTTGTAAATTCACCAATGATGTGCTTTAGAAAAGTTAAATTAAGAAGTGGGCAGTTATTAGTTATCATTGAGGGTACAAACAGAGTGTATCCTTAACGTTGTGTTCTCAAGTACACTTATTAAAAAAAGAGAATATAAGAGAAAGGAGAGAAGAGAAGAGAAAAGAAGTTATCTTCCTCCCAAAACCGGAGAGAAGATTTGATACAACAAAAACAACTACAACTTCCTTCCACTTCTCTTCCTTTCTTCCCCATAAAAATAACATAAAACTTTCAATTTCTTTCCACTCTCTTCCTTTCTCTATCTCGGTTTATGATTCTTCAAAAGTAACGCTCTGTTCTCGAGTGTTTTTTTTTTTTTTTTTTTTTTTTTTTTTTAAGTAATGGAATGAGATGGGAAGGGAAATAAAAAAAATGGCGTTTTTGAGTTTTTTTTAAGATGGAAAGGTAGGGGACGGGAAGGTGGGAGGGAGGGAAGGGATGGGATTTTGTGCGTATATGTGTTCCGTCCAAAATTGGGAGAATCGGGAGAGGAAGTGAATAACTAACAATATGAGCCTTTGTTAAATTACTATTATATCCTCATTTTTAGGAGCACCTTCGATGCTCGTATTAATCCCACCAAAACATTTATACTGTACCGTAGGTATACCTAATGACAGTTACACAGTAACACACACCAATAAGTAAACACTCAGGTATAAAGAACATTTATACTGTACTGTAGGTATACCTAATGACATTTACACAGTAACACACACCAATAAGTAAACACTCGGGTATAAAGACGCTAGCAATCTAACATATATTCTCCTTTTTTTAATGGTAAAAAACCTATATATCTTTATTACAATCAAAAATAAAAAAGGGATGAGTTCACAGAGTATGCTCAACTAACATGATTATCATGAAAATGCTACCACTGGGGCATTGGTCCAGTGGTTGGAATCTTATTGAGTCAATAGACTCGGGTTGGAATCAAAAATAAAAAAAGGATGAGTTAACAGAGTATGCTCAACTAGTATATCTTTCATTCTTGAGTCAATAGATTCGGGTTGGAATCTCATCCTTGGCACTTTGCTCCCAGATAGGTACTTGGATTTAATTATCTGCAAAAGCTATCATTCATACTTGGATCTTGGAGCGAATTTTTTAACTGTTCCAAATTGGGCTGACTTTTCAAGTGTATATTTGTAATTTTGTTATTATCCATGTTCTTTACTTTCTACTTAAAATAAAAACTCAAGAACACAAAGTGCAATAACCACTTTCTTCACAATGTCATCCCTTACTTTGTCCTTCCCATTCCACCCCTTCCATTCTTTAAAATTTAAACTCGAGAATAGAGCGTAAAGAAAAGGGTGGAATGATAAAAATAGAGTTAATTATAGGAATGGTCACTATGGTTTGTCCATTTTTGCAGATTTAGTTACCGAACTTTTTTTTCCACTAGGTCTAGTCATTGAGGTTTCAAATGGTTACATATTCAGTCCATATTCATTACATAAATGGTCACTAGGGTTTGCTAAAATTGGACTAGATCCGTAAGGATTTAAAAACTCAAATGACTAGACTCGGTGGAAAAAAAAATAAAATGAAAAAATCAATGACTAAATCTGAAGAAACTGGCACCGACCATTTTTGTAATTAAGGCTGCGTTTGTTTTTCATTTTTTGCATCTGACCAGCGTCTGAACGGACACTGTGTCTGAATCGGTCAGACATTTTGTCCGTTCAGACCATTTTTTTTTTTTTTTTCGTTCAGACGCGTTCAGATGCAGTTAGATCTTAATGGTCAAGACGTGAGAGAGGTGTCTTAACGCGTCTGAATGCCTGTTGTTAACACAAAAATAACAAAAAAAAAAAAAAAAAAAAAAAATTCCCCTTCAAACACAAGTTTTTTTTTTCCGTTCAGATGCGTTCAGATTCAGACATTTACGCATCAGATTCAGATTCAGACGTGCGGTTCAGATTCAGATTCAGACCCTCTTAGTAAACAAACACCACCTAACTCAAAGGACCCATTCTCCTTCCATATTACAGTACTAGGAAATTCTTTTGGCCGTGCAAAAGCACGGTCCAAGAGAGTTTATGTGTTAATTTTAGAGGTGGTCGTGTGTTTTATTATCGAAATATGAGAGCGAAAATTTATGTGAATCACCGCAAAAAAGATGGTTAGTACTTAAATGATGGTTGATCATGTTCATAGGTAAACTACTAATATTTCACAAGATTTATACAATACATACGGAACATATCAACGCTTGTAAGTAGATGAATCTAGTGGCTGGCAGAAAACAACTATAATTAGTTTTATTTGATTAGTGGAATTGTCTAATGTCCAGTGGCTAAAGTTTTTCATTTAGAGCCATTTGTTCAACGAACATCTTTTAGTCCTCGATCAACAAAAGAATCTCAAGACCTGCAAAGCTATAATCCCCAATTGTATAAGGGGAAAAAAAACTTATTAACACATATATTGACAAAAACAGATTACGACCATGCTAATGTTATTGCTAACCGTTAAATATAGTTGTATGCTAATGCTATTTTAGTAATACTTAATAGTTAATATAAGGACTTATTTGACATGAGTATTTTGGTCTGCAGTATGGTGAGTGTGGCATGTTGGAGTCTGCTGGGCTAAGGTTGTTTATACAAACATGGGTCTGCAATCTTGTGTGCAGCTTCAATGTATCTCTGTCCCTTTCTGTTGTAGTAGTATGTAGTAAAGCTTGGTCTTGTATGATTGTGGGTCCTGCATGATGGTGAGTCAGTAATGGTTGTATTTGTGCAGGTCTATATTTGAGTCATATATGACTTTGTGATGGTGAGTCAGTAATGGTTGTATTTGTGCAGGTCTATATTTGAGTCATATATGGCTTTGTGATTTTGTTTTAGAGCATTGGCTACCCTGGAGCCATGGCTTCGTGCCATGGCTCAAAATTCCCTGCCACGTTAGCAAAAATCTCTATGGCACCAGAAATCCCACGGTACCACATTCTGGCCATTACCCACGGCACCAGAAAATGTGGTGCCGTCGTCCACTTTTTTTTTTTTTTTTTTTTTTTTTTTTTTTTAACATAAAATAAAACATACACAATATTAACTAAAATAAACTTTATTAATTTAAAAAAAAAAACACACACACACATTACATTAAAAAAAAATGCATAAAAATAAAAGCCTAGTACATAAACATAGAAATAAAATCATAGTGCTAGTTGGTGGTATACTTTGCCCGGATTCGTGCTTTTTGGGCTTTCACGACCTCCATGTCGATCGGATCCATCTTGCTTGTATCCATTTGTAGCACTCGCATCTCCTCGGCAATCTTTTGAGATTCATATAAAGTAACTCTCGCTTGTGACTCTCGTTCGAGAACATCCATCTTTGCCTTGCGGTCTAACTCGTATTGTTGTTGCAGCATTTCTTGAAACATTGTCGGGTTTGAACCGGAACTAGCAGTCGAGTTTGATGAACGTTGACTCTTAGCAATCCGGTACGAGCCGTCTGGCCGAGGCAACGGGTCTTGTCCAAAATGCTCGGGTTCCACTTGTGCTTCCTCGTTCGTAACCCGAATACGATTACGTCTTGCAAAAGTCGAGTCGGGATTTTTCCACTTGTGCTTGTCTTTCAAAAATTCCCAAGCGCTCATGTGTCTAAAGTCATAACCCGTTGTTCTTTTAAACAAAACGTGACAACGAGTCATAAAATCTCTATCATTCTCCCCACTCATAACCGCCGTTTTATCCACTACCGAATTCCACTTCTTGACATCTTTATTCATCGGAGTCCACTTTCCCGTCAACATGTTTTTTGTACGAATAGTGTAGTTGAGCCTCTTGGCTTCCTTGTTGTATGCGTCGAGCACTTTGTACCAAAACGTATCCCTTTGTTGATCCGCACCCGTTTTTGGACCCTCGAAAATTTGAATGAAACATTCCGCCAAAAGATACTCCCCATCTTGGCTCCAAAAAGTTCGACGGGTCGGGACCGGTTATTCTTCTTTGTCTTCGTTGGTTTTCTTGCCCTTCGTCTTTGTCTTTGGCTTCTTCGCCTTCGTCTTTACCCTCGTTTTCTTCGACGTCGGGGTCGGGACCACCTCTTCTTCTTCTTCTTCTTTTTCGTCTTCGTCTTCGTCTACTAGATGGAATGATGCATGATCCGAATTTGGTTGGGAAGGGGTGGTTTGGTGTGTTTTTTGTGGTTGAGTAAATTGATTGTATTGTTGTTGTTGTTGCATTTTTCATTGACTAAATAACATTTGTTCTTCGGGATTCATGTATGGGTTATTTGGAAAGGTAGGAAAGTAAGACGATTGAGGGTATGGATTCGAAGACGAGCCCGGATTGTTGGCCGGATTTGAAGACGAGCCCGTCATTTGGTTCGACGGGTCGTTTAACATATTGTTAATCCATGGTGAGTTGGGATTCATTTTGAAGTATGAAAAAATTGAGATAAGTAGAGAATTAATATATTGAAAGTGTGTGTGAACTATGAACTAATAAGGGGTATTTATAAGGTTTAAGGGGTATATATATATATATATATTTGTGTTAAAAGCTCCAAACGGTTATATAACCGTTGGCTATTCTGCAGTCTGCTTCCTTCCCAAAGCAAGCCTCCAACGTTCGAATTTGTAGCAGGAAAAAAAAAATCGATGGCGTGGGCTGGTGGCTACGGCGCCAGCCACCATGGCGCGAGTGGCGGCACCGTGCGGCGTCGGCCATGGCGCCAACCATCAGCCAAGGGTACCTCCCGATCTTAGCATTATGTTTGTTTGGTTTAGGCTTAGTGTTTGGTTTTGATGTTTTTGTTGTTTTGTTTGTAATTTCTTGGGTCCAATATCTTAACCATCTTGCTAATATGGTGGATGTCTTTGCTTGTATTTCTTGGTTTGGTGGAAATATATTGCCCTTAAAAAAAACATTTTTAAATTAAACTTTTATATATCCGATACATAAGTTAGTAATCTACATGCATCATTAATTTACATGGCCTTCAAACTAAAAAATATGCTCCAATATCACTATTAGTTATGCCAATATCACAATTAGCATGTTAAAAGATCATAAACATGCATTTTTTGGGAGGAGTAATTCCCAAAAAGGGACTTTGACCTCTGCAGGTAACATCAACAAACCATTACATATACCATGCAGGGTCTTAACACAATCCTGAAGAGTATCACAAGATTGTGGAGCTGGAGCTTCATTGTCCATAGCATGGGCTTTCGCACGAAGTTCTGCTCGTTTACGCAGGTAATCCTCAAAAAGCCCTCTATGGACAAAAGGCGAGGGTCTCGGTGCATACCAGTTAAAAAACCTAATTCCTTTGGTGTACCATTTTGAAGCAGCCTCAGCTCTCGTAGGATATAGATCATGGTTTGTTTCTTTCGCCTAACAAAAATACAAACAGAAAGTGGGATAACTGTTAACCATAATCAGAGCAAAACTAGTATACCTTTCTATCGTAAATCTTAAAAAAAAATATATTACAAAATGAACACTTGCCTCAGGAAAAAGCATTCCAAAATACTCCCATTCTTGAAAAGGAACCTTCTTAGACCATGAAAGTGCTCTTGGGATAACATCAACGTCCTTACTCCACCAAAGACAGCTCTGGGTAGAAGACTCTAAAATCCATATCTGAAAAAACAAATTTTATTAAAAAAATATCAAGTAACAAAATAATTCATTAAAAGAATTCGTGTAATAATTCTAACCATGAAACTGAAAACAAATCCAGCCAAAGAATATTCCACATTCCTTCTTGTGCACCTATTTCGAATGGCATCGTACAACTGTCTCCAAATGTGTTCCCCCCAAGGAAAGTCATTCCAGACTTCCAAGTTCTCAACCATTCTAAGATATACATCATCCACCACAGATAACAGGTCACGCCCCATAAATATGACCTGAAGTGATAACAGAAGGCAAACTCGGACAGCGTCTTCATCAGATAGTATTGAAAAAAGCTCTTCATCCTCAATCAAACATAGAAGATCAACGGTTTTTTAATTCTCCCCTACCTTCTCAGGAAATACACGGTTACGAAATATGATATCACCACTTCTAAACTTACGAAAACTAGGCAATCCAAATTTAAAACCAGTTATCAGGTGAAATTTACGGCGACTAAAATGAAGTTGATGTCCATTAACAAAATAAAGTAGTGCCAAATCATAGTGGTCATCATCAGATGGAAATTGTTTTTGAAGCATATAATGTATAAGACTCTCCTCATTCGCAAAGTAATTTAAATCCAACCATGGACCAAAGCATGTTGACCGAAACAGTGTACGACGATTTTCAGCTAATCTGTCTTTAATCAATTGAAAGTAATGCAATTTGCTTCGAATGCGAACCTTGGCATTGTATTCCTATATTAATAAACAAAAAGTTATATATAACAAGCAATACCACAAAGACAAGCAAAACCAAACACACATAATAACACTAAAGAAATTAGTATTGTAACAATGAACTATCAAAGTTATCTACACTACACTAACTTTTCACATATAAGTAACATTAAGTGTCACTGAAAAAGCAAAGCCACCCAGTCCCATTAAGTGTCTACAGCACATTGAGCTCTGGTTTTTTTATGAGATTTTATAAATAGTTATGAGTTATTTGTTAAATTTATTAAAACAGATGTACATAAACTACAACCTAGGATTTTAGAGTGCAACCCGTTGGATTTTTTCTTCCTTTATTGGCTAATGTTTTTTATAATTGATCCATTTCACATAACTTCTAAGTCGATCCTCTAATATGGTAACTGTCTAAAGTTATTGCCTTTTATCATGTTTCGTAATTAGCTATGTTTATGTTTGCAGGAGAGCTATTATGTGCCGAAGAGCTGTGAGGGTCGGATCACAATTGACATCACACAAGAGATTTGCAAACGCGTTTATGACATACTGTCAGCTTGTCGATAATGCAAGACTGTATCTAACCAACGCTTTAGAAGGACCACCCAAGGTATATACACACATAAATATGAATATTACATATAACATGCATCTTCAGTCGATTTCCATATAAGTATCATATAAGTACCATTAGAGCTAATGAACGTCTCATATTTAGAAAAGCAAACCCCCAAAAGAACTTCTTAATAGTTAGGAATAGCACTTGGTTGGGTTTGCAGCAGGGCATGTCATCCCAGTCCCTAAACAGAACAACAAGAAGTCCCAAAACCTGCTCGTTCCCCATCGGGGATTAATAGCAAGGGGCATGTCATCCACTACTGGTAATCCTAATACTTACATCCCAAAATCTTACGCAAACTAATTTTTAAACCATGTACATACCTACATTTTTAATTGAAATTGTTCTATACAATAACAGGAATAGATACTCCAACATTTCTTTTTGTCCTATAATACTAACAATTTAAAATAAGCCCATAAGCCCAAAAAAATAAGATAATCGAAACACACCAAAGACAGAAATAAATTGAGTACATAAGCTAATCCAAACACACCCTAAAATAAGCAAAAATACTACTTCGAGCCATTCAAGTTGGTATGAACACACCCTAAATTAAGCACACAAAACTGGTAACCGATGCATACTACTGAAATTATTACACTCATAAACATATAATGAAACCAATTAAACGAAAAACTTACCATTTGTATGAACAAAATTGAAAAGAATCACGGACAAAGGATTTGATACAGGTTTGAAGATTTTGTGTGTGTAAATCCATAGTTTACAGTGATAATCTATAAAGAAAATAAAATTAAAATAATTTTGAAAATAAATCTGGATAAAGGATTTGATACAGGTTTGAAGATTTTGTTAGTTCCCAATGTTACTTTTTCAGTACAGTTCGCACATTAGCAGCAATTCGCACACCGTTGTTCGCACATTTGTTTGAAAAAGTCAACTGGGCACGTGGAGGTATTGGTGGGCCGCATTATTGGTTTGGTACCATTTTGTATGGACACGTGTCAAAGTATTTTTGGATTCGCATGTTCGCGGATTCGCACATGAACTTTTTGAAAAAATGCATTATATTCCTACTAGATTTTGAAAAAAGTTTTTTCAAAGTCCCTTTTTGGGAATTAGCCCCTAACCTTTATATACTGTATAACACATTAACACTTCATGCTATTTTTCAATCTCTCATACAATGTTTTAAAACCCGGTTCGACCCGGCCGGTTCAACCGGTTGAACCGGGAACCGGTGATGTTACCGGGCTATTTGTAGCCGGGTTTTTTGGGATTTAAGACCCGGATTGAACCGCCAGGTTTCACTTGACCCGGGTCGAACCAGTTCACAAAAACCAGCCGGTTTTGTGTGTGTGCGTTTTTTTTTTTTCCTCTCTTCTTCCTCTAATTGACCAATATGGATAATCGAGAGTTACTGACATTCTTGGTTTAAAAATGCGCGCATCATTGCGTAAATTGCGCGATCATTGCATTTAGACCGCAATTTGTCACATCATGGTGCCTAATGCAAGGCCATCCCAAAATGCGCTCACATTAGACCGCAATTTGCCGCATTTACGTAATGCTAGCAACGGTCGCAATATGGAATTTAGGTCATTTTGGAAAAATTAAACCATTTAGAAGAAGCTAAAATATTTTAGTGGACTTTGAAAATTAGAAGTTGTTTAAAGACGCCCAACACAAACACAATAACGACATCCAAATTACCCTTTGGTTTATGATCATGCGCCATTACATGATTTGAAATCCCGCAAACAATCTTCTTATTACAACTTCATGTTGTGCAAGAGTTCATATTGTTCTTTGATAATACATAATCATATATGTTAAATAATTGAGCCGGAAATCATACGCGTGTGATTCAAATTTGACAAAAAATTTCAATTTTAACTTTTGCTATTGGTTAATTAAGATTGTTAGCCACTCTTATAACTTATAAGTACATCTTTAATACATTATAACATCATTTCATCATGTATATGTATAAAATGGACTCTAATCGTTCACATTCAACCGCATTGATAGATAACAATAACAAGGATCTAGGCAAAGGTTATATAATTCAATATCTAAAAACTAAAAATAAATTTACGTGTTTGTTCTGTTCGAAAGTAACTAAATAAGGAGGGTCTCATTTATAACAACATTTAGTTGGAGTTTATAATGTTGTTTCTATGTATTTTGTGTCATGACTTAGTGACTTATTTGTTTTACAAATAGATTATTTGCCTATTTTTTATATCTTAGTGGCTTACTGGCTTGTTTGTAAATTTATTGCATTTACTTGGTGCTTTTTTTTTTCCTTCATATACTACGATAAATAAGTTTTGTACTTTTTAATACAAAACGCATCGCGTCCAAAATGCGCTCGTATTTGCAAAACGCATCGGTCTCTGGGACCTTTAACGCATCGGATCGCAAAACGCAATTTTAAACCAAGACTGACATCAAATCTTAAGCTACTAAACAAATGAAATTACATGATCAAGTTATCTACCATGCTGTTAACATTTTGTAATGTTAGCGTAGTATTGCTATTGTCATTTTTAATCCAAAAATGTTTATATATTTAAATATTTCATGCGGGAAGTAAGTATAATGTGCCAACATAAAGTTGTGATAACATAAATGTTTAAATATGTACAACAATATATCACACTTGTATGGGAATATCAATTTACATAGTTTTCCAAAAACCATGATTCTTTATTCATAAGGCTACTTGCAGTAATAAGGGTCAATCCCTCAGGCGATTGGGTGCCCGATTTTCTTTGTCACGTCAGCTTTCTCTCTTCAGTGACCTTCAGGCGATTAGGTGCCCCAATAAGGCGACCTTCATCCAATTTTTTTTTTCTTTTTTCCTTTTTTTTAATCATTTTTAACACAAAATTAAATTTCATTAATAATTAAAACAGTACATAGATTAAAAACATTACATAAACATAAACTTAATACATAAACATAAACTTAAATTTCAGTAATCCGGGTGATCCTAAGTATGCGAGTTGTCTGAGCGGTAACCATCGTCGTACGCAGAGTAGTTCGCAAACTTGCTCTCTTCGTACTCTGCTTCCAATCTGCTAAGCTCCCGCTCCTTACTCTCGTTCCAGCACGTATCGCCTTCAGAACCTAGCCCAAATTGATCCAGATGAGGTTGATATTGTTGTTGCTCAACAAATCTTGGTGCATCAGATGAAGTTGATGCACCTTGCCCAAATTGTCGGATCTGTTGTGATACAGAACCAACTTCCACATTTTCCTCAAAACTTCAGCGGATCTTGTTGCTGTTTTGGCCCTGAATCTGTGAAACGCAACCCCGCAACGTCTCACTAATGGCTCCGTCTTTGCGAGCTTCATCGTTCAAAAACTGGTCGATCACAGCTTTTCTTTCTTCAGAGATGTCTTTGCAGTCTACTTATCGTTGTCTCAATCTTTGTTTCTGTGCCTTTGCAAGTTCAAATTGCTTGATAACTTCGACCAGAGCCTGTTGTCGAGCCTCATCTTCTTTTTCGGCTTGGTTTTTGATATACTTTTGCATTTGTTTGACGGTATGAGGGAGATGACAAGCTATTTTGAATAGAGAGAAGTGTGAGATTTGTGGATTGAAGTGTGTTTGTGTTGTGTGTTTATGTTGTGTATTTATAAGTGAAAGTTTTTTTTTTTTTTTTATTATTATTATTTATTTATTTATTTTTATATTTTTTACTTTGCAACGGGTATATTTCAAAAGAAGAAAAAAAAAAAAAAAAAAAAAAAAAAAAAAAAAAGAAAAGTGCATCTCATTCGATCGATAATCCGACCTCAATCCATTATTTTGTACCAATCGATCAATCGTGTGTATTTCTTGCAACAAGGACGATTGGATCGATTGACTCAATTGATCGATCCATTTTATCTATTGCAGGCAGCCTATTAGTATTATCAGACGACAACAAAGTTAACTTAGATGTAATGTTGTTTTAAAGTTTGGTTGTGTTTGTTTTGCTTCATTCAGATCTGAATAGGTCTGAAGTCTGATTCGGTCAGACGTAATCAGATTCAGACTGTTTGTTTTTTTTTTCAGATCTGAAGTCTGAATACATCTGAATAGGGTCTGATTCATTCAGACATTTGAATATGTCTGATTACATCTGAAAAGCCTAAACTTTACACATACTTATTTTCAATCCTTATCTTCTCATCTTGGTCTTTATTTTTTATTAATAATCATGAATGGAGGGTCTTTTGGTTTGTTTTATAGCGAAAGGATTGCTTTTTGTTTATTCAGACATTTTATAAAAACAAACAGTCTAAAATAATTCAGATTCAGACTTTTGGACCACTAATTCATATTCATAAGTGGTATTCAGATTCAGACATAAAATTTCTGAATAAACAAACTGTAACGCCCCATGACCACTATTACCAAAAATGTTGACTTTATACACGGAAACGAATGACTGAAACGGACTCATTCAATTTCTTTATTTAATGACCAGGACATATGACATTTGACCTTTTAAACATGCTTGCAAGAACATAAAATCGAAGACCCTTCAAAACATTTCACTCAAATTTTAACACAACCAGACAACCCTTCTGAGACCAAGATACGCCGCATCCTTTTTAAGGATACGCCGCATCAAAGCTGAGAGACAATACGCCGAATCAATCTGAAGTGATACGCCGTATTATCCTAAACTTATGATACGCCGCATCTATTAAATGAGATACGCCGCATCGACCCACTGAGACCGAAATTTACAAGAAAATGGCTACGTTGCGCCGCATCCCAATAGGAGATGCGCCGCATCACCTGATACGCTGTATCTCAAAGGAGATGCGCCGTATCTACCCTGCACCACAGAAATCCTGGACAGACCCTACTGATCAAAATATGCACAATCAAAATCCCCGGCTGGAAACCCGACCTCCCGGACTCGAAACTTGACGAAACTTTCCAGAATCCTTTAATATGACCGTAAGATTAATTTCATACAAAAACATCATCCGTTAGACCACCCGTAATAATATCTCAAAATTGGACGGGTTAGGCACAAATACTCAAATGACCCATTACGCCACAAAACCATTTATACTACAACCAATTCACAAATAACTTGACTATAACCACCAACTTAACATATCAAAAGCGTTTCATACATACATGACCCGTTATCATCTCAAAATGGGTAGAAGTAGGCTTATACCAAACACCCCTTAAATGTGTACTTAAACCATACAAGTTCTAACTTAGACACCATATAAACACAAGACCGTGAACTAACAAAATGACCATATGAAAGAAGTGTACCCACGACACAAAAGAATACTTGGGGGCTTCCAACTTCAATATGCTTGGTCCAAAAGAGAATGGTCTTCTACTACATAATCACTTACGCCTTATCCTTACCTTTGCTCGATCCTTCGATACCTATCAAGAAAAACATCACAACTAAACACGTAAGCGAAACGCTTAGTAAGTACATGGCATAACAAGCTAAACATCATATATAACCATAACTAGTCTAACCACTAGTTAAGCTAGCGATATAGGGGCACTTACCTCGCATCGACATAGTCGACCTAAACACGATCAACCCATAAGGTTGAACCTCATCCCATAGTTAGCCCAACGACTAACTAAGCTACACCTAGTGATGGATCCATACTAGCTAACGCACCCTATACCCTATCCTTCACCATTATCATGTAAACAAACATGATAAAGCTAACACATAAACCATTATCATACCAAAATATGATAAAGCTAACAAAGACATGCTATAACCAATGTACTTACCTTAATTCTTAAGCTCAATCACACTAACAATAGCTTCCCCACTTCTTACTTGCTTCCTATAACACAATCATCTCAAATTAGAGACTAATTAACTAGCTAATCATGAATTTATCAACACTTGATCATTATGATCAAACATGAACCCTAATTCACAATTTGGGGAAGAACACTTACTTGATAGAAAATGCAAATTAAAGCTTCTTGGATGCTTGGCAATACTAAAAGATGATTGGAATGGCTTGAATAATAACAATGGAGCTTCCCTCCTCTCTTTCTCTAATTGTCGACACACTAAGAAACACCAAGAAAAAACCTGGACTTTTCTAAACTTATCTAGCCATAGATATTTAATAATTAAACTTTGCCCAAATGGCAATCTTAGCCCTTCTAGTTTCATTCTTTCTATATTGCCTTCACATTTATCTATTTAGCTAACTAATATCACAAAACTTATAATATACAACATTAAATATTTACATAACTAGTACCTTATCGGGATACGGGTGTAACAATTCTCCCCTCCTTAAAATAAGATTTCGTCCTCGAAATCTACGCTTGGAATAAATGAGGATACTCCTTCCTCATCTTCTCCTCTAGCTCTCATCTAATGCTTGTACCTTTACGATGTCTCCATTGCACCTTCACTAACGGAATTTCTTTGTTTCGAAGTTGCCTCACTTTCCTTCCTAAGATCGCTTCCGGTTCATCCTTTTGTGAAATTAATTCCGGATCAATTTCGATATCATCTAAAGTTACCACACTAGCCTCATCCGCTAAACATTTCCTCAAGTACGACACATGGAAGGTATTATGAATACCTCTCATTTCTTCGGGCAATTCTAACACATAAGCTACCTCGCCAACACGTTTCAAGATTTTAAACGGCCCTATAAACCGCGGACTTAATTTCCCTTTGTTTTTAAACCTAAAAACACCCTTCCACGGAGAAACTTTTAGCATAACCATATCACCTACCTCGAATTCTATTGGCCTTCTTCGATTATCGGCATAACTTTTCCACCTATCTTGTGCCGCCTTAAGTCTTGCTCGAATCATCTCAACCTTTTCCGTTGTTGCCAACACTATATCCGTGCTAGCCAATTCCCTCCTTCCCACTTCTTCCCAACATACGGGCGTCCTACACTTTCTTCCATAGAGCATTTCATAAGGTGGCATGCCTATACTAGCATGATAACTATTATTGTAGGCGAATTCAACTAAGGGTAAATGGTCATCCCAATTACCTCCAAAGTCGATCATGCAAGCTCGAAGCATATCTTCTAAGGTTTGAATCGTCCTCTCACTTTGCCCATCGGTTTGAGGATGAAAAGCCGTGCTCATATGAAGTTTCGTACCTAATTCTTCTTGGAAATCTTGCCAAAAATTTGAAGTGAAACGTCCGTCTCTATCGGAGACTATAGATATAGGTACCCCATGACGCGCGACTATCTCATTAACATAAACCTTTGCTAACTTATGAACAGCATATTCTCCCTAATCGGAATAAAATGCGCACTCTTAGTCAAACGATCGACTACTACCCAAATGGTATCATTCTTCTTTTTCGTCTTTGGCAATTTCGTGATGAAGTCCATAGTGATCTTCTCCCACTTCCAAACTGGAATATCTAAGGGCTGCACTTTTCCATACGGCTTTTGGTGTTCGGCTTTCACCTTCAAACAAGTTAAACATCTTTCCACGTACTTCACACAGTCTCTTTTCATACCCGGCCACCAATAGTTTCTTTTCAAATCAAGGTACATTTTCGTAGCTCCTAGATGAATAGAATACTTCGACTTATGGGCTTCTTCCATGAGTAATTCTTTAACGTTGCTTCGAAAAGAAATATAAACCCTTCCATATCGCG
The DNA here is from genome assembly GCA_021014915.2 of Artemisia tridentata subsp. tridentata. Lineage (NCBI taxonomy): Eukaryota > Viridiplantae > Streptophyta > Magnoliopsida > Asterales > Asteraceae > Artemisia > Artemisia tridentata. The sequence continues at coordinate 118,324,117 of CP139508.1, read as the reverse complement.
TCTTAATCCCTCGACTGTCTTCTTCGAGATGAGGAATGTGAGAAGTGATACGTTCTTTCTCTTGATTCTCTTCTTTTAACGCTTCCTCCTGAGCTAATTTAATTCTGTCGAAAAGATCAGATGTGATAATCATTCTCAAGGAGTGAATCCGAGTAACATCACTTCGGCCCTGACGACTTAGCGCATCCGCTACAACATTCGCCTTACCCGGATGGTAGCGAATTTCACAATCATACTCTTTCAGCAAATCTAACCACCTACGTTGCCTCATATTCGGATCTTTCTTATCAAGGAAATACTAAAGACTTCTATGGTCGGTGTAAATTATGAACTTCACACCATATAGATAATGCCTCCAAATCTTCAAGGCAAAGACTACGGCTGCAAATTCAAGATCATGATTCGAATATTTCTCTTCGTGCTTCTTTAGTTGTCTTGAAGCGTAAGCAATCACTTTACCCCTTTGCATAAGAACGCATCCAAGGCCAGAATAAGATGCATCACTATAGACCACCATGTCTTCAGTTCCCTCCGGTAATACTAAGATCGGTGCTTCACACAACCTCTTTCGTAAAGTACGGAAGGCTTCTTCTTGCTTCTCGCTCTACACAAAAGGAACATTCTTCTTGGTGAGTTCGGTTAACGAAGATGAAATTTTGGAGAAGTCTTGAATAAACCGTCTATAATAACCTGCGAGTCCTAGAAAACTTCGAATTTCACCAACGTTATTCGGCGCTTGCCAATTCATCACAGCCTCAACTTTTGACGAATCAACTTTAATACCATCGGGATTAATAACATGACCAAGGAACTGAACTTCTTGCAACCAAAATTCACATTTCGAGAATTTAGCATACAATCTTTCTTTTCTCAACGTTTCAAGAATTTCTCGAAGATGTAGTTCATGCTCTTCCTTACTCTTAGAATAGATAAGGATATCATCGATGAACACTATAACGAATTTATCCAACATCGGTCTACATACACGGTTCATGAGATCCATGAAAACCGCAGGCGCGTTCGTGAGACCAAAAGGCATAACCGTAAACTCATAATGTCCATAACGGGTTCTAAAAGCCGTCTTAGAAATGTCTTCTTCTCGAACCTTCAACTGATGATAGCCCGAACGAAGATCAATCTTTGAAAACCACCTCGCACCTTGAAGTTGATTAAACAAATCATCAATTCTTGGTAACGGGTATACATTTTTCACCGTGACTTTGTTCAATTCACGGTAATCAATGCACATCCGCATACTACCGTCTTTCTTTTTAACGAACAGAATCGGAGCTCCCCACGGTGAGCTACTAGGGCGAATAAAACCCTTGTCAAGTAACTCTTGGAGTTGACTCATTAACTCCTTCATTTCGGATGGAGCAAGACGATAAGGAGTTTTAGCAATAGGAGTAGCACCCGGAACAAGATCAATACGGAACTCAAGTTGTAACGCCCCGTGACCACTATTACCAAAAATGTTGACTTTATACACGGAAACGAATGACTGAAACGGACTCATTCAATTTCTTTATTTAATGACCAGGACATATGACATTTTACCTTTTAAACATGCTTGCAAGAACATAAAATCGAAGACCCTTCAAAACATTTCACTCAAATTTTAACACAACCAGACAACCCTTCTGAGACCAAGATACGCCGCATCCTTTTTAAGGATACGCCGCATCAAAGCTGAGAGACAATACGCCATATCAATCTGAAGTGATACGCCGTATTATCCTAAACTTATGATACGCCGCATCTATTAAATGAGATACGCCGCATCGACCCACTGAGACCGAAATTTACAAGAAAATGGCTATGTTGCGCCGCATCCCAATAGGAGATGCGCCGCATCACCTGATACGCTGTATCTCAAAGGAGATGCGCCGTATCTACCCTGCACCACAGAAATCCTGGACAGACCCTACTGATCAAAATATGCACAATCAAAATCCTCGGCTGGAAACCCGACCTCCCGGACTCGAAACTTGACGAAACTTTCCAGAATCCTTTAATATGACCGTAAGATTAATTTCATACAAAAACATCATCCGTTAGACCACCCGTAATAGTATCTCAAAATTGGACGGGTTAGGCACAAATACTCAAATGACCCATTACGCCACAAAACCATTTATACTACAACCAATTCACAAATAACTTGACCATAACCACCAACTTAACATATCAAAAGCGTTTCATACATACATGACCCGTTATCATCTCAAAATGGGTAGAAGTAGGCTTATACCAAACACCCCTTAAATGTGTACTTAAACCATACAAGTTCTAACTTAGACACCATATAAACACAAGACCGTGAACTAACAAAATGACCATATAAAGAAGTGTACCCACGACACAAAAGAATACTTGGGGGCTTCCAACTTCAATATGCTTGGTCCAAAAGAGAATGGTCTTCTACTACATAATCACTGACGCCTTATCCTTACCTTTGCTCGATCCTTCGATACCTATCAAGAAAAACATCACAACTAAACACGTAAGCGAAACGCTTAGTAAGTACATGGCATAACAAGCTAAACATCATATATAACCATAACTAGTCTAACCACTAGTTAAGCTAGCGATATAGGGGCACTTACCTCGCATCGACATAGTCGACCTAAACACAATCAACCCATAAGGTTGAACCTCATCCCATAGTTAGCCCAACGACTAACTAAGCTACACCTAGTGATGGATCCATACTAGCTAACGCACCCTATACCCTATCCTTCACCATTATCATGTAAACAAACATGATAAATCTAACACATAAACCATTATCATACCAAAATATGATAAAGCTAACAAAGACATGCTATAACCAATGTACTTACCTTAATTCTTAAGCTCAATCACACTAATAATAGCTTCCCCACTTCTTACTTGCTTCCTATAACACAATCATCTCAAATTAGAGACTAATTAACTAGCTAATCATGAATTTATCAACACTTGATCATTATGATCAAACATGAACCCTAATTCACAATTTGGGGAAGAACACTTACTTGATAGGAAATGCAAATTAAAGCTTCTTGGATGCTTGGCAATACTAAAAGATGATTGGAATGGCTTGAATAATAACAATGGAGCTTCCCTCCTCTCTTTCTCTAATTGTCGACACACTAAGAAACACCAAGAAAAACCTGGACTTTTCTAAACTTATCTAGCCATAGATATTTAATAATTAAACTTTGCCCAAATGGCAATCTTAGCCCTTCTAGTTTCATTCTTTCTATATTGCCCTCACATTTATCTATTTAGCTAACTAATATCACAAAACTTATAATATACAACATTTAATATTTACATAACTAGTACCTTATCGGGATACGGGTGTAACACAAATAGCACCTTAAAGTTTGGAACTTGTATTCCCATTGGTTTGTACGTGTTTTTATTGAATTGTATGTTTGGCAAACTTATTTAATGTTTAGTATTTGATTTCCAAGGTTTTACATATGTTTGGTATTGGTTTTCACAAGTAATATATGTTTTTGGTAACATGATTTATTACATTTTTTATGTGTATGGAAAACCGGTTAAACCATTGACCCAGTGACCCCGTGAAGTCACCGGGTCAATTAAAAAACCGATTTTTAAAACATTATAAGTAGGGCTGTAAACGAACTGAATGTTCAGTGAACATTTTATGAACCGTTCGGTAAAAAGTTTGTTTATTTATTAAATGAATGAACATGAACATTATTTTACGTTCGTTTAGTTAAATGAACGAACATGAACAAAATTCGTGTCCGTTCATTTATGTTCGTGAACGTCCGATTATGCGTTCGTCAACGTTCGTTTATGTTCATTTATTTATTTATGTTCGTATGTCATATCTTTTCATTTTATAATTTTAAAATTGGTTTGTTTAAATAAAACAACACTTATAAAACAATAGATTGTGCATAATTTAATAAAGTTTATGTTTGTTTGTCTATGTTCATTTATGTTCGATCGTTTATGTTCGTTTAGCGTTCGTTTAGTGTCTTAGTGAACAAACATAAACGAACATGAACAACTCATTTTCTTAATAAACGAACATGAACAAGAAAATTCGTCCGCTTAAGCTTCCGTGTTCGTTTATTTGTCCGGTTAAAATTAAACGAACGAATATGAACAAAACCCCGTTCGTGTTCGTCCAATTCATTTACGACACTAATTACAATACCAAACTACTATTTCCCTCCCATCACTTGCATCCCTCCCATCCCTTTTGGTCAACAACTAACACCTACCACCCTTTTTGATGGATTTACTACCTCCGTCTTAATTTAATTGTCCATATTTCCTTTTATGGATGTCTCAAATTAATTGTCCACTTTCCTTATTTAGTAAAAACTAGAGAATCTAAAGGAGGAATATTCCATTTTAGTGGTTGAAAATTAAAGTGGCCCCACTTTTATTAAACTTTGTGTTTTCTCTCTCCTGACAAATAAATTGAGACGGAGGGAGTTATAAAGTAACTACTCCCAACAGTACTTGAAACTAATAATATAATATTAAATGACAATACCAAGCATTATTATTTTCGGATTTTCCATAATATTGATAGCAGATAAATTTATTCATTAAATACGATGAATCATTAAGCTGTTTTACATTTTTAATTTTAATGTCAAACAATACATAATTCTTCATATCCATCAACCCTCCTTTTTGCATAAAAAAATCCATCCCACTTTTAAAATTTATTGATCGATGGTTCAATCAGCAATACTAATCAGATAAACAAACATACCTATAGATGCATTCACTGATGTTAGAAAAATTATACGAGTAATAATTTGTACCTAAAAAAATAATATAAAAGGTATAAGAAACAGTAAAGCATAAATCAATATAAGGCTACTCGCAGTAACTGACACACACTCGATTGATTGATCGATCGCTATCGATCATCCTTATTGTGGTGACAAAAAATGAATCGATCAATTGGCATTTTTTTTGGATAAGAGTCGTCCAAACGACCTCGATCGTTCAAGTGAAACTTGCGTATTTATTTGTTTTGTTTCATGGGCTGGACTAAAAAAATATAGATTTAATATTTGTCATATATATAATTAACAGATACTAACCATTCATTTTTTGATCAAAACAAAAAATATAAACTTTCACAATTTTTTTAAAAAATTAAATATCTAGCAAACCCTTAATCGTTAAGCGAAAAAAATCATACCATCGCGACGAGAATTAAATTATTTTTCTATAGATATGAATTATTATATACTTTCGACTAATTTTTTTTTTCAAAATTTCTGCCCAGAAAAATCACACATGATTTGTAGAAATCACATTTGATTTGTAAAAATCACTTGTGATTTTATTTTTACGAATCACATGTGATTTTTATGAGCGAAAATTAAAAAAAAAAAAAAAAAAAAAAAAAAAAAGTTCGTCGAAAGAGAAATGCATATCTATATAGATAGATAATTTAATTCTCGTCGCGATGATGTATTTTTTGTAGCTTGAAGATTTATCGTTTTTAAATTATATTGTTTTAATAAAAATGGTAAAAAATAATTTTTTATTAATCTAAATGAAAAATGAATGACTAAGGTTGTTTTTTTTATATATATCAAGGGAGAGACCTAAACAACATGGGTATAAATACCCATTACCATGTATGACACATGCCATTACAAATACGAAAAACTTTACAAACCCTATACGGATTCCTCTCTTGACTGCGCATTGTTTCTCTTCGGTAGATTCAGGTTATCAAATCGTGACAAAAACGTTTATGTGAATACAATTGATCGATTTTCAAAAAGATTTTAAAAGATGGAAATCCGGACACATGATCTATGATTTCAAGGGAAATTCAGAATTAAACAATAGCCTTTTACTGAGTCCATTAGTTGTTTGTGTGGGCTACGGCCCAATAGTATTATGTGCTAGGGTCATGGGTCTATATATATTTTAAACATCAATTATTATCATTCTATTATCTTACATGGTATCACAGCCTAACCGATCCATACAAACCCTACTTCACAATCGACCCTTCTTTCTTTTTCACTGATTTTTTTTTCTTCCTGTCGATCGTTGGTTCTCGTGATAACCAGTCGACGTATACATTGTTTGTCGATCGTTGGCTTTTTGGGATAGCCAGTCGACGTTTGTTTTGTTAGTTCAAGACTTCAAGGTGATCGTTGGTTCCATTCTGATAACCAGTTACCTTGTTATATATATTGTAAACATCAGTTATTATCAATATAGGAATCATTCTATTATCCTACATAGCCAGCATCCGGTTATAAAGCATATAAATAGGACATTGTGATATCTTCTTTGAATTTTGTACTTTTTTTTTTTGAAACGTGAAGAAGAAGGAAGAAGGCAAAACAATGTCATACTTGCTACCACATTTACACTCAGGATGGGCAGTCGATCAGGCCATACTCGCCGAGGAAGAACGCGTGGTCATCATCCGGTTCGGTAATGATGGCAATGCAACTTGTATGCAGGTACCCTTCCAAACCCTTTTTTTCTTTATATAAATTTTGTTGCAAGCTTGAAACACTAGGAACTATAAAACTGTTGTCCTATTTGTTACATAAAACCAAGTATTGCCTACATTGCTACTTATATGTTTTTTTAGAAAGTGAACGAGTAATTCTAACAATTTTTATGGAACATCTAAAACAGTGACCATACTACGTTGACGGGTAATGGGAGAATTTTTATGGATCGTGCAGGTTATATGTTTGGTGTATACACCTCTACAATGGTCTTTTTGAAGATGACAATTGGTCCTTTTTGTTGTTGTAATGGGTCAAATGGTAGAATTAACATGGGTTGTTGTTAGTCGAGTTAAAGGGTATTTTATATTACATAAAACCTCCTAAATAATGTTTTTCAAACAAAGTTTGGATTATTATTAAAATATAGTGATTCCTGTTTGTGAACCAAGTTATTATAATCTCGATATTACTTTCTAGAAGTACAAGGACCAAACTAGTAGAAATAGAACTTTGTAACTGCCATAATTTCTGGCAGCATTAGCGAAGGGTTGTGACCCTTTGATCACACCCATTCGATTAGACAGAACCAAAGGGACATACCCTTTGTACGAACAGACACGATGGTTCAATATAACCATTCGTTTAGTATAAATACATGTAATCCTGCAACATAACAACAGTTGGATAAAGTTGATAATATAAGTTATCTTTTGTTTATCGTTTGCATATTTCGCTTATATACGAACCAAACACATCGATCCATAAAGGCTGGGACAACATTTGGCATCAAGAGCCTTGTTTGGAACTTCTCGTTACAGCACAAACCGAAACAGAAACAAATTTCCAGAACCAAAAAATTCATACAGAAACTTTTTAAAGTTCTGTACCGAGACAGAAACCAAAAAAATCAAAAACAAAACCCACGCTTGATTGTTTTTCAGGAAACAAGTGCATACCCTTCGAACCTTGTTAATACTAGAAGGATTGCGTGAAGATAACTTAGAGGGCATAAGAAAGATTCACAAACTTTCTGTGTCGAGAAAGTGCAAACAAGAAAAGGGCACACAACGTGTCTTGGCTTGTTGTTTTGATTCGAACAACACAACAAAACCAAAGGGGAAGATCTCTTGTTTAGAAGGCAAAAGCAAGAAAGAAATTGTGTTTTACTACGACACAATAAGGAAGAAGAAAGGAAGTCGACTGGGAAAAAGGAGTGTATTACTTCGATACACATAGAGAAGAAAGAAAAGACGCGCAGAAAATTATAGGCGTTGCTTGGATTATAAGAAAGTTACCGGTACAAGTTTTATAAAGGAACGTTGGCAATACTAGGAGACAACAACAAATTTGGAGGACATAAGCGACTTGATCACTCGCTATATAGAAGAAATACCGAATAGTTTTAACTATTGACAGAAGTTGTTGGTACATATACGGTGTGGACAGAAAATAGAAGAAAAGGAGAACGAAGAAAGAAAGAGTATTGTGGGAACAACGTAGTAAGAAAGCAAGCAACAGCAGGAACGACAAACAAATACTTTGTTTAGACGTTGGTTTGATACCGTGGGGTACGAAGAAAAGGAAAAGAAACAGCAACAACTCGAAGTTACTGTTTGGCAGAAATAATACCGAATTATTTTTGAGAAAGGAAGACTTGGAAGTAAGAAAACAACGACAACATCCTGAAGGTTGATCGTGGCCAGAAAAGTTCAACTCGAATAGTTTTTTTTTGGAGGAATAAGCCGAGGCATAACAAGGGTCTAAGGCACGTAGTAGGAACCAAGTCAAAGAAAGGAAAGAACAACGTGACGGTTTGTTGGTATATTGTTTCGACAACAACACAACCGAATTGAAATTGAAAGGAGACGAGGAAAGAAAAATACGTGGTTGATATCACTCATAATATCGACACACAAGTGGGAAACGCATAACATACGAGGTCACAATAATCACTATTTTGGATTTCATTTATACGCCTAGTATAGATTCATTTTTCATACTATTAGGAAATCCCGTGAACTATATTGATCCCGTATTACTAGGATTCCCGGATAACTACTTCTGTTCCCGTAGAATTAAGAATACCATATTGGATAGAATTCCCATACGATTAAATCGTGAAGGTTATAAACACATTTAGGATGGCCGGTGATGATACAAACAATACACCAAAACCCGTGACACCTATAGCACAATATCAATGCCCTAAACTTAAAACCACAAACTACACAGTTTGGACTATCCAAATTAGGGTTATACTTGAAGCACAAGGGTTATGGGAAACGATAGAAACTAAGGAAAATACACAAGTAGATGGTAAGAAGGATAAGGCAACACTAGCTTTCTTATATCAAGCACTGACCGAAGATGTGATTTTACAAGTAGCTAGTTGTAAAACTGCTAAGGAATTGTGGGAATCATTAAAAAGGAGACACGTTGGAGAAGAGAAAGTGCAACAAGCACGGTTACAATCACTAATGATAGGATTTAATGCACTTCAAATGAAGGAAGATGATACGGTGGATGCATTTACAAATAAGCTGAATAGTTATGGCACAAAGGCCAAAGAATTAGGAAAAACCTTGGATGAATCACTTTTAGTACGAAAACTATTAGACTCCACACCAGATAGATTCATTCAGATAGTAGCATCCATAGAACAAACAAACGATCTAAATGACATCACTCTAGATGAGATCGTTGGAAAACTTAAGGCATTCGAGGAAAGGATAAAACTTCGAAAGGGAGGACAAGTAGATAGCCAGGATAACCTATTATTCGCACAAGGCGAACACTCTAAATATAAGAAACGTTTCAACAAGAATAGGGGTAGATCAAACTACACAAGAGGAAACTGGCAGAATAAAGGAAATAGAGATAACTCGAATGAAGGAAATTCAACTCACTATGACAAGAACAATAAGCATAGAAGTGGGTGGAAGAAGAAAGTGAAATGTTTCAATTGCGGGAAACATGGACATTTTAAGAAAGAATGTAGAAGCCCATCAACAACTCAGGAACAATCAAACCTTATCTTTGAAGATGATGAACCATCATTGTTAATGACTACACATGAAGAAGTATTGTTAAACGAAGGTCAAATACAGCCCGGAAAGTATGCTACAACAGATGCTAGCATATGGTATTTAGACAATGGTGCAAGTAACCATATGTCAGGAACGAAGAGTCATTTTAATTATATAGACGAAAGCATCACTGGACGCGTTCGTTTTGGAGATGGATCATATGTAGAAATAAAGGGTAGAGGTTCTATATTGCTAGGATGTAGAAACAAGGAGCAAAAGATAGTTTCAGATATTTACTATATTCCGAACCTCAAGAGCAACATATTTAGTCTAGGACAACTTACCGAGATAGGTTGTAAGATCATCATGGATGGAAACAAGCTGACTTTGTATGATAAGAATAAAACGTTGTTGATGAAGGTAGAAAGGTCGAAGAACAGACTTTACAGTATTAGATTGCAAATAGAGACACCTATATGCCTTTTAGCAAATATAGAAAGCCAAGCATGGCTATGGCACGCTAGATTAGGTCATCTAAACTTTGACGACATAAACAAGATGACAAGAAAGGGTCTAGTGGAAGGAATACCAAGGATAAATCATGCAGGACAAGTATGTGATGCATGTTTATTAGGTAAGCACAGCAGAACACCATTTCCGAATCAAGCTAAATTCAGATCTAAGAACCCATTGGACTTAGTTTATGGAGATCTCTGTGGTCCCATAAGTCCAGCAACACATTCAGGAAAGAAGCTCATCTTCTTATTAGTAGATGACTGTACACGCTTTATGTGGGCTTACTTTCTCACATCAAAAGATCAAGCATTCGATACATTTAAAGAATTTAGACAGAAGATTGAGATGGAGTTTAGAATGAAGTTAAGAATGCTAAGAACAGATAGAGGTGGTGAATTTACATCAACTGAATTCACTAAATACTGTAAGGAAAATGGAATAGCAAGACAGTTAACAGCACCATACTCACCGCAACAGAATGGAGTAGTTGAAAGAAAGAATAGAACGGTGTTATCAACTACTAGGAGTATGATGAAGGCAATGAGGTTACCCTTAACTTTTTGGGCGGAAGCAGTTAGACACGCCATTTACATACTAAATAGGGTACCAACACGAGCACTAGAAGATAAAACACCATATGAAGCACTCTACAAAAGAAAACCGAACCTACAAAACCTCAAAATATTCGGATGCACAGCTTATGCTAAGATAACAATACCACACTTAAAGAAGTTAGACGACAGAAGCATACCGATGGTTTATTTAGGAGTAGAGGAAGGATCAAAAGCTTGTAGGCTATATGATCCAGTAGAAAAGAAGAAACATGTTAGTAGGGATGTAAAGTTTATGGAAACAAAACCGTGGAACTGGAATGAAACCGAAGAGGATACAGATTCACTAGACACATTTTGGGCTAGTTTTATAGAAGGAGAAGTTGACAATGGAACTGCTACACCAGTCAACATTGGAAATGATGATATGTATCAAACACCAGATCCAGCATCACCAGTCACACCAGAAACATACACTTACAACCCTAACTCAGAATCAGAAAAAGCTACTATTAGCTCATTAGAGAGCTCAGATAACAGATTTGATCATACACCCGTACGAGGTTTAAGAAATATAACGGATGTTTATCAAGAAACACATGAAGTAGAAGCACCTAGCTTATTCTTCACAGAAGAAGAACCCCGTAATTACAAAGAAGCATCAAAGGATGAGAAATGGATTGAGGCCATGAAAGTCGAATTAGATTCAATCAACAAGAATAACACATGGACTCTTACTACACTGCCCGTAAATCAGAAGGCAATTGGACTCAAATGGGTTTATAAGACCAAAAGAGATGCACAAGGAAAGATCATCAGATATAAAGCAAGATTAGTAGCAAAAGGTTATGTACAAGAACAAGGAATAGACTTTGATGAAGTATTTGCACCAGTAGCTAGAATAGAGACAGTTCGATTAATATTAGCACTAGCAGCATATCATGGATGGCAAGTACACCACTTAGACGTAAAATCAGCATTTTTACATGGAGAATTGAAGGAAGAAGTCTATGTTACACAACCTGAAGGATTTATTCAACAAGGAAATCAAGGAAAAGTATACAAGCTAACCAAAGCATTGTATGGCTTAAGACAAGCACCAAGAGCTTGGAATGTGAAGCTTGATCAAACATTAAAGTCATTAGATTTTAAGAAATGTAATCTCGAACAAGCAGTCTACACGAAGAAAAGCAAGGATTCAACACTGATCGTTGGAGTATATGTAGATGATTTGATAATAACGGGCACTCCTAAGAATGAAATAGATTTATTCAAATCCCAGATGGAAGACAAGTTTGAAATGAGCGATTTAGGATTACTAGCATATTACCTTGGGATAGAAGTTACACAGACAGGAGGAGAGATTACCATCAAGCAAACTGGATACATTAACAAGATCCTCAAAGAAACAAGTATGACGAACAGCAATGACACGAAGATACCATTGGATCCCGGCACTAAGTTGGTCAAGGCGGAAGATGGAGAACCAGTTGACGCAACTTATTACCGAAGCTTAATTGGAAGTCTTAGATACTTACTACATACAAGACCGGATCTTAGTTACTCAGTCGGACTACTCAGCAGATTTATGCAAGACCCGAAGGAACATCACCTGAAGGCAGTTAAACAAGTAATCCGATATGTCAAAGGAACAAAAGAACATGGAATAATATACAAGAAAGAAGGCGGCTGCAAGATTACAGGTTACAGTGACAGTAGTTATGGAATCAATACCGATCAAGGAAAAGGAACTACTGGAGTCGTATTTTACTTTGGAGAGTCACCTATCACTTGGTGTACTCAGAAACAACCGACAGTGGCGCTCTCATCATGTGAATCAGAATTCATGGCGGCTACTGCAGCAGCATGTCAAGCATTATGGTTAAAACGTTTACTTAGTGAATTGACTGGAATGGAAGAAAAGAGGATAACACTCAGAGTTGACAACGTATCAGCAATAGCACTCGTGAAGAACCCAGTATTTCATGGAAGAAGTAAACATATAGACATTCGCTACCATTTCATTCGGGAATGTGTAGAGAATGGTCATATAAATGTGGAACACGTTAGCGGAGAACTACAAAGAGCAGACATACCAACTAAAGCTTTACCAAGACTCAAGTTTACAACTATGAGACAAATGCTCGGAGTTCAAGACCTTGGAGAAAGCAATGATCAAGATTAAGGAGGAGAATGTGAACCAAGTTATTATAATCTCGATATTACTTTCTAGAAGTACAAGGACCAAACTAGTAGAAATAGAACTTTGTAACTGCCATAATTTCTGGCAGCATTAGCGAAGGGTTGTGACCCTTTGATCACACCCATTCGATTAGACAGAACCAAAGGGACATACCCTTTGTACGAACAGACACGATGGTTCAATATAACCATTCGTTTAGTATAAATACATGTAATCCTGCAACATAACAACAGTTGGATAAAGTTGATAATATAAGTTATCTTTTGTTTATCGTTTGCATATTTCGCTTATATACGAACCAAACACATCGATCCATAAAGGCTGGGACAACAACAGAAGTACCCAATTTGATCCGTTATGCCACCTGCTCAGCCTGCGCATATTGCAGCTTTTTAATTTTTGTGCATTAGCCATTAGGTACTGGATTTCTAAAATCTAACATCCGTGTTTTTTTTTTGCATTACTAGATGGACGAAGTGCTTGCTTCAGTGGCTAATACGTTAAAAAACTTTGCTGTGATATACTTGGTTGATATCGATGAAGTGCCTGATTTCAAGATAATGTATGAGCTTTACGATCCATCAACTGTAATGTTCTTCTTCAGGAACAAACACATGATGATTGATCTTGGTACCGGTAACAACAACAAGATCAATTGGCCAATAAAGGACAAGCAGGAATTCATTGACATTGTTGAGACAGTGTACCGTGGGGCCAGGAAGGGTCGTGGTTTGGTCATCTCACCTAAAGATTACTCAACCAAGTATCGTTACTAATTATTATTGGGTGGTTATTGTTGCTTGTCTTGAACTCTGTCCTTTAATTGAAACAGATATAATTGATTTTTAAGTAACCTGTTGTTAGTTGGTTTATATGTGTCTTCAACCTTAATAATTCTGTAGAAAGAAACTGAGAGTTATTATACGTCACAGTTTGACCCAAGAACAAACTGATTTTATCTAACAGTTGCAATGGGCAACGACAAGAAAGAACTCGACATGTCTGGTCTTAGTTAGTGGTACGCCCACACTCTTGCTAACTTGTAACAACACCTTTAATTTAGTACGGTACTAATTTTGTTAATCGTGTAGCTCTTAACGCTGAGGATCATGCTGTAGAGAATAAGTTTCAAAATCTAGTGGGACAACAGTCTGATGTTCTCAATAGTTTGGCTCCATTGGTTAGAAAGAGAGTTGATGTTTATGTTCTTTTATGCTTATTAAGATATGATTTATTGATCTTTTGGATTAAGTAGATGCTAGTATTATTGTTGTAAACACTAGATATAATGCCCGCGCACGCGCGGGGTTTTTTCTAATCATTTAAATAAATTATTATTTTTAATTTCGGGTTTTAATTATTATAACAGGACCTTTAAAACCATTGTACTTTGATTGAGGTATTGAATTAGGGTTATTTACGAATGTAGTGGTTTTAATATTAATTAGATTTGGAGGAGATGTTCTTGCGTCAATGATTGTGCGTGAATGAATGATAAGATATCGAGTTTGATTGATGGAGGAGGAATTTGGGAATGTTGGGACTTCAAATATTTAGTGGGAATGATACTGAATTTTAAGTTTCAGCCCAAATTTTTGAAAAACTTGCTCCACCGTTTTCAAGTTTTAATTTTTTATATTTTGACACATATATTTTTGTAAGTTTTTATTGAATGATTACAAATAACATTCTTTTTTTTGTAGAATATGGATAAATTTAGAAGTATTTAGGCTTTTCTTATTTAATATTTAAAAAATAATAATAATAATAATAATTTGATTATTACTTAATAAGGTATGATTTGATTTTTTTGAAATGTAAAAGTCCCCACTAGGGGTTTTGTTTTATTATATAAAAGATTTCACTTGTTCCATACAAAAGCTTTTTCTATAAGTAATTTGTGTCATGTTTATTTCCATAAGGTTTTTATATAAGTTTATTTATGGGTTTTTAAGCTAATTTCTTTCAGCTTATGCATTATAAACCAATTTTTTACGGTCCTGAGCTTATGTATTGATAAGAACTTTCATGTTTTTTTTTTTTTTTTTTTTTTCGACTATGAAGTGGTCACATTAAAAAGTCAACTTTTTCAAAGAAGCGAACTTTATTTGATTTGAGTTTGTGCGGCAATGATCTCATAATCCTGTACACTAGTCAACCAAAAGGTCAAAACAGGTGCAAGGGACGAAGTCAAGGGTCGTTGCAATATGGATATTTATGTTGGTAGTGTCCATACATTTTATAATACTTTCTTGGGTAACCGCTCCTACTTTTCGGAATACCACAACTTGGTTGATATTGTGATCGGAACCATTTGTCTAAGGGGTTTGGCGAGTCATGTCTAACATGTGCCCTAAGGGCACATGTAAGCACACCAAAAAGTACATCCGGACCCACAGAAAAGTACATCCGGACCCGCAGAAAGTACACTTCTCAAATAAAAGATGTGGGTCCGGATGTACTTTTCTGTGGGTCCATATGTCCTTTTTGGTGTTCTTACATGTGCCCTTAGGGCACATGTTAGAAAATTCCTTTGTCTAAAGGTTTCGGCGAGTCATGTCTCAAGTGTGGGTCAGGGTGTGTGAGGATCATGGTCGGTGTTCAACTCGTTTCATGCTATATACAAAGTATTGCCCTTAGTGATATTGCGATCTGTGGGTTTTGATGACATAGCTTTCATCTTAGTATGTTGGACTTTACATTGTGATATCCATGTTGGTTGTTATCGTTATTGTAGGGTCAGTTTCGTATGGTTTAGGGGGAGGGAGTGGTTAGACCATACCAAAGTTTACCAATTTCGTCACGTCATCATCTACCAATCACAACCTTACATGTCAAAGTTTACCAAAGTTTACCAAAATGATGGCGGCAGTCACCAAAGTTT
Source organism: Artemisia tridentata subsp. tridentata (assembly GCA_021014915.2). Classification (NCBI taxonomy): domain Eukaryota; kingdom Viridiplantae; phylum Streptophyta; class Magnoliopsida; order Asterales; family Asteraceae; genus Artemisia; species Artemisia tridentata. The sequence goes on along the minus strand of CP139508.1, from coordinate 118,308,458 downwards.
ACTAAATCCCATATTTTTCACATCACATTTTTTTTTCCATTTATTTTTAATACATAAACTATATAAAAATAAAACACATAACATTTCATTAAAAAAAAATAAAAAAAAAAAAATCCTACAATACTTAAAAAAACAACATTACCTAAAACTTAAAAAAAAAACACATCAACTAAAAACGACATAAAAGAAACTAAATAAAAGAACTAATCATCGAGATACGGCAAGTCTTGAGCCGCTACGTGCTCCGTGAGATCAAATCGAAGGCGGTGATGGACCTCTTCATCTATTAGCTCCGCCACAACGTTTTCGTCATACACCGGTTCCACCGGTCCATCCATTATATAATCCGGTGATATTGCCCTCCTGTCGCCTTTTATTACCATGTTGTGCAAAATAATAGCCGCGTGCACAAACTTTCCAATCTTCGCTTTAGTCATAGCCCGGAGAGGTCGAGCAAGAATTTTCCATTTTCCCTTTAAAACACCAAATGCTCGCTCGACATCCTTTCTTGCCCCCTCTTGCAACCTCTTGAATTTTATTTCCTTTGGCTCGGTTGGATACGGGTATGCCTTAACAAAGGTTGACCACTTGTTGTAGATTCCATCAGTAGGGTAGTAACCGCGTTTGTAGAAGCGCCCATTCACGTGAAATGAGGTGTTCGGAGCCGTTCCATTTTGCTCAAAAACATGGTTTTATTCATACGAAACTTCTTTCTAAAGTATGCGTCATTGTACTTTGGTTCTTCAACGAACCAATCATTGAGTAGAGTTTCAAGACCAACTTCTCGATGACGCTCAACGTGTGTACGAGGGCGAAAGGTGCTAGAGCTTGCCGTGTCTACAACCCATTGATACGAGTCGTGCCAAAATTGCAACGAGCTACCCATGGAATCGTCGGTTGAAGACGGGTACATGTACTCTTCGGACGAAGTAGACATTTTTTTAGGATAAAAAGGTTGAGATTTGTGTGGTGAATTTTTTTTATAAAAGTGTTGGATAAGAGATGTTTTTTAGATATGAAATGAGTGTTGTGGTTGAATTGTGTAGTATTTATAGAGTGTATTGTTTAAAAAAGGGGTATAAAAAATTTTTTTTAGCCCAAACGGCTATAATTTTTGATTTGGTCAAATTTGACCGTTGCACCTTCATCTTTAACTCCTTTCTCTCTCGGCAAAGTTTGCCAATTTGGTTTAATTTTTGGTCGGCACCGCTTGGTGGCGGCGGTGTGCCAATCGGCACCAGCCTTTGCCGAATCATTCCCCGCTGCCACTCCCTCCCCCTTAGTGTCATGATAGTGTCGACGTAACTTTTGCATCTTGTTAGTTTTGTTTATGTATGGTATGGTATAAAAATAAGAAAAAATTTCGACATTAGACCAGTCGCTCAACTTTTATACCTTTACTAGACAAAAAAAAGTGCTCTTCCCAAACTAAACCAAACGACTTACGACTTTTTTTACTTTTAATAAGAAGTCGCCAAGTGACATGTACCTTTTCTGCATGTGTAAGCTATAAAGGCGTGTCTTTTTTAGCGACCTAAGTTAAGCGACTTGTGTGTACTTTAAGCGACTTTTATTTTGTTATTTTCTTAAAAAAAAAAAAAGTTAAGTCCGGGTATTTCACTTTCCGTCCCATACTTTAAAAAGTGTCGGATCCATAAACTCACACATAAAGTCACACACTCTCACACACACTCTCTCTCCTCTGCTACAAGTCACCCACGACGGAATCCGGCCACCCCATGACGAAATCCTTCCATTCAAATGCCACCAACTAAATCTACTCATTTCTATTTGCTTTGTAGATCCGAACCACACACAACAATCAGTACCTATCTTTCTCTGTATTACACCCGTTACACATACACAAGAAAACCTTGTGATTCTTTCTGCTTGTTCGAAGAATGAAGACCGCAAGGTGCTGGCTTTAAGATCTTGTTACTAAGGTCTCGGGTAGGTATTGATATGTTTGTCATGCTAGATCTTGTTCTTTCGACATTGATATGTTGCTACCACTGAAAGTGGCTATTTTGGATTAGCTTTTAGTTCTTTGTAGGTCGATTTGTGTTATCCCAAACAAGTCAAATGGCTCAATCTAAAAAATTTTAGCTAAAAGGGGAACCGGACAGACAGTTTGAAATTTGCCCAAAGTCTATATCAATGCGTACAATATTTTACTAAAAGATCTAAATATTTTACTAAAAGATCTAAATTACCGTTTGTTTTGCAGGTGTGGATTCAATGGAATGGTTTGATTGCTAAAAGTAGTTGTTTGGTAGACAAAAGTTGATTTTTGATTTGTACTTCATACCCTTGAAAGTGGGTTTTCATGATATCCGGTAGGCATGGTGACTTTTCTGAAAATGTGGGCCCGAATTTTAGTTATCTCTTTTTTTTATATAATATAAATTAATAAAACTAAATTTTAAACACTTTAATTAATTTTTAAAATATTCTTTATCAATTAATTATTTTTTTTTCTCTCTCCTATATCAAATCAAAATCAAAATCCAAATCCAAATCCAAATTACATTTTATAAAACAAACAACATTAATACTATCATTCAATTTTTATTTCTTTCAATCCATATCAAATTCGATACCCATTGTGATTCCTAGCAACAAACCAAACGGCCCCTAAATTACCATTGTGATACTCTATTTTTTTAGTAATAAGTCGTGAAAGTTCTTATTAATTTTTAGATGGATAAAATTGTTTGTGGGCCAACACAACCTGAACCATGGCTCGTCTCAATCTGTAATACAGTAATACAGTAATGACATTACGTTACGCTTTAACTACAAATGTCATGTATATTTCGTTCCACCATTCTTTAATTTTTTTTGGAGGCAAAGACTTTTATTTAAGCACATCTTATTATTTAATACTCTATGTGACATTATCATCAGGTAAAGTCGGGCCTTTATCCAACAACAGAAGGGATCAGCTATCTTGAGGCCAAGCATTTGCTTCTGCTGAATTACTGTCAGTCACTTGTATATTATTTACTTCGCAAAGCAAAAGGACTTCCAATTCAGGGACATCCTCTTGTCCAGAGTCTTCTAGAGACGAGATTGTTTTTGGAGAAGGTTTATCTCATTCACAACATACTCACATTTCTGCTTATACTGCATTTTGTATAATCATCAAACTTGAAAATTTAACTCCGTGCATGAGCTGTATAACTTGAATCATAGTTTTATCATCATGTATTGTGGATTCGTGATATCACATTTGTTTCTAAAAAGTATATAATGTGCAGATACGTCCAATTGATAAGAAGTTGCAATACCAAATTCAGAAACTAACACGGGTAACTGGGAATCCGGCTGATGGTGTGGGCTCAGATGACAAGAAATCTCATGAAGCAGATGATTCTTTGAAGCTTCGACCAAACCCAGACATGCTTATCAACAAAGTTGGTCCTGAGGTGAGTTATTTTATTCAGATAATTACCTGTAGTTACAAGTTGAGGTGGCTAAAGTGGACGAGTCAAGTATGTAGCTTTTTTTGGTACCCGTTGAAACAGGTCGAAACACTTTTGTCCAGTGTTTTTCAGTTAATAATTACAGAGCCTGTATTATGACAATGATAAGACCATGAGTTAGTAGGATACTTGTACCTTTGAAAAATAAACTTTGGGCCACTTCCACCTATTTGACTAGAATTCGTTTTTGTTATTCTACCCAAAGTAATAAAACATAACCTGAATCGACCCATGCATAAGTAAATGGGCTGAAATTGCCACCTGCCGTACCTAGGTTTGAAAGTAAATGTATTCACCCCCTTGCTATCGAGTATAAAAATGGAAAAGGTTAAGGCAAAAGGGTTGTTTCATGTAGTTAAGGGAGATCAATATGATCCATTATGGTTTTCTGACCACTACGGTTACGTGCAATCTGTTTATATAATTATCACAGAAGTATTTTTGATATTTATTCTCCTAATTATAGGATGGTGATGGTGTATATCGACCTCCAAAGATTGCACCAGCATCAATGGATGAAACCAAGACCTCGAAACAGGAGAGGAATGCGTCTAGAAAAGAGAAACAAGCATTCCGTCAAGCTCTGCAGAGTGAATATGCTAGGGATTTAATGAACGATCTCGAGGGAAGACCTGAGGAGGTTAGCTGGCTCTATTTGTATTCAATGAATTTTTGTTTTCTTCATTTTTGTTCTATTGTATTTATAGCTTTATTTGGTTATTTGAAAAAGATGAGGGAGGTTATTGGAACTGAAGATAGAGATGTGACTAGATACAAGGCGAAGTTGGAAGACCGTGCAAGAAGGGAAGAGGAACTTTTCACACGTGCTCCTCTTTCAAGTGTGGAAAAGAAGAAGCTCAAACATATGCGCAAGTCAAGATCTGGGTAAGCCTATTTTAATACAAATCCTAATAGAGTTTATTTACAAAATGTGGCAATTTCGACCCATTTGCTTATAAATGGGTCGATTCGGGTTATACATGATTTCTGTCAAAAGTAATGGGAGATTTTTTTATTTTTTAGCTCAAGTGGGAATGGGTCACATGGGTTAAAGGTTGCCCGAATTGTGTTTATTGGATATAGCATCCTAAATCATTTAAAAATTTGGATATTCTAAATCTTCTTTTGGCAATTTGCAATCATATTAGACTTGACTCCATCCATAACACTTGTAGTTGTAGGTGTTCGTTTGCATATTTTGATTGAAAGTATTTATCTTTTTTCATATGGTGGATCTTTTTTACAGGTTGTCTGGTCTAGCTGATAGTTTTTACGATGATATAAAATCCTTACCTCTAGAGGACGGTGCTGGTGGCCCAGAAACACCTTTCTTGGATTCAGACGGTGGAGGCAGGAAGTTCAAGAGACGCAAGGTACTACACTTCTATACTAGTAGTAGATTATAAAGGAGGGATATCTCCCCTCCTAATGATTCTGTTAGTGTTTAGATACAAAATTGGTTCATTTACAACTTTTTAATGTGTTAACAGAGAAGGCATTAGGTGTGACTTCACTTTAATTGAGAAGCTACGAGCATGTCCTAATCTGGATCGCGAGTCATTTTTGGTTAGTTCATGCAACAATGCGTGTCAAAGAAAAGTGAAAAGGGAAGAACAAGGATTAGATAGATGCTGCTCATGAGTGGAAGGGAACAATAGTGTATTTATTATTTCTTGCAGACTTGTTTTCTTTTTGATTTGTACTCCTAAAAGTATTAAGCATCCTTATTTTTACAGATTCTCTTTTTTGTTCATAATATTTGCGGGTGCCCTTTAATTGTTTTACGTCTCGAGGATATCCTTTTTTGCAAGTTATTCACGATCAGTTTCTTTTGTTGTGTAGTCTATTTCTTAACAGTAACCTATCTTTTCCTTTAGTAATTCGAAGCTGCAAGCACATCTGGTTGATTTGGTGGGTATGGTTACTTGCAATTAAAAGATCGACATAATTTGACAAAAGATACCGTTACAACTAGAACACCTGTTAATGTTTGTACCGAAACTAATACAAAATCAACGAGTTAAATTGGAAGATGAATGTAATATACGAATAGGAAACAAACAAGATTAATAAGAAACATAAATGATATCGTTATATTCACAAACAGATTCAACTACTAATTACAATAAAATATAAACCCTACAAGCTACTGCTGGTGACAAATACGTGTTCCACAAAAGACACTTGGAAACCATTCTCTTGGTCGTTTTTGTTTCACTGTTCCTTGATCGAATCTCTTAGGCAACTGTGGGATTATTATGGCTTTGGATAACTCGTCACATTTAACATCATTATACCCAATACAAGTAGATTCAACCTCGTCCTCGTCTTCGTCTGCATCAGCAAGATATATAACGTCATAAACGGGATCATTGGATCCAACAGAACTGCATTGGCTCTTATTATCTTCATCATCATCATCATCATCATGCTCGACGATTATAGTCTTAATAGTCTTTACGGCAACACGCAATCGTTTCTTGCATGGTTTGAAATCTTGGATAAGTGCCTCCTTCTCGACATATTTTCTCTTCACAACAGCCATTCTTGTTAGAAAATCTTTTTTTGGTAGGGATAATTTTTCATCAAATGAATTTATCGATATCAGATGGCGGTGCATTGGGGACTAATTAAAAAGACACAACAATACCCTTGTGAACCGTATAATATTTTCAAAATTAAACGCGTTAATCTTGTTTCCTTATATTGTTTTCATGTTTTACCTTTTTTAACCTTGTTTTATTTATTTTTTCTACTTTCCTTATATTGTTTTCTTTTCTTTTCTTTATTTCTAATTTGGATATCCATTTCTACTTTCCTTATATTGTTTTCTTTTCTTTTCTTTAATTCTAATTTGGATATCCATTTCAATTTTCACTATTTTAATTTGCGAAAATTACGTATGGAGGACTAATATTGTCAAACCGAGGTCCGCTTTTTGCCATTATACTAAGAGGGACTGACAACTTGTGAAAGATTTTAAGTGGGTTACACGAGTAAAACGTGCATGGCCAAAAATCAAACATACAAACTAACACTATGCCATGTCATAACTCGTGAAAGATTTTAAGTGGGTTACACGAGTTTGCATTGGGAAAGAGGAAATATCATGAGTCAAAAAAGTGCTCTTAAACTAGCAACTATATAAAACCAGATCTCATATAATCAACTTTTATACCTTTTCATTATTTCAAGTGATTGCATATTGTCAAAACCAGTCGCTCAACTTTTATACCTTTACTAGACAAAAAAAAAATGCTCTTCCCAAACTAAACCAAACGACTTAGGACTTTTTTTACTTTTAATAAGAAGTCGCCAAGTGACATGTACCTTTTCTGCATGTGTAAGCTATAAAGGCGTGTCTTTTTTGAGCGACTTAAGTTAAGCGACTTGTGTGTACTTTAAGCGGCCTTCTATTTTGTTATTTTTCTAAAAAAAAAGTTAACTACATTTTTGGTCCTTGTGGTTTACCGGGTATTTCACTGTCAGTCCAATAGTTTAAAAAGCCTTGGATCCATATCTAACATATTACTCTCACAAACTCACACATAGAGTCACACACACTCTCTCTCTCTCTCTCTCCCCTCTGCTACAAGTCACCCACGACGGAATCTGGCCACCCACATGACGAAATCCTTCCATTCAAATGCCACTAACTAAATCTACTCATTTCTATTTGCTTTGTAGATCTGAACCACACACAACAATCAGTACCTATCTTTCTCTGTATTACACCCGTTACACATACACAAGAAAACCTTTTGATTCTGTCTGCTTGTTCGAAGAATGAAGACCGCAAGGTGCTGGCTTTAAGATCTTGTTACTAAGTTCTCGGGTAGGTATTGATATGTTTGTTTTCGTTTCTGGTTCTAGCCGAAAGGAAGAAGGAATGAAACATTATTGTTTTTGTTCTTTCTTTAATTTTCGAATATTGAATGAGATTTGATTCTCACAGATCTATGATGGGTTTTTGTTCAAACGCAAGATCATTAATGGTTGTACGAAAGTTTGAACTTGACTGAGATCTCATGTAATATATATATATATATATATATATATATATATATATATATATATATATATATATATATATAGGGGGACTTTCTTACGAGAACCATTTTATCTGCGAGAACTGAGAGAACCACAAAAAACATACATGCACGCCTTTTAAAATAAAATAAAAATACATGCAAATCATCAATAATCGTAAGTATCCACCTATGTTCTTCAATATCATCATGAACTCATCCTCTTTTTTCACAAAAACCTTACACAAGGCCGCAATATTGTCGTTGCACGCCTTATAAGAACATACATGCACACCTTCAAAGAAAAATGTTGTATTTCCAATTTCTTATCAAATTCTTTAGAACAACTATGTTTTTTAAAAACACATATATGTTGTTTTTAGAACATATGTGCAAAAATACAATTATTGAAGGCGTGCATGTATGTTTTTGGTGGTTCTCTCAGTTCTCGCAGATAAAATGGTTCTCGCAAGAAAGTCTCACTATATATATATATATATATATATATATATATATGTATATATATATATGTATATGTATATATATATATATATGTATATATATATTGACAGTTGATGATGTAGTTTAACGTGAGATGGATATAGGAGAGTTTGTGGGTTGTTGTTATTGATGGGTTTGTTTGATGCGGTTTGGATTTTCTCTTATTTCTTTTTTTTTTTTTTTTTTTTTTTTTTTTTTTTTTTTTTTTTTTTCGTTCCTTTTCTGTTTGATAAATTGGTTTGAGTCTTTAGTGGATGTTGATGAGTTAAAGATTGTTGATGGATTGTGGTTCGTCGACTTGTGAGTAGGATTAAGATTAGAGTGATGGGTTGAGGTTTGTTTGGATTTGTTTAATGTGAAAAAAAAGTAAGAAAGATGATTATAAGAGATGGTATAGATGGTTAGGAATTTAGGTTATTTTTTTTTTGGAAAATACGATGATAACAAAAAAGCGTGATGGAAAACACGATGATAACTAAACCCGAAACTTTTTGAAAAATTGGACCGAAAGTGAAATACCCGGCAAACTACAAGGACCAAAAATGTAGTTAACTCTTTTAGAAAAAATAACAAAATAAAATGTCTCTTAAGCTACATAAAAGTCGCTTAACTTAGGTCGCTCTAAAAGTACCTGACTTTATAGCTTACACATGGAAAATAAAAAATGAATTGACACAAACTTTTTGGTGACACTTTCCACCTTCTTATCAAAAGTAAAAAAAGTCGCAAGAGGCTCATTTTTTTTTTTTTTAAGTCAAAACAATAGAAAAAAAAAAAAAAAAAAAAAAAAAAAAAAAAAAAAAAAACAGCCCGGGGACCGAAGAAGTATTACAATTTGGGCGTAATTTTCTTCTTCTCCCACATAACCAAACCTAAAATTCAAAGAATCCGACAAAAATGGATCAATTTGGTGGAGGAAACTGGAACATGATCCCAACTCACAGCAACCCAACTACACCTTCCAATAATCAAGACCATCTTTACCTCCAACAACAACAGTTTCAGCAACAGTTTCAGCTGCAACAACAACAGCAACGGTATCAGATGTCTCAACAACAACAACAGCAACCTCAACCTCAGCAGCAACAGTCTTTTGCTTCACATTTTCATCTTCAAACTGTATCACTTCTTTCTCCAAATAAGTTATTCTTAAATTTGCATCCAACCCATCAGTCAAAGTAAGTTGTAGTGGGTGTTTGTTTTGTGGACTTACGTGATTTAGGCTTATATTTCATTAGCCTCAAATTTCTTTCTGGCTTAATTTGAGACTTAATAAGTTTATTATTGTGATACAATAAACGTATATAAGCCCATAAGTCTCAAAATAAGCCAGCAATTTTGGGCTTATCCGAAATCACATAAATTCGTAAGTCCACAAATAAGCTTAAACAAACACCCCCGTAATTGTACTACCTTGTTCCAAATTGTTTGTCCATTTCAAATTAATTTGATAGAGTTTACCCGTTTACAAAAAGCACCCCTTTTGGGTATCAATGAGCACTTGTTCGAGTGACCTTTAGCCAGGATTGAAGCGAGGACCTATTACTCCGAAAGCCCTCCTTAACTGGACCTTTGCGGTGGGGAGTGATACCATTGGGGCATTGCCATACTTCAATTTATTTTCACAAAAGTACAAAGGAAACACTAATTAATAAGTTTAGGGTAAACTGTTGTTCTACAAAAAGTGATAATGTTTTTCTTAAAGTGTGTGTTTTTTGTCAAAGGACAATTAAGTTGGGACGGAGGTTGCAAAATCTCAAACATAGAGTTTATATGTTAATAAGAGCAATATTTATGCACCTAAAGTTAGTCGCTACCAAAAATTATCCCCAAATAAATCGCATTTGGTTACCAATCACTTGACATACTATCATTAATAGCTTCTGTAAATTGTTTACCATCATTGTTAAAACATTTAAGGTGTTCTCCTGTTCAACTAATTTATCTATTCTATTGTTGTTGTAGTTGGTGGAGAATTTAGGGGAAGCGATCGAAAATGGAACTCGAGATCAGCATTTTGATTCTCTGGTGAGTGTTGATATAAGTTGCAATCAGAGTCCTAACAGTTACAATTTTCTTAGCTTAGGTGATTTTGGTTGGTTTATTTTGTTTGTTTCTATTTGGTAACCTGAAGTTCTGTTTCATGTGAAGGTAACTGAATTGAGCAGCAAATTTGAGAAATGCCAGCAGTTATTGAATAATATATCAGCGTCTATTTCCTCTAAAGCTGCGGTATGTTTGATGCTCATACGTAATATGAGATGTTTACCTGTTTGTTTGTTCATCCTGTTATAGTGTTATATGCCAAGTCGTATTTGGTTAAGTAGAATGGAGGTATGCTAGATACATTTAAACCAATGATTTAGAATGCATTAGCAAGTTCAAGTGTTCGACAAACAATTTAAAACACAAAGTATGCCTGTAGTATTGAATTCACTACTTAAAGTAAACACCATGTTGAAGGGAATTCATTCAAACATAATCAAAATAAAAGAAATGTGAAATTCTTTTAAATTATGAAAAGCTTGAATATGGACCCCTAAATGATGGATGTTTTCAATCAGTCATTGGCTAGTGCCACATTTTGCATGTCATCGGAACTTTACAACTGTTGTAGCCTTGGACTCTGCCTGGTTAAAATCGGTCTGTTTTCTGTTGTGCTGATTATCCGGGATTGTATTTTGTCTTTAAATCGTGTTTCATTCATTGAATCAATGTTTCATCTAATGTACATCTTTCTTTATGACGTGTTTAGCATGCGTGATTCTAAAAGGAGTATATTACTAATATTATTATTTCCCAGTAGGCATAAGACGTTTTCTTTGCAATGTCTAATTCTTTTGGTAACGAATTGGGACCAATGTGTAATGTATGCCTGTTTAAAACATTTTAAGCATGTCACATTGGCACCAAGATGTTCTGTTTAATAATTAGATTTTTCCCAGATTTTTGTTTTGACATATATTATTAAGTTACTTCTTTGGGATTGTTTATAGACAGTGGAGGGAACAAAAAACAAAGTTGGCGAAGCTGAACAAATGCTAAATCAAAGAAGGTATTTGGTCTGCAATTTTTAGAAAAGGCTATACCAAGGATTATATTATCATTGTGTCCTATTGATCCTTTTTTATTTATTTTTTTACAATTACAGGGAACTGGTTGCGAAGTACAAAAATTCTCTTGAAGAACTTACAAAGTCTGATATTTAAATGATTTGACTAGAATTATAGACTTCAGAAAAACTCTTCCTTGCATCAACTTACCGAAGCCTGATGCAGCGTGTTTGTTAAAATGTTAATCCAGAGGAATGAACAACACATGAATTTAGTATATTTGGTATGGTTTTCCTTAGTCTTCTTTAGCATAATGCAATGACGACATGAACATTAATTGTTAGAATGTATGACCGAACAGGTGGATAGGGATCATGGGACCTTAGAACTGTTCTCGGGCCTAGGCTTATGTCCGATAATGTAACCATTGATTATTGAACTCAAAGCCTGCTAGTAGATGAAATGGGGAAAAGTGTGTTTGGTACCTTCATTTATGCTTGTTTTAAGGCTTGATTGTGATTTTGGTATTCCGATAGTGGCACAGAAAGGTGCATAAATGAACAATCATGTACGGCATAACCTAACATCCTTTTTTTGACACCGTTAATTGAACAAGGGGGTGTGATGCAATGAAACCTCAAATGAGAGATTCCTTGTATAATTATAACAAAAGTTAAGGGCTAGATCTTCTAGTGGGATAACCGCATTATCAAATTAAGTCTAATACAGATAATCGTTTTGTCGGAAATAGCTCTTGGGACTATATTTAACTTAAGAGGCAAACGATGTAAAATTATGGCAGTTTTGCCACATTGAGGTAGTTGTGATTAGTCCATGTATGTTTTTACTTCTTTAGCATAACTGTTAAGAGATTTACCCGGTGTACTTTAACTAAGGATCATTCCCAGTATTTATAAAATCGCAGAATGCTAATCCAGAATCGAAGGACCATCATCTAGATTTATTTATCACAATCTAAGTAGCTTTACAATCTGAGAGAGTAGAAAAAGTAGCAGCATCCTTCAACGTCACACGCTCTTCATTGTACTCTTGGTATGACACTTTCTCCACTTTAAGTATTTGGTGATTTTCATCATTATATAGACTTTCCTCACTGAAATAAAAGAACAAAAGGTCAATTATCATGTCACAGCTATAAGATCTATAAGGGGGTGTTTGGATTTGTGTTCTGAAAGTAATAATATGTCCCTGGCAATCCACATTTGTCCCTGGCAGGACTTGAACCCATGACCTCTTAGTTGCGGAGCATTTCACAGCATCACATGGTACTGCAAGGCTAGAAGCCTCTACAATGAGAGGCAGATTCTGATTATGCAATGGTTATTTTGCAATGCAAATTAGGCTTGTTTTTTACATGTAAATCATAAAACAAACATGGTTTATCAGTTCACATTTGTTCCCCTTAAACACAATCTAGGATTAACAACCAAAAAAAAGGAGACATTTTTTCAAACCTTGGTTTGTTTGTCTCTTTGTAATCCAATGTGGTAACATCATCAATCAACAACAGCTTGAAATCATCACATACAGATGCATTCTGTTCATTTAAACCGTGGTGCTCATACAAACGTGGATCACAATCAACCTCATCATCATTAAAATCAAAACATTCCTCATTTTGTGTCTGCACACCAACATTTCGACATACAGCAAGTTGCTGCAAAACAAGCTCAAGCTCAGCATGTGACAATGCTATTTGTCGTTCAAGTTCACATATGATTCTATAGCATCCACCAACAGGGTCTTGTGCACGAACATCAGATTGGTAGATAATGCTACGCATTGCCTCATCTTTCTGTGGTCTATCAAGGTGTCTAATGATCTTTGTAATGTTGCTTACGCCGAATAGTTTATGGGCGTTTTGGAATTGTCGTTGTCGGTTGTGTGGGAAGTATGGTGCAAGGAGGCAGTCTGGGGTGCATTTTCGACGTTGGTAACGACACGCTGCACATGCTTGGTTGGTTGAGTTTGATCTTGGTGGTTGGTTGTTAAGGTTGTTATGGGTGGTCATGGTTTTAAAAGATATGAAATAAAAAAGGTGAATTTTGATGCGTATCCGTGGGGATTGGTGTGGTGTTTAATTTGTGATTTGTAAAGAAAATGGGTGGTTATGACAGTTATGGTGGTTATGGTTATGAGAGCGAGTGAGTGAGGTAGTTAAATGAGGGATTTACCAACGTGGGTCTGATTTACTTTTTATGGTAAATATGTGTGTGGTTAAAAAAGTGGTTTTATTTGAGGTAGTTATAACTTCTTTTGCAAATTCATCTTTTTCTAAAAGAAAGGGGAATGCTAAACATATTGGCTATGTTTAAAAAGCTAGAAGATTAACTTATGATAACCACCTTAACTGCCTTCATGTGCCACATTTTATGTACAATTTTGTACCTTAATAGGTATGTTTAGCAAAATTCAAGAAAAATATAAATGGAATTTTGGTAACTAACTCTTACGAGTAATATTTTGACCTTAAACATGAATTCGTCATGTGTATAATTGCATATACCACCAAGCTTATTCACAAGTCAGTATGTAATATCGTAAAACATTGATAACCGGCAATACTAACCGACTTACATGCCCCGTTGATAGTACGCGGAACACAATACTAATATAATGACTTAATGAGAGGCGCAAATTTGTTAAAAGATTAAATAAGATTTATAAATGCAAAAATGATGAACTGTACAACCAAAAAACATTTATATCATGAGGAACATAACCCATAGCCCTTCATCTTCATTTGAAAACTCAAGATCTTGAGCAGCGTCTCAGCTTCATTCATCTCACTTTCCACAAACTCCCCTGCTGTAAACATATGCACTGTTTTGTTTAATTCTATCCAGCTTTGACCTGGAGTTTTGGTCAAACCTCGTGCCTTAGCTGACACTCTGACTTTTGCAGAGTCATCCCATTGACCACTCTGAGCGTATATATTCGACAGTAACATATAGTTCCCACTGGCAGAACTAACATCAAGAATCTTTGACAGCGACCCTTCATCCCAATCAATATTCTTATGCATTCTACTTGAGTTCAAAAGAGCACCCCACACGCATACATTGGGTTCTATAGGCATTCTTTTAGCAACTTCACTGGCTTCTTGGAATAGCCCAGCGCGTCCAAAAAGGTCTACCATACAAGCATAGTGCTCCATCTCGGGCTCAATTCCAAACTCAGTTTTCATCTGATTAAAAAGCTTACGGCCCTTACTAACAAGCCCGGTATGACTACATGCAGAAAGTAATGAAACAAATGTAACCCTATCAGGGTTATATCCGTCGTGTATCATTTGTTTAAAGATTTTTAAGGCAGTCTCACCATGTCCATGCATTCCGTATCCTTTGATCACTGTATTATACGAGCATAAATCTTTGACCTTAATGTTCTTGAATGCTATATGCGCATCTTTTAGGCTACCACATTTAGCATACATATTTATTAACCCGTTGTCAACTAATAAGTTAGTATCAAATATGTTTCTAATAATATAAGCATGTACTTCTTTACCAAAATGAATTGTTGATAAATCTGCACAAACTGATAAGAGACTAGATATAGTTACAACATTGGGCTTCACTTTCGCAAGCTGCATTTTTCTAAAGAGGTTCAAAGATTCATTTGATCTCCCGTTTGCGGCAAATCCACTTATGATGGCACTCCAACTTACAACATTCGGCACAAGATATTTTTCTGAATTCTTTAACTTAAAAAAGGCAGTAAAAGCCTCATCACATAGACCAGCTTGAGCATACGACGAAATCAGAGCATTCCAACTCACTAAACTCTTTTCTCCAATTTCTGAAAATAGTTTTTCAGCAGCATCTAAAGCTCCATGCTTCCCATACATGCCTAACAGCGAGTTTTTAGCAAACGAATAGTCCTCAAAACCAACCGTTACTACATACCCATGAAGCTCCCTACCCTTATTAAACACATCACAGTCATCACAAACGGATACAACCACAGCAACTGATTCAGCACTAGCTTTAACCCCTTTACACCTCATTACATTATACAATCTCAACGTCTCCCGATACCGCCCACACCTCCCATAACTCGACAACAAAGAAGTCCACGTCACATCATTCGCCTCCCACCCCTCCCCTTCCATCCTTTCCACCATCTCCCTCGCACCCTCACAATCAAAATTCCAAGCAAAACCTGAAACCATAGTATTCCAGCTCACACAACTCCTCACACACATTTCATCAAACACTTTTCGCGCAAACCCCATCTCCCCAACCTTCCCATACGCCGCAAGCAACTCATTACCCACATCAAGAAAACAGCGAAAACCACTAACCAAAACATGACAATGCACTAAATCACACAAATAAAAATGACCCATTTTAGCAAAAGCCCTTATAACCAAAGGAAAACTATGCCCATCTGCTAAAACACCCAAAAATCTCATTTTTTTATAAATTTTTATAGTTTCATAAAATTCATTATTAGTAACATTAGCTCTTAATATTGAGTTCCATATAATGGTATTGAAAAGGGTATCATATGGTACATTTTCGAATACTTTTCGACTACTCGTAAGATGGTTATGTTTGGTGTAAAGTGATATGAGTTTAGTGGGTAAAAAAACATGTGATAGACCGTTAAAATGTATGATTTGGGCATGTATTTGTTGTGTTTGTTTAAGGTTGTTGTTGGTGTGTTTTTGTAAAAGGCGGTAAAAGTGGTTAAAGAATTCATTTGGGTTTGTTGGTTGGGTTGCTGTGTAACGATGAGTGAGTGATTTAAAAGTGGTGTGAAGCATTGGAGCTTCTTGATTTTGAGTTCAAGATTTTCAAAGTGTTTTAATATGTTTGAAAAGTCATTTTTCAAAAAGTTTTTTGAGTTTTTAGTTGACTAAAGTTGTGTTTGTTTTTTTCTTTCAGATCTGAATAGCGCCTGAAGTCTGATTCGGTCAGACGTAATCAGATTCAGACTGTTTATTTTTTTTCAGATCTGAAGTCTGAATACATCTGAATAGGGTCTGATTCGTTCAGACATTGAATAACATCTGATTACATCTGAAAAGCCTAAATTTTAGTGATACTTCTTTTCAATCATTATCTCCTCATCTTGGTCTTGATTTTTTATTAATAATCACAAATGGAGAGTCGTTTGTTTTGTTTTATAGCGAAACGATTGGTTTTTGTTTATTCAGACATTCAGATTCAGACATAAAAACAGACAGTCTAAAATAATTCAGATTCAGACTTTTGGACCAGGTATTCAGATTCAGAAGTGGTATTCAGATTCAGACATAAAACCTCTTAAAAAACAAACAGCACCAAGTGTGAGTTTAGTTTAAGAGAAATACTTTAAGGAAAATTTTTATCGAAAAAACTGACTTAGGGTGTGTTTATTTCATTAAGATGTTTTAGGTTTGAATCTGACTACCACATCTTACCAGTAAGAGGTGACTAGAAAGTCTAAATATGAACGAAATAATGTTGTTTGTTTTTTTATGATTGTCTGAATGATTTTAAGTGCTCATTTCTGCAATTTATTTAAGTAACTTATGTAAATATGAAACAAGACTTTTTATCATAAATAACATAGTTAATAAAGCATCAAATATATTATATTAACTCCGTCTTCAATCTCTTATCGAGTAAGAGGCAGTAAGATAAGTCCCCCACCTCTTACTGAGTAAGATGTTATATGTCTAACTGGGTCTGACTCAAAAGAAAAAAAACAAACAAGCAAAACGTCTGACCACCTCTTATATGTCACATTTTTTTTAACAATTTCAAAAAAAAAATAAAAAAAATGAAATTCACATTTTTTAAATTTTAACTAAAAAGTTGAAAAGTTTATGTTGCAAAAATCGGCCGATTAATCGGTAATCGGCCTTATACCTTGTTGATTTTTGAAAATCGGTGAAAAAAATCGGCCTAGGCAAAAATCGGCCACTAATCAGTAAAAAATAGGTCAAAAATCGGCCGAATCGGTCAAAAATCGGTCAAATCGGCCGAATCGACCTAATCGGTCAACTTAAAAAAATAATAATTTAGGCATTCTACTTAATTTGGGGATGGTTTATTTCACTTATATCGCACAATGGGTCTCATAATCAGAATTGGAGCCTTTTATTGAGGTTTGGAAATATAGCAGGCTTGGAATCACTTAAGATCTTTAGTTTGGTCTCCATAAACTTTATTCTACCATTCTCCCATTTTTTTCTCATTTATTTCTCAATAAAAAATTCAGGATCTTTATAATATAAAACATACATCATTCTAACTCTAATCTCTCGTACCTTGAACTTCTTTACGTGAAAAGGAGGAGTTGTATTTATCAGCTTTTAATGGTGCTATTATTGACGAAGAAAGATTTTTGAAACAAAGAGCGAAGGTGGAATGGCTTCAAGTGGGCGACTCTAACTCATCCTATTTCCACAAAGTTGTTAAAAGTCGAGTAGCTAGAAACCGAATTGATATGGTTTTGGATTCGAATGGTGTTTGCCATGAGGGTTCTGATGTTCAGGGGGCTTCTGTATCTCATTATTCTCACTTCCTTGGTAATAGTGGCATTACTTCTAATTTGGATACGCATGATCTTTTTTCGAAGAGGTTATCGAACGTGCAAGCGAATACATGATCAGAGAAGTGTCCAATCAGGAGATCAAAGATGTTATCTATTCGATGGGTGATGATAAATCACCGGGTCCGGATGGGTTCACGGCCGCTTTCTTCAAGGGTGCTTGGGATGTTATTGGAGGTGATGTTTGCAATGCGGTTCGGGAATATTTTGTGAGTGGTAAACTTCTTAAAGAAGTTAACCACACTATTATAGCTCTCATTCCAAAGATTTCGATCGTGTGACTCATTATAGGCCTATATCATGTTACAATGTCCTTTTCAAGTGTATTAGTAAGATTATCTCGAATTGTATCAAGGATAGTCTTCCTAATTTGGTTAGTATTAATTTGTACTGGGTAGAAGAATTTCTGATAATATTCTTCTAACTCAAGAGCTAATGCATACTTATCATCTTGATAGAGGTCCCCCCAGATGTGCTTTTAAAGTTGATATTCAGAAAGCATATGATACGGTGGATTGGGTTTTTCTAAGGGAGATTTTAATTGGTTTTGGGTTTCATGAACGTATGGTAGCATGGATTATGGAGTGTGTCTCTAGTACATCTTTTTCTATTAGCCTTAATGGTTCGTTGCATGGGATGTTTAAAGGAAAACGGGGTGTCAAGGTGACCCACTTTCTCCTTATTTATTCGCTCCGGTTATGGAAATCCTAACTTTTATTTTGAAGCGTAAGGTTGGTAATTCTGATGAGTTCGTGTTCCATGTTGGTATTTTAGTGTAAAATAGATTGAGTTTAATATGCAAATAAGGGTCGACACTTATTTGGATATTAACGGGACTAACGGGGGTTCCAAGGGGGCGTAGCCCGCGGGGGTTCGGGGGCAACGCCCCTGAGAGAAGCAGGGTCCAAGGGGTTGCTGCTAGTGCTGGTTTCTGCTGCTATGGTTCCTGCTGCTAGTGATGGTTTCTGCTGCTAGTGATGGTTTCTGCTGCTAGTGATGGTTCCTACTGCTAGTGCAACGGTTCCTGCTGCTAGTGCAGATTCTGCTGCTAGTGCTGAGTATAACTGTTTTACAGTTATTAGGCCCTAATAACCGCCCCCATAAACTGTCTTATATATACTCTATTCAGTTAGAGAATGTATAAAGGCTGATCAACCATATTTTTGATCACGTTTTCACAGCAAACATACCATCATACACAAACTTGAATCAATTAGATTTTATCCGGTCGTTAATTGGTATACACTCCAATTTAATCGATCTGAAAGCGTTCATATTCGTGACTTCTAATTGCTATCAGGATACCACAATTACCCCAATAATCAACATTCCATCACCATTGTTCGAGCCTTAATATTATTAATTTATGCTTTGTGGATGATTTATTTCTTTTCGCCCATGGAGATGTTAATTCATCTCGAATTATTATGGAGGCGCTCGATGAATTTAAGAGTATCTCGGATTTAGTTCCTAGCCTTCCTAAGAGTACCACCTACTTTTGCAATGTGCTAGATAATACAAAGTTGGCCATTCTTAATGTGCTTCCATTTGAAGAAGGTAAATTTCCGGTTAAATATCTTGGTGTTCTTTTTGTTTCTACTAGACTTGTCTATATAGAGATTACAAGGAGCTTGTGGAGAAGGTTCAAAACCGTATTGGTAATTGGAAGAATAAGTTTCTTTCTTTTGTCGGTCGCTTGCAACTTATCCAATCGGTTATCTTGTCTATGCATGTGTATTGGTCTTCTGTTTTTATTCTTCCTTCTCGCATTATTATGGATATTGAGCAACTCATGAGAGGCTTTCTTTGGTGTCAAGGGAGTTTGCGTCGTGGCAAGGCGAAAGTCTCATAGGAGTCTATATGTCTTACCAAAAATGAAGGTGGCCTAGGTATCAGAAGACTTGAGATTTTTAATGTGGTTCTTATTACGTGTCATATTTGGAGCATTCTTACTCTAAAAGAGTCGCTATGGGTCAAATGGATCCATACTCATAAGCTTCATGGCTGTAACTTTTGGGATGTTCCATTTACAGGTAATATGACTTGGGGTTGGCGCAAGTTACTACAAGTTCGTCCTCTTGTTAGGAAATTTTATTGGTACAAAATTGGTAATGGCTCAAATATATCCACATGGTTCGACAATTGACAAGTTAAGGATGTAAAACGAGCGGGTTTTGATGTCCAAAGCTCCCTTAAGG
This sequence comes from Artemisia tridentata subsp. tridentata, assembly GCA_021014915.2. Classification (NCBI taxonomy): domain Eukaryota; kingdom Viridiplantae; phylum Streptophyta; class Magnoliopsida; order Asterales; family Asteraceae; genus Artemisia; species Artemisia tridentata. The sequence goes on along the minus strand of CP139508.1, from coordinate 118,288,626 downwards.
ATGTAATCTCTAATAATGGTTAGCTATGGCCCAATGAGTGGGCTAATAAATACCCAACCATTTTAGTCTCACTGTTCCTACTCTAAACGAAAATCAAGTTGACAAATTAGTTTGGAGATATAGATTGGGGGTTGACAATGTGTTTTCGGTAGGGATTGCATGGGAGGATGTTAAACCAAGAGGGAACGACGTGGCTTGAGCTCATATTGTTTGGTTGTCACACCCCCAAATTATCTGTTTTGCAGCGGAATGGAATTCCAGGGGTGCAACTGCCATAGCATCTTAACTGCAGTTATATTGAACGACCTAAAGTGTCGTTTAGAAAATACATCGTTTGATTATTTAAAACATTCAGAGTTTACAAAGCGAGGTCCCAAAAGATGTTACAAGTTTGCGGAAATAAAGTTCACACAGTCAAACGATGGTTAAGTGCATAAAATATAAAGTGAGACGCGTCGACACCGCGACTCCATGATATGCCCATATGCAATCCAACATGCGATGCCTTAAATACCTGAAAATACATTGCTAAAACGGGTCAACAATAATGTTGGTGAGTTCATAGGTTTATGTAATTGAAATGTTGTACGGATACCACAAGTATAAAGTGTATGACAAACTGCCACATGAAAATGTTACAATATCTCTTAAGCTCATGACCCCGAAGCTAGACTGAATGAAATGCCCCAACTGAGTGCTTTGCCAAACACTCTGAATGGATCAAATGTAATGCGTCCGTATGACTCGTTGGTGCTACCAACTCGGACGGAGGAGTCACCCTCAATAGATCTATTCACACACTCTCGCTTGCTCACAATTAACGGTTCATGATAATAGGGGACTTTAATCTTGGCAAATGAGGTAACTTAAGCAATGTAATGAGTTGATACTTTGGTCCGTATGAAAAATGGTGCAATGTATTCTCCCCCGAGAAATTTGAAATGATGTAATAACTTGAAAAGCGGGGCTATGAAAACTCACCTGATAATATAGCACTATGATAATGATGGATATGATGTAATGATGGCTCGGTCTCTAACCGCAACCTATGATGAATGATGTGACCCAATGTAAGCAATGATACCATGCAACTCATGCAAATACGTATGTTAACGATACCACTCGTTATTTTTGAAAATAACGTTTATTGTCGAAAAATATATTTTTGACATCTCGGCAAGTCATATACTATATTTCGTGTAAAAATGTTGGAATAATACTCCACGATCCTCATTTGATGTTTAATCGCCAAATAAAATAGTTTCGTCGCAAAATATCACTTTTACAACTGGTGAAAATATGACCAAACGGCCTCGCAAAACTAGTCGTAGAATATTGTACGTTAAGAGTTAGTAATAGAACTTGACGTTTTTGAAATCCTTGCAACAAGATCTCAATGTCGTCTCTTTTGAGTTATGATCATACGCGTCTCGATCATAAAGAAAATCGGCTATGAATATAGTGTCTTGTAAAACAATTTCTATACTTAGAAATATTTTCTTATAATGGTTGTTTTTTGAGATACTAGAAAAATCATATTTGACTCGTTATAAGTCTGATCAACAAACGGTTGATTGATTTGGAAAGTAGGCCGGGCATACGTCGTTTCACCCGAAGGAGTTTATGGCCCAAACCGACTCGTTCAACGGGAAAATGGCTCGTAAGATGGTGCCTCGTAAAAACTGTTTACACTTAGAAAATATTTGAGTTATAGTGATGCTGTCAAAATAAGTGTTGTTCGTCGGCTTTTCAAAAATTCATATCTCGGTCGTTACAAGTCCGTTTTCAACGTTCTTTATATCCACGCGTTCGTCATAACATGAACTAACATATTTTCAGTGGCTCGGCTCAGCTAGACTACGGCTAACGCCTCGTTCTGTCCCCTGAAGTTCGGCTAACAGCATGTATTTTTCAGGAAAATTGTTTTTGTGTTGTCTAACTTTAAAAATTCGTATCTCCTTCGTTAAAACTCGGTTTTAAGTGATTCAAGCGCCTGCGTTTTCGTTTTTGAGAGTACTTTCTAAATATGAAAGCTAAAATAACGCCATGTTTACTGATTTTTCCAGAGTTTGTATTTTTGGACAGCAGGTATATATATACGTTAGAAACTCGTTTTCTTGGTTCGCGGCTTGATCAAACTACTTCAAAACAACTCCACAAATACACAAATCCTACCATACACCTTCTTAGGGTGTCATGGGTCCTAAACATCGCTAAAAATAATGGGCTTCGCGGGGATGTTAATAAAACGTACAGATCTAGTGTTTGAGATAGTTTTAGTGAAAAATGAACCAAGTGGTATATATAACATAACTTTTGCATGGATAGCTCTCAAAATAACTAGAAGATACAACAATATAAGAACAAAAGGAAGTATGAAATGATCAAAAATGGTGTTCTTGAGCTTACTTGATGATTGATGAGCTAGGATGAAAATGACCACAACCTTGGAGTTTTTATTGCAAAACTCTAACAAGGATGATATAAGGAACTTGTATAACACTTTTGCTAGAAAAATTTACGGATCCTTGTGGTGTTCTTGGTTTGGCCGTGGACTAGGGAGAAGAGGGAGAGAGAGTTTGTGTTTTTGGTTTGGCTAGTGAAAGATGTTATGTAATGAAGTTGTAAAATAAATCAAGACTTTAAGTATAAAGAGCCATTAAGGAACTTTGGCTTATTAGGGAAAGGGAGAGAGGGGGGGGGGGGGGGGGGGGGGGGGGGGGCGGCAAGGCTTCTTGAGGAAGCCTTAGGATGGGATTTTTTTCTTATAAAGATATTTAAGATAAGTTCTAGTTAGATTAGTGTATAATTTCGGTGTTATCGGGTACCGGGTTAACTGAAAATAAATCGTGACGAATAAAAATAAAATACGACGAAGTCGTGAAAATTATGAAATCATGTTACTGATAAGAATCGGGTGTTAAAATAGTGATCGTGATGAAATATCGCAAACCGATGGAGTTATAAGCTCTTAACGTAAAATATAGCAAAAGGTTTCAAAACACCGGGTAAATTAATAATATAAATTTTATATCATTAAAATTAGCATGAAACTATATTAGGATCATAGTCGGGAGTATTTGGGTATAATATTAGTAGTAATGACTGAGTGGTAACGTTTACTGAACAAATGAACATACGTTAATGAAAATCACACAAACCCGTGCATGACTTAATATGGTAATGATGATGATGTTACTGATGATATGTAGACTACTCTAGTCTATGTGACATGTCCTTACTGATGATGCATGAATACGCAGCTAAACCTTACTGGTTACGCGAATTTGAATACTTGTAAACTAGGTTTACGGAATGATGAATGAAAATCATGAATAGTGAAATGGTGAATTGTAAATTGTCGAGGTTTGGAAAATGACCTGAAATTGTGATTTGTCACAGTCGCCCACCCAAAAAGGAATTCAGTCCCTGAATTCAGCTGGTGTTGGCCTCAGAAATGGACTCGGTGAAAAGATGTGGGTATTTGAGTCGCATCTGGTCTTCTCGTTCCCAAGTAACTCAGGACCTCTTCGAGAATTCCAGCGAACTTTCACGATAGGGATTCGACTTTGCTTCAACTGTTTGACCTCATGGTCCATGATCTCTACGGGTTCTTCCACAAAGTTAAGCTTATCGTCAAGCTGAATTTCTTCCAATGGAATCACGAGTGTTTCATCTGAAAGACATTTCTTGAGGTTTGAGACATGAAACGTGTTATGTATATTGCTAAGTTCTGACGGAAGTTCAAGCTTGTATGCTACCGGACCAATCTTTTCCAGAATCTTGAATGGCCCAATGTATCTCTGGTTCAGCTTCCCGCGTTTTCCAAATCGTATCACGCCCTTCCAAGGCGAGACTTTCAACATGACTTTGTCTCCAACCTGAAATTCTAATGGTTTGCGTCGAATATCAGCGTAACTTTTCTGTTGGCTTCTTGCTGTTGAGTCTAACTAACGTTACGGTATGAGTCTCCCCTCGCATATGGTGCTTAGTCTAACTAGTATTTCTGGAATGATAGGACTAGGTGACTATGCCAAAAATAGTGATTTGGATTTCCTCGTGAGATCTTATGTTTTCTGTTGCTATACGGATCAACTTACTGTATACTTCTAGTCCTTGCTCGTGGTTTTGTAATCCTTTCATTGTTTTCTTATGTTAGGGAATCCTCCTTGTAAATGGAAAGTCTTTCTTAGAGAGGTCAATGGTAAAGATTCACTTAATGGTTGAGTGAGTGACATGTGGTGTAGGTATCTAGAGAGATTGTGTCACAAGGGATGTTTATGAAAAACTTTATTTGGTTACAAAACTTTTGAATGAAGATTGTTATTAAGAATTTCTGAAAAGATGATTGTTTCTTTCATGGCATGATCCTTCCTGAATTATACATAGGTGATCAGGCTATGTATAATTGAGGACAAATGATGTGATGTTCGGTTTAGTCAAAGTAGTCTTATGTTTCTCAAAAGTTTTAGATGGTGTTCAACGTGTTGTTTGGTAAAATAGTAGTAAATAGTTGGTAGAGTGATAGAAAACAATTTATGAAGCGGTAGTAAAATATGTCGTATGGGTTGTAGGGTGTGGTGGATATTCTTACGGGATGGTAATATTCTATAGTCAGAGACGATATTTACCTATTCCATACTAGGATGGCGGTATGTTGTTGCGAAATGATTGAACATTGGGCAATTGGTATAGGAAATGAAATAAAGGAAGGTTGCGACTATTGTGAAGATGATAAACGATAGAGATTACATTAGATAGAACGGTACATGATACAACGAGGTTAAAAGAAAGTACTTAAGATAGACTACTTAAAGAAATACAACCCTAGAGGGCTCCGTCTATTGTTTATTATTGAAGCAGAAGTTCCTTGTTCTTAAACATTGTTGCCGTCCTCAATGTTGTTGATATCCTGGCAACCTCCTCCTCCGATGAAATAGGCTCTCCCACGAGCTATCCCACCTTAGTTCCCGTCTCCTTAATTCTTTCCCTTCGGACAGTCACCCTTGAAGTGTCCGACTTCTCCACAACCAAAGCATGTTACCGGGCGTTTCTGATTATCAGCCACAAACGGAGCTTTGCAACCCCTGGTCGAATGACCAACCTTCTTACAGTTCCCACAAGGATTTGGACAATTTCCAGGATTATGGTGGGTTTGACATTTGTTGCACTTGGGTAAAGTACCATTGTAACCCCTTTCCTCAGCTGGACCTGCCACATAGGCTTTTGCAACTTCTTGTCTCTTCGGTGGTGGTGGTGTAGCATTGTTATCCTGGTTGTTATCCCACTTTCTTTTATTGTTGTTGTTATTGGAATGGTTTCTGTTGCTGTTAAAGTTGTTGTTGTTACGGTAGTTGTTGTTGAAATTTTGGTTATTGTTGGTGTTGCTGTTGTTGTTATTGTTGTTTGATGTAGTTCCTTTCTTCACTATCTGAGCCATGAGTTTCTGAGACATTCTGATTGCCTCATCTATTGTCTGCGGGTCAAAAGACATTACATCACCACGGATGTTGGTAGGTAGTCCACCTATGAAATTTTCTAGCAGCTTCTCATTATCCGAAACCATAGTTGGACATAGTGCAGCTAATTCCTGAAACCTCCTGATATATGTTTCAATATCATTTCCTGCTGTCACTAGCTCATAGAATTCTGTCTCCAACTTTTTCACCTCGGTACGTGGACAAAACTTCTTCGATATTAGTTTCTTGAATTCATCCCATGTAAGCTTTTGAGCATTTTCCATTCCTATGGGCTTCGCGTAAGAAGTCCACCACGACATAGCTTCTGCCACAAGGGTACTAGTGGCAAACTTCACTTTGCTTTCTTCCGGACAGTTGCATAGAAGGAATACAAATTCTGTCTTTTCAAACCATCTAATCATAGCAGTGGCTCCTTCAGTGCCTTTGAATTTCTCCGGATCACCACTCTTGAAATCTTTGTACGTACATTTACGCACATTAGTTCCATTTGTACTTGTTCCTCCAGCTCCTCTGGTCTCTGCCCCTGAAGCGGCTTCAGCAGCAGCTGCAGCCATGGCAGCTCTTTCATTCTCCAATGCTGCCTCAATACTGTCGGCAACAAGTCTTTTGATCTGAGCGGGTGTCATAGAAGGAGCACTTTTCTTGGGTGGCATGATTCTTCACAATCACAAAAGATAACAACAATGAGAATCCACAAAAGAAAATGACCATCATACACAATATATACAACCACCATATGTATATACAACCACAACATGTATAAATAAAATGGAATCACAATGCACAAGAATATAATACATGAAAATTTCGGCCTACATGGACCGATATCATAAAGTAGCATGTTGGGAATTATAATACGAATCAAGAGCAGACAACTTAGGTCTGGTAGTTTATCTAAGTTAGGTCTGTTTGTGTTATTAGGTCTGGTAATGTAATGTTAAGTCTGGTAGCATGTTTAAGTCTGGTTGACTTGTAAAGTTAAGTCTGGTCGTGAAGTTAGGAAAGTTTGTTAGAGTTATGTTAGGAAAAGATACAAAACGTGTATGTATCTTTATAGAAGATTTGTGTATATCTTCTGAGTCGGTTAGTATTAGGGTTTCCTTGTGTTATAAAAGGATCCCTAAAGATTGTTAGTTCGTGTGTGAGTTGTACGAGTTCACTATTGTGATTATAATCAATATACGAAGTTAGTGATATCTCTGCTTGTGTTCTTAATTGTTCTTGTTAAGATTCCGCATTAACAATAACAATCACCTAGGGTTTCTCACTTAGATTGGTTCGGATTTATCCTAACCATCTACTAGGTATTCAAGACTACTTAGTGATCCACATACAATTCGTGGACCAACAAGTGGTATCAGAGCAAGGCGAGAGACTCTGAATTCGAAGAACACTAAATCTCAAAAACCTAATTCTCACTCAAATCACCCTTCACAATGTCTGATTTTGATAAGCCTGTTAACACTGAAACTTTCTCAATCCATAACAGTGAGGATGAGAAATCAAACCATGAAGATGAAGAAAAAACTGAAACCAGTAACTCCCAAACACAACAACAACCCATCCCTTCCACAACCACAATCTCAAACATAAAACTTCCATTACTGAAAAGAGAAGAGTATGATATATGGGCCATAGAGATGGAACATTATCTGGAATACATTGATAGCGATGTATGGAAGGTGATTCAAAAGGGAAATTCTAAGAAGAGAATTTCACAAGGGAATGATGGGCAGATCAGAATAATGCCACCAGTATCTGCAGAGGAGATTAGGGCTGTGGAGAAGGAAAAGAAGGCCAGAACCTTGCTTCTTATGGCTATTCCTAAGGAGCATCTACAAAGGTTTCATGGCATTCTTGATGCAAAGGAGATGTGGGAGGCTATCAAGAAACGATTTGGAGGCAATGCTAACTCCAAGAAGATGCAAAAGGCTGTTCTTAAACAGCAATTTGAGACATTCAGTGTCTCAAAGACTGAAGGTTTGGAGAAGGGCTATGACAGATTTCAACATCTGTTAACACAACTGGAAGTTCATGGTGCAGCAGTTTCAAATGAGGATGCAAACCACAAGTTCCTTAGGTCTTTACCATCATAATGGGGCAATGTATCTGTGGCGATGAGGATTAAGGAGGAAGTAGATTCTATGACACCTGATGACCTATACAATAATCTCAGGATGTTTGAAAGGGACATCAGTAACAACACTCAGGCTTCAACCAGTTCATCAAATGTTGCTTTTGTGTCACAAAACAAAAGCAGTACTTACAAGGTTAAATCTGGTGGTGTTAGGTCTGGTAACTATGAAACTCCTTCAAGTGAAAGGTCTGCTTCAAGTTTTACTGATGAAGTGATACATTCTTTCTTTGCCAACCAAACGGAAGATGAAAGCTTTATTAGTGAAGACCTTGAACAGATTAATGATGCTGAAGTTGAGGAGATGTACATAAAATGGCACATTGCCATGGTTGCTTTAAGGGTCAAACGATTTCAGAAGCAATATGGAAGGACTATCAACTTCAACAACAAATCACTAGTGGGATACACAAAGAGGACTGTTGAATGCTACAACTGTCACAAGCATGGACATTTTTCAAGAGATTGTCCAGAGAAGAAGTCTGCTGATGGGAAAAGAGATGATGATGGGAAGATGGAAAAGAATCAGATGAGCCTGCTGACAATGGAAGCTGGAGGAGTCAACTGGGGTGAGCATCCAAGAATGAATGAGGAGTCTGATCATGCTCTCATGGCCATTGGTAATGAGGTATCATTATGCTCTAAATTATGCACTGACTCATATAATCATGTTAAGGCTTTGTGTGATGAGCAGCAAGAACAAATAGGTGATCTAGAAGTAAATTTATTAGCACATAAAAATGCTGTAAAAACTTTAGAAGCACAAAAGGTCACCCTTCAAAACCAACATGCTGCTTTAAATGAAAAACTATACTTTCAAGCTAATAAAATATACGAACAAGATGAAAAGCTTAAAAGGTATAGACAATTAGGGCTTAAAATTCAGAAGGAAAGGGATGAGCTGAGAAAAAGGGTAGATCAGTGGAACAGTTCAAATAATAACTTGTTTAAGTGTTGGGATTCTCAAATTAAGTCAAATAAAAAATGTGGCTTAGGATATGAGGAAAATGAGAATAGGGCTATATTTAAGAATAAAGAAGAGGACTATGCTGATAAGCCTTTGTATAATAGGTTTGTTAAGACTGGTGACTTTAAGGGAGTACCACCACCTTTGAGTGATGACTATACTCCTCTTGAAAAAGAAGAGTTGGATGATTCACTCTTTGTGTATGGTAAGAAAGGTCCTCAAGTGCCTGAACCAACCACCCCAGAGGACAAATCCAGTAGGTATTCTTCTTGTCAATCCAATGACTCTGAAGGATCTATTGATGGTTCCTCTGATCACTCTAAGTCTGAGTCAAATAATGAGGAAAAAGAGAATCCTGAACCTAAGGTTGTTGAGAAGTGTGAACCTGTTGTTACTAAACCTGTAGTGACTGAACAAAAGGCTGAGATAGTTAAACCTAGTTGTGTCAATCACATAAAATCTCCTAGGGAATCTGTTAAAATGAGTGAGTCACCTAGAAGCAATAGTGTTCACAGAGAAAGTAGGAGTAGTTATACTTATGCTCCTAAAAGATGCTTTGTGTGTGGAAGTTTGAGTCATTTAATAAGAGATTGTGACTTCCATGAAAAGAGAATGAAAAGAGAGGCTGAGCAAAAGAGAATGAATGTTAATAAGGGTCATGGTTCAAATAAACCAGTTTGGAATAATGCTAGTAGAGTTAATCATGCTAACCAGTTTGTTCCCAGACCTGTACAACTAAATAACACTACCAGACCTAACTCTTATGTTAGTTCTGGTAGACAAAATTTTAGGTCTGGCTACAGAAACTTTGATATGAATAGGCAAAATGTTAATTCTATGAGGCCTAAAGTGAATACTGGTTATGTTAATTCTATGAGGCCTAATGTGAACACTGGTTTTGTGAGACCCAAACAACCTTTTCAAAAACCTCAGGTGAATGCAAATTTTCAAAGAAATAATTTTTATAAAACTCATTCGCCTGTGAGAAGACAAGTTGGAAAGCAAACAGCAAAACCTTTAAAGGGAAATGGGGGTTCTGCTGTTAAGACCTCAGCATGTATGTCTTGGGATTCAAACAAAAATAAATCCATGTATAAATCCCAAAACAACAGTGGATCAGTTTCAATTAAGAAATTTAAGCATATTGATCCACAAGGCGGACCCAAGCCTACTCAGGCCTGGGTTCCTAAGAGAAACTAATTTCTCTTCTTTTTGTGCAGGATCATCCACTTTGCTATATGGAAGATAGAGGAATACTTGACAGTGGATGCTCTGGGCACATGACTGGTAACAAGAACTATCTAAATGATTTTCATGAATTCGAAGGAGGTTCTGTTACTTTTGGAGGAAGCAAGGGACAGATTACTGGTAAAGGAAGAATTATTGTGGGCAACATAGAATTTGACAATGTATCTTTTGTGAAAGAACTTGGGCAGTTCAACCTTTTCTCAATATCACAAATTTGTGATACTCAGCATAAGGTGCTTTTTACTGAAACTGATTGTCTTGTGTTGACTCCGGACTTTAAGATGCCTGAAGAACATCAGATTCTTCTTAAAGTTCCCAGACAACACAAAATGTACAGTTTTGATATGAAAGCATCTAATCCTGCAAAAGGTGCTACCTGTTTAATTGCAAAAGCTACATTGGATGAATCTAAGTTGTGGCACAGAAGGTTAGGCCATGTGAATTTCAAAAACATGAATAAACTTGTGAAGAATAACCTTGTGAGAGGTTTGCCTTCAAAATTGTTTAAAAATGATCATACTTGTGTGGCTTGCAACAAGGGAAAACAACATAGGGCATCCTATAAGGTTAAATTAGAAAGATTAATCACTGAACCTTTACATACCTTACATATGGATCTTTTTGGCCCTACATCTGTCCATAGCATTAATCATGCATGCTATTGCCTTGTCATTACAGATGATTGTACTAGGTATTGTTGGGTGTTCTTTATGTCTAGGAAGGATGAAGCTACTCCTTTGATTCAAACTTTCATTAGACAGATTGAAAACCTTATTAATAAAAGAGTTAAAATCATTAGGAGTGATAATGGCACTGAGTTTAAAAACAAGAGCATGCTAGATTTTTGTGGTAATAAAGGAATTAAGCAACAATTCAGTAATGCAAGAACTCCTCAGCAAAATGGAGTTGCAGAGAGAATGAACAGGACACTTATTGAGGCAGCTAGGACTATGCTAGCAGATTCACTTTTACCTACTACATTTTGGGCTGAAGCAGTCAGCAATGCCTGCTACATCTTTAATAGGGTTAGAGTGACCAAGCCTCAAAATAGAACTCCTTATGAGCTTATGTTTGGCCATAAACCAGTTGTTAGCCATATAAGACCTTTTGGGTGTCATGTTACCATTCTTGATACTTTAAGTGTTCTTGGAAAATTTGAATGAAAGTTTGATGAAGGGTTTTTAGTTGGGTATGCATTAAACAGTAAAGCCTTTAGGGTTTACAATCTGGTGTCCAAGAAAATAGAAGAAAATCTGCATGTAAACTTTCTTGAAGAAAAACCCAATGTCAAGGGAACTGGTCATAGATGGATGTTTGATATTGATTATTTGACTGATTCTATGAGTTATATTCCTGTCTCCAAGGAGAATCAAATTAACCCTATTGCAGGTACCCAAGAAGTTACTAACATTGCAGGTACCAAAGATTCTTCAAATTCAAGGAACATTGATGATGTGGCTGAGCTTGTTGTGATTCCATCTACAGAGAACAAGTCTGATGCAGCTGAAGCAGTAATCAAGAATTCTTCCTCTCAGGAAATAGATTCTGAAGTTAAGTCTGGCAAAGTCATATCCCCTAACATTACCAGTACTTCCCATTTTAAGTCTGGTAGTGGTGTTCAACCAGACCTTTCTTCAAGTGCTGCTTATGTTGATTCTGAGATGCCAAAACTTGAAGTATTTCCTAATCCTAATGAAGGTGTCTTTGATGGGGCTTCCTATGATGAAGGAGGCATTATTACTGATTTTAACAACTTACCCACTGAAGTGGAGGTAAGTCCAACCCCCACTCTCAGGATCCACACCATTCATCCCAAGAGCCAAATAATTGGTAACCCCAAGTCTGCTGTTCAAACAAGAAGTAGAGTGCAACATCAGTCTGATTCTCTTGCACTCATTAGCCTGATTAAGCAACAACAAATGGTCAATCATAAGGACCAGCAACATTGCTTATTTGCTTGATTTATTTCTCAAAGTGAACCCACTACTGTTTCTGAAGCTTTAGGGGAGGAAAGTTGGGTAGAAGCTATGCAAGAAGAGTTGTTGCAGTTCAAGCTACAGAAAGTATGGGTTCTTGTAGACCTACCTAATGGAGCTAAAGTTATTGGTACTAAATGGGTCTTCAGGAATAAAAGGGATGAAAGAGGGGTAGTTGTAAGGAACAAAGCAAGGCTAGTAGCACAAGGATACAAACAGGAGGAGGGCATAGACTATGATGAGGTTTTTGCTCCTGTGGCAAGAATTGAGGCAATCAGGTTATTTTTGGCCTATGCATCATACATGGGATTTAAGGTGTATCAGATGGATGTCTAAAGTGCTTTTCTTTATGGCACTATTGAAGAAGATGTGTATGTACATCAACCTCCTGGTTTTGAAGATCCTGCTAACCCCAATCAAGTGTATAAGGTTATTAAAGCTTTATATGGTCTTCATCAAGCTCCTAGAGCTTGGTATGAAACTCTTTCTCAGTTTCTTGAAGAACATGGATACATCAGGGGTGTAATTGACAAGACTTTATTCATTAAGAGAGACCAGAAGGATATCATTCTTGTCCAAATTTATGTGGATGATATCATTTTTGGATCAACAAGAAAGTCTTGGTGTGATGAATTTAAAGGTTTAATGAAGAGCAGGTTTGAAATGAGCTCGATGGGAGAACTTACATTTTTCTTGGGACTGCAAGTTAAGCAAAAGGATGATGGACTTTTTATTTCTCAAGACAAGTATGTTGCAGAAATTTTGAGAAAGTTTGAGTTCTCAAATGTGAAGACAGCAGTCACTCCCATGGAGAACAAGGTGCCTTTAACAAAGGATGAATGTGCTGCTGATGTGAATGTGCATCTCTACAGATCCATGATAGGTTCCCTCATGTATCTTACTGCTTCTAGACCTGACATTATGTATGCAGTATGTGTTTGTTCACGTTTTCAGGTACAACCAAAGACTTCACATCTTCATGCTGTGAAAAGAATCTTTAGGTACTTAAAGGGCAAACCAAATTTGGGCCTTTGGTATCCTAAGGAGTCATCTTTTGACCTGACAGCTTATTCAGACAGTGACTATGCTGGTGCAAGCCTGGATAGGAAATCAACAACAGGGGGTTGTCAGTTCCTTGGAAGGAGGTTAATATCTTGGCAATGCAAGAAGCAGACGATTGTGGCTAATTCAACTACTGAGGCTGAGTATGTAGCAGCTGCTCATTGCTGTGGACAAGTTTTGTGGATTCAGAATCAGATGCTGGACTATGGTTTGAATTTTATGAATACTGTTATTCACATAGATAATAAGAGTACTATCTGTATTGTTAAGAACCCAGTATATCACTCTAAAACTAAACATATAGAGATCAGGCATCACTTCATTAGGGATTGCTTTGAAAAGAAGTTGATTAGAGTGGAGAAAATACATACAGATTTTAATGTTGCTGACCTGTTAACTAAGGCATTTGATGGTCCTAGATTCAATTATCTGGTAGTTAACATTGGTATGATGAACCCCTAGTTTGAGTTAAGGGGAGGTTTGGCCTAAGGGGAGGTCAAACTATGAAGTATGTAAAGTATGAATACTTACCAGCATTTAGGTTATTTTTAAGTCTTGCAGTTTTGTTTTTAGTTCTGTTAGTGATAATATATTATATATATATATATATATATATATATATATATATATATATATATATATATATATATATTTTATGCATCTTTTATTTCTTTTATAGGTAATGCTGGATTAAGTATATTTTCACAAGTTGTTAAGTGAGACTATTGGAACTTCTTACTTGGTGGAGGTGCTTTGCACTAACACATCAAAAGGTTATCAGTCCACCTTGTCTCATCAACATAAGGACTGGCTAATCCTGAGCAAATGGCTAACAGGTAAAGATTGCTCAAATCCGTTTATGGCTGACAATTTGCCAAAAATTGTATGGTATTCAATTCACCATATCTAAGATAAGTGAAGAGTTGGCTAGCCCACAAGGTTATGGCTTGTGGTAAAGGCTGTGGAAAACCATAAATGGTAATCAATTCACCATGATGAGGTGCTTTTCCATCAAAGAATTGACTAGTCCAGAAGCAAACGGCTTTTGGTAAAGACTTAACAAATCCGTTGATAAGCTGATGATTTGCTAAAAATCATATGGTTATCAGTGTACCATGGTCTTACACACCAAAACATTTGGCTACTCCAGTAGTGATGGCTATTGGTAAAGAGACATCAAATCCATTAAATTTCAATGATTCACCTCTCACAGGAGTTAACACACCTGGAAGTGATGAGAATAGATATGAAACTTAATATGAATTGATGTACATATAGTCAATGTTGCTGCAAAGACCATATCAGAAGAGCTTATCAAGATTCAAGCTGCTAGAAAGGATCAAGACCTAAATACAATTCAAAGTGTTCAAGATTCAATCCTCAGAAAGCTTAATCAGAAGAACTTGAAGTTCATGGAGCATGAAGATCAAGTTAGGGGAGGATTGTTGGGAATTATAATACGAATCAAGAGAAGACAACTTAGGTCTGGTAGTTTATCTAAGTTAGGTCTGTTTGTGTTATTAGGTCTGGTAATGTAATGTTAAGTCTGGTAGCATGTTTAAGTCTGGTTGACTCGTAAAGTTAAGTCTGGTCGTGAAGTTAGGAAAGTTTGTTAGAGTTATGTTAGGAAAAGATACAAAACGTGTATGTATCTTTATAGAAGATTTGTGTATATCTTCTGAGTCGGTTAGTATTAGGGTTTCCTTGTGTTATAAAAGGATCCCTAAAGATTGTTAGTTCGTGTGTGAGTTGTACGAGTTCACTATTGTGATTATAATCAATATACGAAGTTAGTGATATCTCTGCTTGTGTTCTTAATTGTTCTTGTTAAGATTCCGCATTAACAATAACAATCACCTAGGGTTTCTCACTTAGATTGGTTCGGATTTATCCTAACCATCTACTAGGTATTCAAGACTACTTAGTGATCCACATACAATTCGTGGACCAACATAGCACAACAAAAATCCGGCATAGCAGAGTCACACTTGACATATTTGTTTGTACTACAAGCAAAAGATAGCAAGTTCTAACTACGTCCCACACCCCGGGACTAGGATAATAATGTACAAGCTACATAATAAAAGTCCAACACTAAGCACTCCCTGGTGCTTCTCCTAGTCCACGCCTGAGACGGCGGATCTCTCTGTCCATGGCAACTATGATCTCCTCCAAATGCTCCACTCGAAGCTGAAGGTCTGCCTCTCGGCTCCCTGATGCTGTCAATCTAGCCTGAACTGATGTCATCTCACTGGCCTGTCTGTGTTGTTCCTCCTGTGTCATCTGTGCCCTGTCGAACAACTCGGGCATCTCCTGCCTCAATCGAGTGATCTGCTCTGAGCTCTCTAGCTGACGTGCCTCTAACCCCTGATAAGACACATCTATAGATACCCTGCCCTGTACTAACCCCTCGATCTCATCCTCCATGGCCTCCACTCGGCTCACAGGGATCTCCTCTATGTAGCCTAATGCCCTGTCCATCTGTCCCTGTAGATGAACTAGTCTCGCATCGAGAGCAGCAGTAGTAAGTAGCCTGGTAGTGGCAGCCCTCGAGCTCTCGCCTATCTCGAATCGGCTGGGTGGTATAGTCTCGGATGTGTCTGGAGTGTCTGAAGATGATGAATCAACCCGAGCACGCTTCTTGAGCGGCAAATCCGAGGTAGGTACAGAATCCCTGATATGGACTGGTGAGGATGGTACTACAGGTACGGGTAGTGATGGTGTATGAGTAACAATAGGTATAGGTGAAAGTGGTCGTGGTAGTCTCACCCTCTTCCGCGCAGTCTGGCGGAGTTTGGAGCGGCGGACTAATGGAGTCTGTCCTGGCTGAATAGTGATAGTAGGAGGTGATGGAACTGGAGTACTGAAGACAACACTCTTTCGCGCAACCGCGCGACCTCTGAGTGGTCTGGATCTAGTGGGCACATCGGGATTGCTACCCGAAGCAAATGATGATGGTGGTGGCAAGGATACGTATGCAGCTGGAGATCTGATCATGGGACGGCGATGGATCGGTGGCGACACAGGTGGGGTAGGTGCGACTTCTCCCTCCTCAAAGGGTTCAGTCTCGGCCTCCGACATCACAGGGGATGACTCTGGAGTAGGCTCCACTGACGACAATATGATAACGGGTAATGAAGATGATGATGTAACAGACACTAGTATGATAGAGGGTAGTGAGGAACTCTTTGTGTCCGATGAAAGGACAATAGGGTGCGAATCTGACGACATCTCTGTGACAATCAATGTGGAATAAAGTAAATAAACATTTACTTAATGTGGGTCATGATGAAGTGATATGTGTATGAAATCACATGTAATGGATGCGGCATAATGAATATGCACTTATGCTATAATGATGAGATGCTATGATGGTGTAGTTATAGTCTAGGGTATCGCGAACAACCTAGTTCGCTATAACTCAAGCTCAGATGCCAATCTGTCACACCCCCAAATTATCTGTTTTACAGCGGAATGGAATTCCAGGGGTGCAACTGCCATAGCATCTTAACTGCAGTTATATTGAACGACCTAAAGTGTCGTTTAGAAAATACATCGTTTGATTATTTAAAACATTCAGAGTTTACAAAGCGAGGTCCCAAAAGATGTTACAAGTTTGCGGAAATAAAGTTCACACAGTCAAACGATGGTTAAGTGCATAAAATATAAAGTGAGACGCGTCGACACCGCGACTCCATGATATGCCCATATGCAATCCAACATGCGATGCCTTAAATACCTGAAAATACATTGCTAAAACGGGTCAACAATAATGTTGGTGAGTTCATAGGTTTATGTAATTGAAATGTTGTACGGATACCACAAGTATAAAGTGTATGACAAACTGCCACATGAAAATGTTACAATATCTCTTAAGCTCATGACCCCGAAGCTAGACTGAATGAAATGCCCCAACTGAGTGCTTTGCCAAACACTCTGAATGGATCAAATGTAATGCGTCCGTATGACTCGTTGGTGCTACCAACTCGGA
The DNA here is from genome assembly GCA_021014915.2 of Artemisia tridentata subsp. tridentata. Taxonomy (NCBI): domain Eukaryota; kingdom Viridiplantae; phylum Streptophyta; class Magnoliopsida; order Asterales; family Asteraceae; genus Artemisia; species Artemisia tridentata. Next base: position 118,271,768 of record CP139508.1, on the reverse strand, counting down.
CGGAGGAGTCACCCTCAATAGATCTATTCACACACTCTCGCTTGCTCACAATTAACGGTTCATGATAATAGGGGACTTTAATCTTGGCAAATGAGGTAACTTAAGCAATGTAATGAATTGATACTTTGGTCCGTATGAAAAATGGTGCAATGTATTCTCCCCCGAGAAATTTAAAATGATGTAGTAACTTGAAAAGCGGGGCTATGAAAACTCACCTGATGATATAGCACTATGATAATGATGGATATGATGTAATGATGGCTCGGTCTCTAACCACAACCTATGATGAATGATGTGACCCAATGTAAGCAATGATACCATGCAACTCATGCAAATACGTATGTTAACGATACCACTCGTTATTTTTGAAAATAACGTTTATTGTCGAAAAATATATTTTTGACATCTCGGCAAGTCATATACTATATTTTGTGTAAAAATGTTGGAATAATACTCCACGATCCTCATTTGATGTTTAATCACCAAATAAAATAGTTTCGTCGCAAAATATCACTTTTACAACTGGTGAAAATATGACCAAACGGCCTCGCAAAACTAGTCGTAAAATATTGTACGTTAAGAGTTAGTAATAGAACTTGACGTTTTTGAAATCCTTGCAACAAGATCTCAATGTCGTCTCTTTTGAGTTTTGATCATACGCGTCTCGATCATAAAGAAAATCGGCTATGAATATAGTGTCTTGTAAAACAATTTCTATACTTAGAAATATTTTCTTATAATGGTTGTTTTTGGAGATACTAGAAAAATCATATTTTACTCGTTATAAGTCCGATCAACAAACGGTTGATTGATTTGGAAAGTAGGCCGGGCATACGTCGTTTCACCCGAAGGAGTTTATGGCCCAAACCGACTCGTTCAACGGGAAAATGGCTCGTAAGATGGTGCCTCGTAAAAACTGTTTACACTTAGAAAATATTTGAGTTATAGTGATGCTGTCAAAATAAGTGTTGTTCGTCGGCTTTTCAAAAATTCATATCTCGGTCGTTACAAGTCCGTTTTCAACGTTCTTTATATCCACGCGTTCGTCATAACATGAACTAACATATTTTCATTGGCTCGGCTCAGCTAGACTATGGCTAACGCCTCGTTCTGTCCCCTGAAGTTCGGCTAACAGCATGTATTTTTCAGGAAAATTGTTTTTGTGTTGTCTAACTTTAAAAATTCGTATCTCCTTCGTTATAACTCGGTTTTTAGTGATTCAAGCGCCCACGTTTTCGTTTTTGAGAGTACTTTCTAAATATGAAAGCTAAAATAACGCCATGTTTACTAATTTTTCCAGAGTTTGTATTTTTGGACAGCAGGTATATATATACGTTAGAAACTCGTTTTCTTGGTTCACGGCTTGATCAAACTACTTCAAAACAACTCCACAAATACACAAATCCTACCATACACCTTCTTAGGGTGTCATGGGTCCTAAACATCGCTAAAAATAATGGGCTTCGCGGGGATGTTAATAAAACGTACAGATCTAGTGTTTGAGATAGTTTTAGTGAAAAATGAACCAAGTGGTATATATAACATAACTTTTGCATGGATAGCTCTCAAAATAACTAGAAGATACAACAATATAAGAACAAAAGGAAGTATGAAATGATCAAAAATGGTGTTCTTGAGCTTACTTGATGATTGATGAGCTAGGATGAAAATGACCACAACCTTGGAGTTTTTATTGCAAAACTCTAACACGGATGATATAAGGAACTTGTATAACACTTTTGCTAGAAAAATTTACGGATCCTTGTGGTGTTCTTGGTTTGGCCGTGGACTAGGGAGAAGAGGGAGAGAGAGTTTGTGTTTTTGGTTTGGTTAGTGAAAGATGTTATGTAATGAAGTTGTAAAATAAATCAAGACTTTAAGTATAAAGAGCCATTAAGGAACTTTGGCTTATTAGGGAAAGGGCAGGGGGGGGGGGGGGGCGGCAAGGCTTCTTGAGGAAGCCTTAGGATGGGATTTTTTTCTTATAAAGATATTTAAGATAAGTTCTAGTTAGATTAGCGTATAATTTCGGTGTTATCGGGTACCGGGTTAACTGAAAATAAATCTTGACGAGTAAAAATAAAATACGACGAAGTCGTGAAAATTATGAAATCATGTTACTGATAAGAATCGGGTGTTAAAATAGTGATCGTGATGAAATATCGCAAACCGATGGAGTTATAAGCTCTTAACGTAAAATATAGCAAAAGGTTTCAAAACACCGGGTAAATTAATAATATAAATTTTATATCATTAAAATTAGCATGAAACTATATTAGGATCATAGTCGGGAGTATTTGGGTATAATATTAGTAGTAATGACTGAGTGGTAACGTTTACTGAACAAATGATCATACGTTAATGAAAATCACACAAACCCGTGCATGACTTAATATGGTAATGATGATGATGTTACTGATGATATGTAGACTACTCTAGTCTATGTGACATGTCCTTACTGATGATGCATGAATACGCAGCTAAACCTTACTGGTTACGCGAATTTGAATACTTGTAAACTAGGTTTACGGAATGATGAATGAAAATCATGAATAGTGAAATGGTGAATTGTAAATTGTCGAGGTTTGGAAAATGTCCTGAAATTGTGATTTGTCACAGTTTGGTTCTCCCATTGCATCCCTCGTCATGCTTTTCATCTATGGTTGGTAATACAACATAAGTTGAAGACTCAAGACCTTTTGAGACAATGGGATGTTGGTCCTTCGACCGAGTTAAACCTGTCTCGATGTTCCCTTTGTGAGCTAGTTCCGGATTCCCATAACCACTTGTTTTTCGAATGTTCATTTTCATCCATGGTATGCGCGAGGGTAAGGGCGAAAGCTTATATGTTGCACGCCATAGCTTCTTTGGACTCTAGTGTCCATTCGTTACTTAATATTGTAAAGAAGAGGTCAGCACAAGCTATTATCTCCAAGCTTGTTTTCGCGGCTAGTGCTTATTACATTTGGCAAGAGAGGAATTTGAGGTTTTTTTAACAAAAGAAAAGGATCCAAGAGCAGCTGATAGATATCATCCTCTCTACCGTGCGTATGAAACTTCTAACGTTTAAATTTAAACGTACATCTCGTGTTGAAAGAGTTCTTCATCAGTGGAAGTTGCCTAGTTTGTTGATTACAACTACAAGACGTAGATGTTTGTTTTTTCTTTTAGTCTAGTCATGTTTTGTAATGTCTTTGTTTCTTCTTCGACTAGGCTAAAGGTTGCATAAGATTGGCATGTCAATCTTATGGGTTAGATGTTTGAAGCACAAATGGTGCGTTAGTTTGTAATAGTCAATATGGTGTTTTGTCATATTGCTTGAACTTTATTTGATTGATATATACTTTACCGGTAGGGGTGAGCATGGGGCGGTTTTATGGTAAAACCAAAAACCGAACCTTATATTTCGGTTTTTGAAAACTACAAACCATTTGGTGTTGGTTTTTTTTGTTTCGGTTTTTCGGTCTTTGACATTGAATCGGTTCGGTTTCGGTTTTTGACATTGATTCGGTTTTTTCTTACCTGAAAATAAGCAAGTTTTAATCTTATATAAAGTTTACGATTCCTAGTTTTCAAACAAAAATATTTAAACAAATATCAATAATAGCATAATATCCAGCAATCCAAAGCTTCGAAAAAACATACGAAATAACCAAACATGAATCTAAAATATAAAATGCATTTCTTTGCGGCTTTGCACTTTTAGCTCGCAAAAACATTCAAAGTAAACTATTGCTCGAAAACAAAGATATAATATATATAATTATAACAAATTTGAAAGTATAGATATTAAACAACACTTTTGCTTTTTTTTTAATAGATAAAGTTGTATACTCAAATATTTAAAATTAAATAGCAAATCTCTTATATAGATAAAAGTATATAAAGATATATTTAAAGGTAGGGTGGGGCGGTTTTCTCGGTTCGGTTTTTCTTATGAAACCAAAAACCGCCCCAAACATTCGGTTTTTATAAAATTCAAAACCACCACCATCGGTTTGTCAAATGGGACGGTTTTTTCGGTTCGACTTTTTCGGTTTTTTTGGTTTCGATTCGGTTTTTTTGTTTTTATACTCACCCCTATTTACTGGGGTAAAATAACCCTTTACCCAAAAATTATCTCTCGTATCATCCTCCACCGCCTACCGTCGCCACCACCGCCCGTCGTCGCCGTGACCGTCGCAATCATTAAAAAAAAATATATAACTTCAACTAAACGGATTTTCAAAATTCTCAACTCTTCTCTAGAAAAGAAAAACCATCCTTTCTCAAAGAGTTTAAGAAACGGAAAAATAAGACTTTTTTTCTACAACTAACCGCCACCTAATTTTCGAAGTGCTTTTCTTTTTTTCTTTTTTGGTAACAGGTGGTTTTTATTTTTTGGTCAATTATTTTACGAGTTACGAGTCCACTGCACAAAGACACAAACCGATAGTGCTTATGCATATACGAATTTATGATGCTTCTATTTGATCTAGCTTTTTTATTTTATTTAAAAGATTAGTGTAACTACACTAAAACTTTTTCACCAATATGAATTGAATTTAAAACTTTTCACATTTTAGTTACGGGTTGTGATTCTATACAAAATGGATGATAATGAAAAATTCTAAAAAGTCACTAACAACCTAGGAGCCTAAGGTGTCACAACACCATAACATCAAAAAAGTATCACTACCTCAGCGTCATGTCAATTCAACATTTAACACCCAAAATTCACCCCTTATCATAACACAACTTTTTTGGGACACACATTTTTTTTTCTTTTCCATTTATTTAAACAAACTATATTTCATTCATTAAATAAAAATACAAATTACAAATACTTAAATAAAAAACATACAAAAATTAAAAAAAAAAAAAAAAAAAAAAAAAAAAAAAAAAAAAAAAATTAAAAGTAAAATTTGTCCAAGTCTTACCCATTTAGCCCACATTTAACCAAGGTAATTTATAGAAACAAAACAAATATAAAGGGACTGAATATGTAATTATAGGAAAAAAATTATTAATAATAATAATAATAATAATAATAATAATAATAATAATAATAACTTTATCTTCTTCGTTGGGCTACAGTACCACTGTTCCACCATTTTTTGTCTTCATCCTTGCAAAATAACACACACAACAAGAACACATACACTACAAAAACACAAAAAACAACCCATTTAAATCCAAAAAAAAAAAAAAAAAACCATTGAAATTATTTTTGTTTGTACATGCGTTTCGTCCCACGTTCTTGTAGTAACTCCAGCCAAAACGCCGGGTGATGCGCGTGATGTGTCGTTGCGGTTTAGCAGTTTTAATGCCTACTCAAGTTTTAAATTTATATTTAGCCGACTTATCAATAACACACACACTTAACGAGCAGTGTACCCGGTCAGTATGAAGATAATGGTAAGTAGAGTGTCGATCACTAAGAGTGGAACGTATTATCTAGTTAATCTAATCAGTATTTTAATATCCTAACGCAAGGGGGTTTCAGCCTGAGAGACTGGCACGATTTGTTGCAATTTAAATAATAAAATAAACCAATAGGCACGAATCAGCAAGTAGCACACACGTACACAGATAGATACTAGAGACAATAAGAGGGCTGTCCTTATGATTAAGTAGATTGTCACTTGTTTTATTGATAGCTTTATATGAAGTGTATGTAGTTAACCCTTTCTCGTTGGTCCTATTCTTATCGGCGAGTAAACCCTTAATGATTACTTATGTCTAAAAGTTATTCCTAAGTGATCAATTTAGAAACAACCGTGGGAGCCACATTATGTCCCGCAGTCAAATGCCCGCAAGCCACTAATAAACACAGAGGTTATCAATGCACTAATAAGTAGTAACCAAAGACATCAACATATAAACTTTAATTGATGGGAAAGCAAGTATTAAAGGGAGTGCAATCTTTCGTTGTCACATTACACAAGCCACCAATCCTGATGAATTAAAGTTTGCTAACACAATAAAACAAAACTACTTAATGAATTAAATACATGCAGCACCTTCTTACAGCTCTTGTATCTTCGATTTGGGTGTGTCTTGTGCTGCCTCCTTGACTGAATTCGTCCTTTTGCTCTGCTGTCCGAACTTCGGTTTTAGGGTTTCGAACTCGAACTCTTAATTCGTCTGGTCTACGGGGTATTTATAGTTTCTGTCAGAGGGAAGATGCGGCGCATCTACTAAGTAGATGCGGCGTATGTACTTAACTTCGCGTGGGGTCCAAGATTATAATATTCAGGAATATTCGTACACCGCCAGAAGATGCGGCGTAACTCTTGATTAGATGCGGCGCATGTCCTCTTGTATCTTGGATCGTATCTGGTGATATCTTGATAGAGATGCGGCGCATGTTGATAGTGAGATGCGGCGCATCTGGAGCAGAATTGACTTGATCTTGTCCATGTCAGTAGACTTTCGCTTTATGCACGTTTTGCTCCATAATTAGTCCAAAATAGCTAAGTTTCACCAAATGCTTGTTTTTACCTGAGAATTACAAAAGTAAACAATTAAGTATCAATCCTCATACATAATATATTAAAACAAGTCAAATTAATAGGATAAATGATAGTAATAAAATGTACTTATTTGAGTTCATCAAATATCCCCCCACTTGAACTTTACTTGTCCCCAAGTAAACCTTAGATTAAAACTTATGAAAATGTATCCTAAAAGATGTTAGGATTTATTTTTATATTTAAGCATGTATTCGTTTATTTCATAATCACACAACTAAACACTTAACGAATTAGAAGTAAAATAAAATAAGTCGATAAAAGCAAATCTAATCGTTTAACTGTCCAGTCGCGACGAATATTCTATCATAAGCTTGGCAAGTATACACATCTCCACCACTAAAGCTAATGAATAACAAGTCTAAAGCGGTAAAAAGGGTTTTTAGGCTAAAGGGTTAATTATTCTTATTTACACTATCGATCTCAAATTCCAGAAAAGGCGACAAAATCACAAATACATGATCGAATCCACGAACACGATACTTGCAATTGCTCAAATCCTTAACTCGAATAGGCTAAAGATAGGTCCAAACTTCACCAATAATAATATATCAAAAAGGGCGACAAAATCATAAATACATAGCCGAATCCACGACTACGATACTTAAGATTGCTCAAATCCCTAATCTCAATAAATCAAAGGTTCGGTTGGATAAAGAACAATACAGGGTATGGATAACATTTGGGATATAAATTGGTGTAAAAATAAAAATAAACAAAACAAATAAATTAAAATCCTAAGTGTGGTTAATCACTATCCCAACCATCCCATGAATAAGACTCATATCATTGAATAACTCACGCTTTAACACTTGAAACACACGCTTTAGGTAGACACGAATTATACTCAACAAAATCTTAATCAAAGAATAAACCTTAATTGGCATTCCCATAACTGCCAATTCCCATTCAATCCATAGATATAATACAACAAATAGTGGTGATATCGACCACTTACATAACTCTACATCGTTGGCTTAAAATAAACATCCAACTCTTTTTTCTTTCTTTTTCTTTTCTCATTTTTTTTCGATTTTTTTTTTTTTTTTTTTTTTTTTTTTTTTTTTTTTTTTTTTACTTGAAACATAAACATAGATGTGTAAAATTTCACCACATCACCACAACTTTCTTTCCGGATAATTTTTTTATACTTTTCATACTTTCAGAAATGACGGTAATAGTGAAAGTAGTAAACACACGAAAAATAAACTCAAAAACATACAATATTTACTTTCACTCCAATTTGCATTATGCAATTTCCCGACCTAACCATAGATAATGAATTACGCACGCGAACACAGGTAATGTAAGGAAACACACTCTGCCTATAGCAATTAACCAACCACGGATTCTAATCTACAGGGTAGGCTAAGGTTTAAGGTGTAACGAAACATTTTAAACATAGGTGTAAGAAACGAAAGGAATGGTTCTGAGGGTTTTTCTAGGGGTATCTTACTCTAAAAATGAGAGTAACAAAAGGTTTTATACGGGGGTTAACTAACCAGTGTAGTTAGTCAATAACACATAACATATAAAGGCTATTTGGTGTAATCCTAGAATTTTACCAAGTTAGACAAGTCATTCCAATTATATAAATAATACTCATTATGGTGGTCTCGAATAGTATACAAGCCAAGTTCTAAAGTTTACAAGTCACCGGCACACTCATAGATTTGTGAATTTTGAAAAATCACAATTTTTGAAAATAACGTCATGTGTGCAGCTATGCAACTTAGATCTTAAACAAAAACATGCTAAAAAATTTTTAAGTTTGATATATTAAGCACATTTTAAGCATAATTTTTGAAAAAGTAGGACAAGTAATTGTTAAGTGTTCTAATTCTCCAATCCCCCCACTTAAGTTAAACAACGTCCTCGTTGTTTGTATAAAAGTTTAAAAACTGGAAAATAAAAGAATTAGAACAGAAAAACTCCCCTGAGATTTGCTCGGTATGATCCTCCATTAGTATAAGAGCAAAAATCATCTTCTTGTGGATTAGAACGTTAAAACTTCATACTTTATGTATCCACAGGAAATCCAGGAAACTATAATACCACCAACACTTTAAAACACACCTAAGATAAGAAAGGTTCAAACTTGCATAATACATTAGTAGTTAGATAAAAATAAAACTTAAAAATTAAAACTGAAAATCATCAGGTCAGTCGATGCGCCGTATCTTATGGAAGAAGATACGCCGTATCGAGCCTGGAATAAATACGTATCAGAATAAAGATGCGCCGCATCCTTAACCAGGGATGCGCCGCATTAAAATAAACTGATAAATAGTTTTAAAGTCGAAAATAAAAATGCAGAAAAATAAAATAAGATATGACCATTGCAGGAGATGCGTCGCATCTCAGAACTGAGATGCGCCGTATCTTCGTGCGGCCTGGACTGACTCGACACAGAAAACAGAATAATAAAAGATAAATCCGGGTTGTCTCCCGGTGAGCACTTGTCTTTATTCCAGAGTCTTCAAGTTAGACTCACGTTCAGCTCCTTAGTATCGATCATCGAAGGAGTCGGAAACATCACGCTCCTTCATTCCCAATTTAGTAATATTGAACACTCCTTGCTCGTCTTTAATTTCCACGTCGTTCTTCTTTAATATCTGTATAAACAAAGTCCTGTCCCTTTCGGGCAGAGATGACAAAATGATAGACGGGAAATTTTATTATCATACAGGCACAAATAAGCAAGGTGGGGTGGTAGTTCAATAAACACATCATTATTCAAATTCGTTTTCTCAACTATTCTCCTACGTTTATTAATTACTACACAATCATACCACTCATCATCAGAATCACTAACAATATCGCGTCTAAGTTCCGTAGGTACATTAAGGTCAATGAATTCCTCAAAGTCTTCATGATTAGGATTAGTTGAGTTGTTTTGAATCAATGTTTCTCCCATAAGTCTAGCTTCAAGATCGAGGTCCATACGCTCTCTTAATCCTAGCACATAAACACCTCTAATTATGCTCTTAACCGGATCTTGGCACTTATAGACTAGTTTATTATTCCCTACCCTTAATGAAATTTTTCTCTTAAACACATCAATCTTAGCATGGGCAGTAGACAAGAAAGGTCTTCCGAGGATTAAAGGAATCTTAACATCCTCGGGCATGTCTAGTATAATAAAGTCTACGGGAAAAATAAACTGCTCAATCTTAACTAGCACATTATTAGCAATCCCTTCAGGTCGTTTTACTGTTTTATCAGCCAATTCAATAAGTAATTTAGTTGGTGCTAATTTTCCTAGTCCTAGGGTAGCGAATGTCTTAAGAGGCATAACACTAACACTAGCTCCTAAGTCAGCCAACACATTATTGAAAGATATATTATTAATAGAACAAGGTAGAGTAAAACTTCCTGGGTCTCTTTCTTTATGAGGCAAGGCATTTGAATCAGTTGCAGGGCTCTCTTCTTTCATTGTTGCCTTGATCTCTTCTTCAATTTTTGTCTTCTCTTTTAGTAGTCTCCTTAAGCTGATTGAAGAGTTAAAGAAAAATTCGGGTCTTGCACCATCATTACCATTCATCGACCTTCTAGATATATTAGGAGTGACTTCTTCGGTGGTGCTTATTGCCTTGACATGATCTCTTGGATTTGTTTCAGTTGAGCTCGGTAAACTTCCATATCCCCTTTCTTGAAGAACTTTGCTCATTTGACCAATTTGCTGTTCCAATGCTTTGATCGAAGCTCCTTGATTTCTTGTAGTAGTGTCTGTTGAAGCTCGAATTTCCTTGATCATAGCATTATTCTCTTCATGTCTTTTAGCAGCATCGGCCATAATTTGCTTTAAAGTATCATCTAAAGTCTGCCTCCTCTCTTGATAAGCGGGATTGAAGTTGTTCTTTTGATAGAATCCCGGACTAGCTTCCCTAAATCTTGCTGAAGGTCGGAACGGTTGTCCAAATTGGGTGTAATAAGCTTCTTCAAACGTCTCACTTTCATTCTTGTTCGGGCAATCTTTAGTGTAGTGAGGTCCTTCGCACTTTTCACATCCAACTTGGGCAGCATATGCTCTTTCATCTCGCTTCTTCATCTCTCTACTAATTTTATCCAATTGAGCTTGAATAGCGGCAATCCCGTCAAAATTAGTGCTGCTCTTAGATCTAGTAGAGGTCCCATCGTGCCATTTCTGAGAATGATCAGCAGCTTCTTGGATCGCTTTCCTAGCATTAGTTGCACTCATCTGAGGTACAGCTCCCTTAGCATCCAAAATCTGTCTTGTAGGCACGTCCAATCCCTGATAAAACAATATTATTTCCTGCATAGGGGTTAGATAGTGTTGAGGACATTTTATCAATAAATCTTTAAATCGTTCCCAAGCTTGATAAAGGGTTTCATCAGGCTCTTGCTTGAAACTATTGATAGCCTCCATTTTCTTAGCAGTCTTAGCAGGTGGACAATATCTCTTCAGGAATTTGCTCTTCAAACCTTCCCACGTAGTGATTGAACTAGCAGGTTCATTCCTTAGCCACTTGTTGGCAGCTCCTTTTAGTGAGATTGGGAAGATTCTTAGCATGAGTTGATCGGTATTGACACTTTCTGTAGTAAACAAATCTGCAATCTCCAGGACCTTTTCAACATGCTCATTAGCATCCTCTTGTTCCGTCCCACTGAAAGCATTCTCTCTGAGCTCTTTGAGAAATTGTCCCTTCAACTCAAATTTTGACTTGTCATCAAACTTAGGTCTAGCAACTCCTGAAGTGTAATCAGCACGGGTATTGTTCATGTATTCCTCCATAGTAGTGTTTTCGCCCATTGTTTCTGTTTCAACTTCCTCTTTTTCTTCAGAAAAGTAATCAAGCTCGAGTGAACTTGAAAGATCAAAGCTTCTTGTGTTGAAAAGCCTTTTAAGCGAATGTAGGGCTCGTTCAGGATCTTCGAAAGGTTGAATCAAGTTCTTCGTAGAACTCCTGGTCATGCACTTCCTGAAATCAATCACAAAAGCATCAGTAGAGTATGCTCGAGAAAGTAATATATCAGATAATTAATAACGAAAACGGAATACGAAAAATTAAAGTTACTGATATCTGCAGACGATGCGTCGTATCCAAAGAGTTGGATACGCCGTATCTTATAATCGTTAAAATTAAATCAGACTTTATTCAGAAAATAGATACGCCGCTTTAGAATTTAAGAATGCGCCGTATCGAATTAATTAATCAAAAATCAGCTTATCTAATTAAAATTAAATGCGTCGTATTAACGAAAGTTAATGCGCCGTATTTTCGTTACGTTTAAAAATAAAAGATTTTTGATTCAGTAAGATGCGCCGTATCGACAGAGATCGATACGCCGTATCTGTTTAATAATTCGCAAACTGTTTTTAATCAAAATAATAGATACGCCGTATCTTCAAAAGAAGATGCGTCGTATGGCGTTAATGTTTTAGAAAAAAATTTTATCAAAAACAGATACGCCGTATCTGCAAAAGCAGATGCGTCGTATTACTTTATCGCTTAGAAATTTTTTTTTGTTAAAAACAGATACGCCGTATCTTGGGGAAAAGATGCGTCGTATCGAATTAATTAAACGCGTTGTATTTTTAAAAAAATTAAACGCAATACGCCGTATCTGAGAGATCAGATGCGCCGTATCGTTTGATTTTGCACAGTACAACGATAGCAGAACAGAAAAATACGAAAAATAAAAACAAAAATTAAACACACAAACGAAAATAAACACACAAAAATAAAAGAAAACAATTAACACACAATACAACAAATATGCAAAATAGTACAATGATGCAATTAATCTAATAAAAAGAAAAACCTAATTAAAATACTAATCAAATTAACAGATAATAACAATTCACTCCCGGCAACGGCGCCAAAAACTTGATGCGCGTGATGTGTCGTTGCGGTTTAGCAGTTTTAATGCCTACTCAAGTTTTAAATTTATATTTAGCCGACTTATCAATAACACACACACTTAACGAGCAGTGTACCCGGTCAGTATGAAGATAATGGTAAGTAGAGTGTCGATCACTAAGAGTGGAACGTATTATCTAGTTAATCTAATCAGTATTTTAATATCCTAACGCAAGGGGGTTTCAGCCTGAGAGACTGGCACGATTTGTTGCAATTTAAATAATAAAATAAACCAATAGGCACGAATCAGCAAGTAGCACACACGTACACAGATAGATACTAGAGACAATAAGAGGGCTGTCCTTATGATTAAGTAGATTGTCACTTGTTTTATTGATAGCTTTATATGAAGTGTATGTAGTTAACCCTTTCTCGTTGGTCCTATTCTTATCGGCGAGTAAACCCTTAATGATTACTTATGTCTAAAAGTTATTCCTAAGTGATCAATTTAGAAACAACCGTGGGAGCCACATTATGTCCCGCAGTCAAATGCCCGCAAGCCACTAATAAACACAGAGGTTATCAATGCACTAATAAGTAGTAACCAAAGACATCAACATATAAACTTTAATTGATGGGAAAGCAAGTATTAAAGGGAGTGCAATCTTTCGTTGTCACATTACACAAGCCACCAATCCTGATGAATTAAAGTTTGCTAACACAATAAAACAAAACTACTTAATGAATTAAATACATGCAGCACCTTCTTACAGCTCTTGTATCTTCGATTTGGGTGTGTCTTGTGCTGCCTCCTTGACTGAATTCGTCCTTTTGCTCTGCTGTCCGAACTTCGGTTTTAGGGTTTCGAACTCGAACTCTTAATTCGTCTGGTCTACGGGGTATTTATAGTTTCTGTCAGAGGGAAGATGCGGCGCATCTACTAAGTAGATGCGGCGTATGTACTTAACTTCGCGTGGGGTCCAAGATTATAATATTCAGGAATATTCGTACACCGCCAGAAGATGCGGCGTAACTCTTGATTAGATGCGGCGCATGTCCTCTTGTATCTTGGATCGTATCTGGTGATATCTTGATAGAGATGCGGCGCATGTTGATAGTGAGATGCGGCGCATCTGGAGCAGAATTGACTTGATCTTGTCCATGTCAGTAGACTTTCGCTTTATGCACGTTTTGCTCCATAATTAGTCCAAAATAGCTAAGTTTCACCAAATGCTTGTTTTTACCTGAGAATTACAAAAGTAAACAATTAAGTATCAATCCTCATACATAATATAGTAAAACAAGTCAAATTAATAGGATAAATGATAGTAATAAAATGTACTTATTTGAGTTCATCACCGGGCATAACGCAGTCTCGCCAACGTCGGGCAATGCTGTACCACGTGGGCATAACGCCGCCCCCAGCGTTATGGTACCATGGCCTCTAACACGTGTCTCATATTTTACTCGACTTTCACGATTCATTTTTCTTCTTCATCTACCTTTTCATCACTAATTAACATCTCTACAATTATACAAAAATCACAAAATTAGGTTTTGATTATATTTGATTTCATCATATATTCGAGTCCACCGCATACAGACACCAACCATGAAAAGCCAACTTTTTCATTTTTTAGAAGATTAGCGTAACTACACTAAAACTTTTTCACCAATATAAATTGAATA